>CM055897.1:86546835-86566835 GCA_029582155.1 Panopea generosa | reverse complement strand
ATTTCTTATTTATTTAATTTATCTATTTCTGATTTATTTGTGTTATTTATAATTGACAGAAAGATGAAAATAGATCTAATAATAATAATGGAAAGTTAAATCGTTGCAAACATGGCTCAATATATATATTATAAATACGAAGGCACAATAAAATGATAAAATATCAATCCAAGTTATATATTTATGTGTTGTCCTAAACATTGTTCAATGACCATACCAATAATGATAAAAAAATGTTTTAAACCTTTTTATTAGATTTTAAGTCTAAATACATATTAGTTTTACATATTAGTTTGACTTCACAATACAGTTTACAACTCGTAAAGCTTGTAAATATTTCAGTTTAAAGTTGAAGAAAACACTTTTGCATGAATATATTCAAATTTGATGCGTTTTGACCCATACTCCTTTATATGTAAAAGAAACAATATGCAATTAATAATCTGGTTTTAATGGAGGAAGAATCGCTCATTTCATATTTCCTTGAATGACCAATCATTTAACATGTCTTGGACCAGTCTGTTGGTGTTTAGTTTGAGCATCTAGCGTCATTTTATTACGTTGAAGGCTAGCAGACGTCACTTTAACTAACATCTTTCTCCCTGCAGATTAACCAATACTCAAACAAACCCCATCTCTGCAAGTGACTGATGACTTTCCCACCTGGATCAGCGGTGAGAAACGATTACTAATAAGACACAATGTCGTATATCAATCACCACGGAAAATGTTGCCGGTAGTTCGCACTCGCAATCCCCGGATTGATAGTCAGGCTTGTTACCGACTGAGCTAGCTAAACATGGTTAATCTTCAGATATTTGGAGCTTTATTGTATTTTAAAATATGACACATTTCTATATTTTTGTAATGTTTCGTGTTTTATTTATAAATAATAATGAAATGTTTCGAAGTAATTATAAAATATAATTATATATTTTTCAGAACTCTTATAGGGGTTTTCTTATATGGACATACTGCATTTTAAAATACAAGACAACCTTTTAGATTTTGGCAAAGCCATAATAGGTAAAAAATATTTTGTTATTTTTTTTTTCAAAATTAATTTATTATTATAACCAGATTCCGGTTTATGAGTTTATATACAATGTAACATAAACATGCAGTCCTCTTCGCGGTGAATACACGTGACACCATAAATAAATTAAACGGGTTGTAAATGGTGCTTAACTCAATAAATAAATTAATCAATAATTAAATAGTAATTAATCAATAAATCAAACAATCAATTGTGAAGTAGCGAAACGAGTCCCATTAAACTACCTTTATGGCTCCCAAGGTATACACTGGCGGATCAGTTAGAGAACGACGGGGGTCTAGACCCTCTGAGATTTCCTGAATATTATTAGAAGGTGCAAAAGATAAAAACATAAACTTGGACCCCTCGCCTTGGAACTCGGGGATCTCTGATATCTCGGATCCGCTACGGGCTAAAGTATAAACATAGCGACATGCTTGTGGATGATGTATTCGGGTAAGACGGTAGTTATTTGAATGCTATAAACGCCGGTCATATTTTACTAAGTCTGAACACAAATATTAAACAAAGTTAACGTATAATTAAGATTTAGCAAGAATAATAGGCCACTACAAAGACAACTCAACATCTCAGTAGAACAAATACTCTGAAAGACTCTCTGTTTTAACATAAATTACACCGGTATTAAAATTACAGAATCTACAAAATTTTGTTTCGAGTCTGAGATTTCCTCATAGCGGTGAAAATATTGATTTAGGTTTTACGTAGTATTGAATATAAAATTGTGGCTGTATGACGGCACGGACCCACCTCCATAGGGAACCGGAAACATATTTAACAATATATTGACTGTGAATGACAACGCTGGTATGCATTTCTATTATTGTCATTTTCTCTCAACGCAATTTCTCATAAATACCAAATATGACACCGAACATAGTTGTATCAATCGATGAGCGACACATCATTCAGTCCCGATTTTCTTAGTTACAAATTCAAATCTAATGTTAGACACCAGTTTCGTGTGTCATCAATATATTCGCGCTGTGGTTGCTAAAAGTCGCTTAGAAATTGACACCAATCATCTGCATTTTATATCAGTATTGTTTTGATAGATACGGTCCATTCGATGTTGTCCTACTTTTTAAGCCATTAGAATCACTCAGATTTTAAAAAAAAGAATATTTATGTATATGTTAGAAGTTACATGGAATTGTCTGCGACAGTAGAAGAGACAATGTAACGTCTAACCGGCTAAGATTTTGGTCTACTTTCTCGTTCCCGGAGCAATTTCATTGGCTGAGGATGTAGGTCAACGTCTACTGACGATGTAAAATAGAATGTTATATTTTGAAAAAAATCTGAGCGATTTTATTGGCTGAGAAAGTAGGTTTAAAAATTAAGTCAGTCAAAAATGTTTTCTGTGGTCGTGTGGCCCTGCCCCTGTTCAATGATCACCAAAACACTGACCGCTAGGTCATAAGTTCGATCTTAGCTCGAGTAAAAAAGGTTTTGTGAGTAACGTGATGTAATGTAATGGTTCTGTTCAGATTCATTCGAGTTCTTCTTCCACCGACAAAGTGGGTTGTTATATATAAGCTAGGATATTCTGAAAAGGTCGCTCTATCCAATTAAAAAAACAACAACCAAAAGCTTTATAAATGTAACGTATAAATTTATGAAACACATAAGACTGTTTATTACGGTCTCATTGCAGTTCGTCAGCAGCAACAAAAACAGCAAGAACAGGTATGACATTATGTTTCACATAAACAGTTCCGTTTTTTATCTATGCACTTACCTGTACGTTAGTGTTTAATTTATACATTAATCAGCGTGGCAGATACAAGTCCTATTGTATTTCTACAGTCAGTTTGAGAACAATTGAAAAGTGGTTTAACCTTTCACAACAATGCGATATGTATATGCCGCAGTATTGTTTAACTGAAAAATAATATCTTTTCAAAGATAGGCAACTATCCACACATATCAGAATGATAAAACACTCTGGGTAAGACAGAAATACAAGGACTACTTTATGCAAAGCATTGTGAGACTGCATAGAGCTCCTGACGCATAGAGCTTCCCAAGGCGGCAGTACATATTAAATACGCCACACCGGTAAAATCGCTGTTGTTTTTTTTTGTATCGAGCAAAATAAGCAATTATATAACAGTCGGAGAATACACTAAACCGATCAAATCGCTATGTTTAAAAGAAAATATATACCTTTTGTATGGAGCAATATATCATATAATATCAAAATAGATTTTTTCAAATTATTGTCATTATTATAGATTCAGCATACCATAATCTGTGTAACATTTGGTTAAAACCATGATTATTTGCAAATGATGTATTTTAGTTTGCTTGTCGCGCTCAGCCGGAATTAGTCAAAAACGTCGAAAAGTGGTCATATATCGACAAAAAAGTTAGATTTCAAGACCGAAATAAAGACATTGTTTCCTTATATTTTCTTAATACATATGCAAATGTCAATACATTATACTTGTAATTAGCTCATTCAAACATCACTGCCATCATTACACACACCATTTGCCTTTTCCATGCAACCGGAATATGGCCGGGTCGGTCACAACGTTGCCGGGTTTTAGCATCACCCTCGAAGATCGATATAGGGAGACTTCGTTTATATAGTAGGCCATCCAAAAAGCAAAATGACCCTTATTTTAACTTTTGATGGCAATTTTTAGTAGAATTGTTTTAGTACCATTTAGTACATCATTCCCCATTATATATATAGCATCGTGTGATGATGAATGCCACTCATGAAATTGCGTTTTAAGGTCACAGTTTAGGTCAAAGGTCAATCAGATGCTTAAATTAACAAAACAGTATTGTATATAAATTATTGTCACTAATGTTACAGATATGTTGTTTTATATAATGTTTCTGTAACGACATGTTGTTGATAAACGTTTTATCATTTTTTTTAAAGAAGTATCGATACATTACTTGCTCAGAAAAATAACACGTAATTCAACGAAACGTAAAACATTTTTGATCTAGTTTTTCTGTGTTTTATGCCAGTTAAGCATTTTAAGCAAAACATATAACCTCATACTGAATTGTTGGTCCTTCACATTTCACCATAGGCAAGGTCTTTCGACTATCACACATATATTCACCGCCTCCTCCTGGCGGCGAATAATAAAAAACAAATACTATGAAATATTGTGAGATATAAACAGTAGGGATTGGCTGTTGAGACTGGTGAACAACAAAACAAAACAACAGTATCAACAAAATAAAAGTACAACATAAAACAACAACATCAAAACAAAAACAACAAAAATAAAACGACCAATCAAGATGGCAAAATAAGCCACCATATTACACAACTCACATAAGGAAAACGTTTAAGAAAGACAGGAAATAAAACAATACCTTACAGCTTTTTAAAAAGCCGGTAGCACTATTTAATAAGTCACGACAGCCAATCCTGGTTTGACATTCACTGATTCGCTTACAATTTATAAAATTTATAAATACAAAGCAAATCTAATTCTAATTAATTAAAAAATGGATATTTATTTCATACATACTGTGTACCAGTCAGTTGTTCCCACCTCTCATAGCGGAGATTGTTTCTCTGCAGAGGCCAAGTAAAAACCTTGCTAAAACCCATTTGCCCCCAGGGACGTATGTTGTTGTTTTTGTTGGCGTATTTACTGCCCTAGAATTTTCTTTCAATTCTTGGGAGCCTTTATTGCCTGGTATGATATGGGTAAACACCGCAAAAGGTTCGGCACTCTTCGGCAAGTTGGTGGAGGATTCCACACAGCCTGTCGATACTTTAGATCCTCCAGTGAAATTCATTTGATATCACTTACACTATAGATAGACGACGACATCAGCAGCAGCATCAGCAACAGTACCAGCAGTACCACCACAACATCTACCGACGCCACCATCGCCTCAAGCAGCAGCAGCAGCAGCAGCAGCAGCAGCAGCAGCAGCAGCAGCAGCAGCAGAAGCATCAACAGCAACAGCAACAACAATAAATACAAAAATAAAGTTTGTTATTATCAACCAATGCTTAAAGCAGTGGCACTGACACAATTCGAAACAACTTGTCAGTGTCTGCATACCGGCAGTCTGAGACATTCCGAGATCCTTATCACGAACGAAACATGAAATAGATATATTACAGACTTCTCAGATAAGACACGAGTATAAGATAAGTAACCATGTATATGCTCAAGGAAACATGTAAATGTACATGGAAACATGTAAATACACAAAGAAACACGTAAATGTACAAGGAAACATGTAAATATACATGGAAACATGTAAAGGAAACATGTAAATGTACAAGGAAACATTTAATACACAAGGAAACATGCAAATGTACATGTAATCATATATACGCACCAATAAACATGTAAATGCACAAAGAAACATGTAAATACACAAAAAAACATGCAAATGCATAAGGAAACATGTAAATACACAAGGAAGCATGCAAATGTACAAGTAACCGTGTAAATGTACAAATAAACACGGATGATAATAAAGACATAAAACAATATTGACAATATCGGTATTTTTTATAATAATAATGTAAACAATACAAAAATGGGAGAATTGTGTTTTCTGATTTCACGAGTTCCATAGCCAAATTTCAATTTTGGCACTGCAAATATAAAAAAAAAATATTGTCAGTTTCTATATTTTGATTTGAGGCTTTGTGTTTGGAGAATTACAGACGGAAAGTGATTAATGAACTAATTTCTCGCTGTTAATAATGATAATAAAACAATGATATGATATATCTTTGTTAATGTCAACTTCGATAAATGGTAGTCACAATTTCTCTTAAATTCTGTTTTCCGGTATTACACAAACACAGAGAGGAGCACTTCCCAGTGATAATATCGTAGTTATGATTTTATATATGGTGATATTCAGTATATCGTCTGATTTAGTCATGTATTGGATAACGTCCTTTTTAACTATTTAAACGATTATGTTCGTGAGTTGCGAAGCAACCAGTGAAAAATGCCAATTTTAGTTTTCTCGAGTGAAATATCATTTATTTTTCATTAAATCAACGTTTCCTATTTTAATTTTATGACTAAAAACCGTGAAATGATAATTTGTGATGAGTAAAATTATTAAAAATAATTTACTGAAAAATTTATTCTTCTTCATTATTTGTTTAAGCTCGCCGATGTCGAATGCAGTTTTACACAGAAAACAAGTTTACATTTTATATATTTGGGAAATGCAATTAAATGAAAATAAAAAAAACACGTTTTTCTCTGAGCAGAGTTATCAATGCGTTCGTAATTCTACATTTATAGCGTCTTATGTAGTCTGTAACCTATTTAACATAATTACCGTCCATACTGATACTATTAAATACACAGTCTCTTTCTTTCCTTCTCTTCAACCAATACTCTTTTTTTAATTCGAAATATTCTGAATAAACCATTATTATTTTTTTTATCAATTTTTGCACATTAAGCCCAATTGAAATTATTACGGAACAATAAAAAATATGATAAGAAATGTAAAATAACTGTAATGGAAGCAGATTAACATAAGCTTCTAAAGCTTTTTTCTGTATCCTTTCCAAATTGTTAAAGCGTATGTTGCTCAATGTATGCTAAATATATGTACTAATGTGAATGAAATAGTGTTTAAACTAAATACACAGAGACTATTTTGCTAGTATGCTGTCAGGATTTCGTACTTCATAGTTTACCTATGTATATAATAGAAGTTTTTACTAATTTTATATATAATTACTTTCTTGTTTATCCTGGCGACATATAGGCCCAATGGGCCGGGTGCCATGTAAATGTGTCAATTATATATTATGTACACCATAATAAATGTATGCACATGTCACAATAATAAACAATATCTTATCTTACATACGTTCCGCGTGACACATCTGCACTTCGATTAGAATATTTGTAAGCTAAATAATAAACTTACACGTGTCTGCAATTTAGTAAGCTAAATTCTTTCGAAACAGATCTCCTTCTTATTTTTCATATTGCATTTTGTTTTTTTGCCGTCGCTGTACGCGCTTCACAAATGATGAAGATGTGATAAATGTGACGCTTGCATGTCGTGCTGTGATGAGATGGAATATTTTACTGCGCCATTTGCATTACCTTGTGTACTACAGATGTCAATGCACTTAGGTCACTATCATAATGTTTCTTACCTTTTATAAAAAGTCATCATATATTATGCATATTTGTTTTTCTTTGTGAGTGGATTATGGGCCTGGAATATTCTTTCCTGTTTGCGCCATATATATTTGCGATCTTGGAACACTGTAATATATTATTGAAGTCATTGCGATTCTGTTATTATTGAATATGCCCAAATCACTAATATCTTATACAACACCCATGTACATATATTCTTACCAACACAAATGTGGATCAAATTTACGTCATCAAATTAATCTTGGATTCACATGCCGCTTTCATCTGTTATAATTTGTCCACCGAGGTACCGTGAACATTTGCATAAACCAGTATGCTATCCTCTTGTTCAGTTTACATACATATTGAATCAAAGCAGTTTTTAAAGCACAAACGGTGCAATAAAAAAACTTTGTATTATACAATGAAGAAAATATTTATCAAAATGGAAGGATTGAGTCAGGCGGATGCAATATTAACGCTATAAAATTTCAAGGTATATCGATTCTAGTAGAAAGGTCTGATATGGCGATATACCACCCACTAATATAGTATTACTCGCCTGACGTCAACAGTTTTAAAATTAATGGTTATGTCATAGTGTCGCAATGGTTGCCATTACTTGTAAATATGCAAAAAATCATAGCAGTGCGTATATGGGTGTGAATAGCAAAACGAGGCATATTACAGGGTGTTCGAATAGTAGTGAAAGTGATACGACTACAAGTAGAAATAGAAGGACTAGAAGTACGTTTACTATTACAAGTGGTACGAGTAGTGTGTACATGTAGTAGTAGAAGTAGCCAAATAGCAGTTCGAGTAGAAGCAGTACAAGTGATACTAGTGGTAGAAGTACAAGTGATACAAATAGTAGTGGTAAAGTGATACAAATAGTAATAGAAGTACAAGTGATACAAGTAGTCAAAGTACAAGTGATACAAGTAGTAGCGGTACACGTGATACAAATAGTAGTAGAAGTACAAGTGATACAAGTGTTAGTGGTACAAGTGATACAAATAGTAGTAGAAGTACAAGTGATACAGGTAGTAAAAGTACAAATGATACAAGTAGTAGTGGTACAGGTGATACAAATAGTAGTAGAAGTACAAATGATACAAGTGTTAGTGGTACAAGTGATACAAATAGTAATAGATGTACAAGTGATACAAGTAGTAAAAGTACAAGTGATACAAGTAGTAGTGGTACACGTGATACTAATAGTAGTAGCAATACAAGTGATACAAGTGTAAGTGGTACAAGTGATACAAATAGTAGTAGAAGTACAAGTGATACAAGTAGTAAAAGTACAAATGATACAAGTAGTAGTGGTACAGGTGATACAAATAGTAGTAGAAGTACAAGTGATACAAGTATTAGTAGTAATACGAGTAGTTTATACATGTAGTAGTACGTGTTGTAGTAATAGTATAGGGGACGGCAGAACCTAACGTTGAAAGAACTTGTGGCCAGTCCCATTTCATGTTGAAATGAAATATGTTTAAACTACTACTACTAATAATAATAATAGTAGTAGTAGTAGTAGTAGTAGTAGTAGTAGTAGTAGTAGTAGTAGTAGTAGTAGAAGTAGTAGTAGTAGTAGTAGTAGTAGTAGTAGTAGTAGTAGTAGTAGTAGTAGTAGTATAGTAGTAGTAGTAGTAGTAGTAGTAGTAGTAGTAGTAGTAGTAGTAGCAGCAGCGGCAGTAGTAGTAGTAGTCTTAGTAGTAGTAGTCTTAGTAGTAGTAGTAGTAGTAGTAGTAGTAGTAGTAGTAGTAGTAGTAGTAGTAGCATAACTAGTAGTAGTAGTAGTAGTCTTAGTAGTAGTAGTAGTAGTAGTAGTAGTAGTAGTAGTAGTAGTAGTAGTAGTAGTAGTAGAAGTAGTAGTAGTAGTAGTAGTAGTAATAGTAGTAGTAGTAGTAGTAGTAGTAGTAGTAAGTGTAGTAGTAGAAGTAGTAATAGTAGTAGTAGTAGTAGAAGTAGTAGTAGTAATAGTAGTAGTAGTAGTAGTAGTAGTAGTAGTAGTAGTAGTAGTAGTAGTAGTAGTAGTAGAAGTAGTAGTAGTAGTAGTAGTAGTAGTAGTAGTAGTAGTAGTAGCAGCAGCAGCAGCAGCAGCAGCAGCAGCAGTAGTAGTAGTAGTAGTAGTAGTAGTAGAAGTAGTAGAAGTAATAGCCCGAATAGCTGTACAAGTAGTAACACAAATGGTGCAGATAGTAGCTCAAATAGCAATACAAGTAGGTGCACAGGTGGTACAAGTAATAGCTCAAACAGCAATACAAGTAGTAGCACAAGTGATACAAGTAGTAGCTCAAATAGCAGTACGAGTAGTAGCACAAGTGGTACAAGAAGTAAAAAGCTCAAATAGCAGTACAAATAGTAGCTCAAGTGGTAGAAGTAGTAGTTCAAATAGCAGTACAAGTAGAAACACAAGTGGTAGAAGTAGTAGCTCAGATAGCAGTACAAGTAGTAGCACAAGTGGTACAAGTAGTAGCTCAAACAGCAGTACAAGTAGTAGCTCAAGTGGTACAAGTAGTAGCTCAAACAGCAGTATAAGTAGTAGCTCAAGTGGTAGAAGTAGTAGCTCAAATAGTAGTACAAGTAGTAGCACAAGTGGTACAAATAGTAGCTCAAATAGCAGTACAAGTAGTAGCTCTAGTGATACAAGTAGTAGCTCAAACAGCAGTACAAGTAGTAGCTCAAGTGGTACAAGTAGTAGCTCAAAAAGCAGTACAAGTAGTAGCTAAAATAGCAGTAAAAGTAGTAGCGCAAGTGGTACAAATAGTAGCTCAAATAGTAGCTCAAGTGGTACAAGTAGTAGCTCAAAAAGCATTACAAGTAATAGCATAAGCGGCACAATAAGTAGTTCAATTAGCAATACAAGTAGTAGTACAGGTGATACAAGTAGTAGCTCAAACAGCAGTGTAAGTAGTATCACAAGAGACACAAGTAGTAGCTCAAGTGGTACAAGAAGTAGCATAAGTGGTACAAGAAGTAATTCAAGAGGTACAAGTAGTAGAACATGTGGTGAAAGTAGTAGCTCAAATAGCAGTACAAGTAGAAGCTTAAAAAGCAGTACAAGTAGTAGCACAAGTGGTACAAGTACTAACCCAAATAACAGTACAAGTAATAGTACAAGTGGTACAAGTAGTAGGTAACTCAGATAGCAGTACAAGTAGTAGCACAAGTGGTACAAGAAGAAGCACAACTGGTACAAGTAGCAGCACAACTAGTTTAAGTAGTAACACAAGTGATACAAGTAGTAGCACAACTGTTACATGTAGTAGCACAAATGGTACAAGTAGTAGCACAACTGGTACAAGTAATAGCACAAGTGGTACAAGTAGCAGCACACCTGGTAGAAGTAGTAGCACAACTGGTACAAATAGAAGCATAAGTTGTACAAGTAGTAGCACAACTGGTAGAAATAGTAGCACAAGTGTTAGAAGTAGTAGCACAACTGGTACAAGTAGTAGCACAAGCGGTACAAGTAGTAGAACAACTGGTACAAGAAGTAGTACAAGTGGTACAGGTAGTAGCACAACGAGTACAAGTAGTAGCACAACTGGTACATATAGTAGCAAAAGTTGTACAAGTAGAAGCACAACTGGTATAAGTAGCAGCATAGGTGTTACAAGTAATAGCACAAGTTGTACAAATAGTAGCACATCTGTTACAAGTAGTAGCACAAGTGATAAAGGTAGTAGCACAACTGGTACAGGTAGTAGCACAACTGGAACAAGTAGTAGCACCAAGTAGAACAAGTAGTTGCACAATTGGTACAAGTAGTAATACAAGTGCTACAGGTAGTAGCACAACTGGTACAGGTAGTAGCACAACTGGTTCAAGAAGTAGTTCAAGTGGTACAAATATTAGCACAAGTGGTACAGGTAGTAGCACAAGTGGTACAGGTAGTAGCACAACTTGTAAAAGTAGTAGCACAACTGGTACAAGTAGTAGCACAACTGGTACAAGAAGTAGCTCATCTGGTACAAGTCTTAGCTCCAGTTGTACAATTAGTAGCACAACTGGTACAAGTAGAAGCACAACTGTTACAAGTAGTAGCCCAAGTTGTACAGGTAGTAGCACAACTGGTACAAGTAGTAGCTTAAGTTGTACAAGTAGTAGCACATATGCTTCAAGTAGTAGCACAACTGGTACAAGTAGTAGCACAAGGGTACAGGTAGAAGCACAACTGGTACAGGTTGTAGCACAACTGGTACAAGAAGTAGCTCAACTGGTACAAGTCTTAGCTCAAGTGGTACAATTAGTAGCACAAGTGGTACAAATAGTAGCACAACTGTAACAAGTAGTAGCACATCTGGTACAGGTAGTAGCACAACAGTAACAAGTAGTTGCACAAGTGGCACAAATAGTAGCACAACTGGTACAAATAGTAGTACAAGCGGTACAAGTAATGGCACAACTGTTACAAGAAGTAGCACAAGTGGTATAAGTAGTAGCACAACTGGTACAAAAAGTAGCACAACTGGTACAAGTAGTAGCACAACTGTTACAAGTAGTATCACAACAGTTACAAGTAGTTGCACAAGTGGTACAAATAGTAGCACAACTGGTACAAGTAGTAGTACAAGCTGTACAAGTAGTAGCACAACTGTTACAAGTAGTAGCACAAGTGGTACAAGTAGTAGCACAACTGGTACAAAAAGTAGCACAAGTGGTACAAGTAGTAGCACAACTGGTACAAGTAGTACCACAACAGTTACAAGTAGTTGCACAAGTGGTTCAAGTAGTAGCACAGGCGGAACAAGTAGTAGCACAACTGTTACCAGTAGTAGAACAACTGGTACAAGTAGTAGCACAACTGGTACAAAAAGTAGCACAAGTAGTACAAGTATAAGTCAAGTTGTACAAGTAGTAGCACAAATGGTAAAAGTAGTGGCACAAATGGTACAAGAAGTGGCACAAATGGTACAAGTGTTGGCACAACTGGTAAAAGTAGTGACATAAATGGTACAAGTAGTGGCACAACTGGTACAAGTAGTGGCACAAATGGTACAAGTAGTAGCACAACTGGTAAAAGTAGTGGCACAAATGGTACAAGAAGTGGCACAAATGGTACAAGTGTTGGCACAACTGGTACGGGTAGTGGCATAAATGGTACAAGTAGTGGCACAACTGGTACAAGTAGTGGCACAAATGGTACAAGTAGTAGCACAACTGGTACAAGTAGTGGCACAACTGGTACAAGTAGTGGCACAAATGGTACAAGTAGTAGCACAACTGGTACAAGTAGTGGCACACATGGTACAAGTAGTAGCACACCTGGTACAGGTAGCAGCACAAGTCTTTAGTAAGTCCCTTCCGGAGATCGAACCCACGACCTTCCGCCTGCGAGACGGACACTTTACCACTAGACCACCACTTCGTGTTTTTGTTAATTATTTCACCAAAAGAGGAATGCTCATATTATTACGCAAACTTGGCCCAAAATAGATGAATTAATAAATATAATTAGTATCACGTTTTTTTAGTCATTCAGGCAAGTTACAAAATAGTATGTAAGGTTTCTAGCGTTTCTAATTAAAGATAACGTGTGTAAGTGGACACAGGTGTAAGTAGATATTAACCGCAAACTTAATTATAGAACGAGAGCATAAATACACATTGAAACATTTGATGGAAATAACTTCCTTTCAACTTAAATCCTATCGTAAACTGGACCGAACCGTAGACAACAAAGAAGAAATACAGGCGTTGTCATTATCGGATATCGAGGAGTATTCTATCATTTCACGAGATCTGGTCTAATTTACGGTAATGCAATATCTATCAATCAAACTAAGTTTAAAACTCGTTTCATCATTCAAATAAAGATGTAAATAACTTAACTTAAATAGAAATATTTCTAATTAGCGGTTTAAAGCAAACAGGTTGTGTGATGTGTATTTGACGATGTTCTACAGTCTATTTATTTATTGTACGTTTAGCATTATTATTTCGTTATTTTTTTTTTTAGAATAATTGTTTCTCTAAGCGTTATTGTTTCTTTTAGCATCATTTTTACTTTTAGCGTTATTGTTACTTTTAGCATTAGTTACTTTTAGCATTAGTGAAAGTTTTAGCGTTGATGATATTTTTAGCGTTGCCACTTATAGAATAATTGTTACTTTTAGCGTTGCAACTTATAGCATTATTGTTACTTTTCACACCATTGTTACTTTTAGTACTGTTGTTTCTTTTAGTATAAGTGTTACTTTTAGCATCATTGTTACTTTTAGCATTAGTGTTACTTTTAGCATTAGTGTTACTTTTAGCATTATTGTTACTTCTAGCAAAATTGTTACTTTTAGCATTATTTTTACTTTAAGCACTAGTGTTAGTTTTAGCATTGTTGTTACTTTAAGCATTAGCGTCACTTTTAGCATTAGTGTTAATTTTAGCGTTTTTGTTACTTTCAGCACTATTGCTACTTTTAGCATTATTGTTACTTTTAGCTTTGGTGTAACTTTTAGCGTTGCTGTTACTTTTAGCATTATTGTTACTTTTAGCAATGTTGCTAATTTTAACGTTGTTGTTACTTTTAGCATTATTGTTACTTTTAACGTTGTTGTTACTTTTAATATTATTGTTACTTTTAGCATTGTTGTTACTTCTAGCATTACTGTTACTTTTAGCACTGTTGTTACTTTTAGCGTTCTTGTTACTTTTAGCATTATTGTTACTTTAAGCATTATTATTACCTTTTAGTAAGATTGTTACTTTTAACATTATGGTTACTTTTAGCGTTATTGTTACTTTTAGCATTATTGTTACTTTTTAGCATTAGTATTACTTTTATCATGCTTGTTACTTTTAGCATTATTTTTACTTTTAGCACTAGTGTTATTTTAGCATTAGTGTTACTTTTAAAATTATTGTTAATTTTAGCACTAGTGTTACTTTTAGCATAATGGTTACTTTTAGCATTATTTTTACTTTTAGCGTTGTTGTTACTTTTAGCACTAGTTTTACTTTTAGCATTATTGTTACTTTTAGTGTTATTGATACTTTTAGTGTTGTTGTTACTTTTAGCATTATTGTTACTTTAAGCACTTTTGCTACTTTCAGCATTAGTGTTACTTTCAGCAATAGTGTTACTTTAAGCGTTGTTGTTACTTTTAGCAGTATTGTTACTTTTAGTGTTATTGATACTTTTAGTGTTGTTGTTACTTTTAACATTATTGTTACTTTTAGCACTTTTGCTACTTTCAGCATTTGTGTTACTTTTAGCGTTATTGTTTCTTTTAGCGTTATTGTTTCTTTTAGCACTAGTGTAACTTTTAGCAATATTGTTAATTTGAGCACTAGTGTTACTTTTAGCATTAGTGTTACTATAGCATTATTGTTACTTTTAGCGTTGTTGTTTCTTTTAGCACTATTGTTACTTTTGGCGTTGTTGTTACTTTTAACAAAATTGTTACTTTTAGCATTATTTTTACTTTGAGCACTAGTGTTAGTTTTATCACTGCTGTTACTTTAAGCATAAGTGTCACTTTTAGAATTAGTGTTACTTTTAGCGTTGTTGTTACTTTCAGCACTATTGCTACTTTTAGCATTGTTGCTACTTTTAGCTTTGGTGTAACTTTGAGTGTTGCTGTTACTTTTAGCATTAGTGTTTCTTTTAGCAATGTTGCTACTTTTAACGTTGTTGTTACTTTTAGCATTATTGCTAGTTTTAGCGTTGTTGTTACTTTTAGCACTTTTGCTACTTTAAGCATTATTTTTACTTTCAGCACTATTATTACTTTTATCAATATTGTTACTTTGTGCATTATTGTTACTATTAGCGTTGTTGTAACATTTAGCATAACTGTTAGTTTGAGTGTTGTTGTTACTTTTAGCACTAGTGTTACTTTTAGCGTTGTTGTTACTTTTAACATTATTGTCACTTTTAGCATCATTGTCAGTTTTAGTTGTATTGTTACTTTTTGAGTTGTTGTTACTTTTAGTATTATTATTACTTTTTGCGTTGTTGTTACTTTTAAAAGAGGATGCTACCTTTAGCCTAATTACTAGGTTCAGTATATTTTAAAATATTACGTCAGTGTTACAGTAAAGGGGATGTTTCCTTTAGTGTTATTTGTACCATTGGTATAATTATAATTTTTAACGGATGGTTTTACTATAAAATGGACTTATTTTATTCACATTAAGCAAAAGTTGTTTCCTGTAGTATATCTGACACCTAAACCATACCTGTTTATAAAGTGTTAGTTTAACGGTAAGCACTCCTCGTATTATAATCAATATTGCACAGATTAAATATTAGAATGTTGCTTTGGAAACATGTATCAACGTTGTACATTAAAGTTTGTATTTATAATATTATACTTTGTAATTTACTCTTGGTTTAGGACCGTTTTATCATCATTAAGAGCTAAACTGTATATACCAACATCATACTCCCATCATCTTGCAGTCTGACCGGTGTCAAAGGTATCGTTTTTACGAACATTAACGTTATAATCTGACAACGATTAAAAGCACTTAATCTCAATTGCACTAATAAAGACGCCCAATTTAAGCGGCGGGATCGTTTGAGGATATCGCTCAAATTACGTGCAAAATAGCTTATCTCATCTACATGTTTTAAAAATTTGGCATGAAATTTTATCCGACTTAGAATATCAATATTTAAATGTCAAATACAAGTGATGGGTGCTGTGTTTAAGTGCTGCCATTATTTTAATCCATTTTTTACACCTTGTGACAATAGTTCAAGAAGTTGTCATACTCGTCGCTAAGCTCGTGCTATACACACAGTCTGACGTTTACTTCCGGGTGAACCCCACTAAGAATTAAGTCTGGTATCGGCCGGCACCCTACGGCTAGGTCACCAAGGACGCTCTGTTGAAAGTTGAATAATTGATATAGATAAGGTTTACATTGGTGAACTACATTTAAATATCCGCTTATCTATTCGGGGTCTTGTTTATGGATTTCTAACTCATTTCATAAAATACAAACATAAAAATAACAGTTATACAATAAATATTTACAATGGAATTAAACCCTGCATATAATTTATAAAGGCAGCTCTCATCAACATCCATACAGATTTTCTTTTTTCTTGTCTAATTGCTTCATCTGTACATATATTGAACCTGACTGATTGACGTAAGTTCGGTACTAGTCTGTCAACCAACCTTAATCACTTCAACTGTTGAAGAGTTACATAACGTGAATAAGGTGAAACAGTGACGTGTATTACAGTGACGTGTATTATATATTATTCTATACCTGTACGTGTATAGCCAATCAGCTACCTCAGATGTTACCACGTGACTGTACAATATGTCGAAGTTTATTGGAAATAATAACTGTTCAAAATTCAAGATGGTTTCTTTAAAAAAAGGAAATACATTTTGTAGATATTCCAACGATAAAAACAATCAACCGACAAAATGTTCCGCATGACGATAACGTTGAGAAAATCCGAATATCTGTCACTGCAACTTCCTTCGTCAGCCGCTTTGAACTCACGGTTTATTTATTTAAAAGAACCTTGATTTTTCTTTAAATTTCTTTCAGATTGAGGTATAGAATAAAGATATCATTTTAGTGTTTTGTACAATATGGAAATATATTGTACTCGTACGTATTGTAGGCGTCTCCTCCAATATGGTTTTCACCACAATACATACATGTATTCCAATATTGTAAACAACACTATAAAATTACCTTATGTTATTGTAATAAACGTCACTTAAAAACTTATTTTACAGTAAAAATTGATGTCGTAATGGCATAAAAGACAATTAAATGTATTCAAATGAGTTTCCTTATTACTAAAAGTCTTTATTGTAATTGTGACTATACTTTCATATATTTCATAAAAAGCAGTCATTTATTTCGTATATGTATGCACGCAAGCCTGAAAACAATATTAGTATAACTATAAAAGTCTAATAGGGAGCAGCTAGAATCACCCTTAACCCTTTACTCCATAGATACGCGTTTTCCCGCACCAATCACAGAAGGCCTTTGAAAACAGTGCAGGAAGAGTTCAGATTGCTCGTAACGAATAATCTGAACACTTCCTGCACTGTTTTCCACTCTGTCTGTTAATATAAACATAATTCACCCAATAACTCAAAAGCTTTCTATATTAGAGGTGTCAAAAGCCTTCTATATTAGAGGTGTCCAAAGGCGTCTATATGAAGTAAAGGGTTAATATGCCATATATTTCTCCATCTAAATCATTGTTTCGGGAGCTTAAATTATTAGATATTGCAAAACGAATAATTTTTCATTAAACAATACAAGTTCATAAATGTGTCATCAAGCTCACTCCAAATTATCTTGCATCTTTTTTTCAAGAGGCTAAAGTATCTTTTGAGTTAAGAGCTTGTGCAAATGGGGATATAGTGATTCCTAAATATAGATTAAACAAATACAACCAAAGCCTTCACTATTCTTGGACTCTCATATGAAAATCAATGACCCCAAGTGCACGACAAGCAAATGATATTAATTAATTCAAAGATAAATATTACGCCACTCTCTGTAATCTAACTGATACAGCGGTAGATTAAAATTATCAATATTTCTATATAAGACAATATAATATCTATGCTATATAATTGTCAAAACAATGTATATTCATGCATATCTTGAAAATACAATGAATTTAAATAACTGTATGTTTGTACATATATGTTTATTTAGTATTTAAATATATTCATTATAACCATCATTTGCTTTATTATGTTCTCAAGGGAAAACAGTTACTGCAGTTGATTGAGTTACCATCGTTAAATAAAGAATTTATTATAACTATTGTTATTATTATTATTATTATTGATTATTATTATTATTATTATTATTATTATTATTATTATTATTGTTGTTATTGTTATTGTTATTGTTATTATTATTATTATTATTATTATTATTATTATTATTATTATTATTATTATTATTACTACTATTATTGGTATTATTATTGTTACTATTATTATTAATTATTATTATTATTATTATTATTACTATTACTATTATCATTATTATTATTATTATTATTACTATAATGCCCAAGCACGGTGTGTCACATATTCTGACTTTGTGCGTGAAATAATTTTACTATATTCTTTCAAAGAACACCCTTACAAAAACATTTGACCGGGCACACTAACGGCTGACGTTTTCCTCTTGTGTTTAATATTGCTTTTTTAGGATGCACTATAATATTGTTACCTGTCTTTCCAGGAGAAGAACAGCTAGGGTTTGTTTTAGGGATAACTCAATCTAAATACATCATGCGGCAATTTCCAGTTATTTAGTAAACATTTTACCTCAAGTATTTCCAAAATGGTCCGTAAGTTCGTTCCTCCAATCTCATTTTGTTGTATTCGTTATAAAAAACAATGCGATGCAATGCGATGCTAAGATGCGATCTAGTGCGATGCGACACGACGCGACGCGACACGACACGAAACGCAACACAACGCAATAAGAGCGGTAGTGTAGTGTTTGCCGCCAGAGATGATGGGTTTCAACCCGAGCTCGATCCGATGCCTCTAAATACAACATTCAATAATGGTTCAAATAAAGTATAATCTTTCTTCGCTATCGAGCTAAAATAAAACAAATGAAAAATACAATGCAATTCAAATCCATGCTCAATATAGTTCATAACATTGTAATGCGTGACGTCTGAGTACTTTTTAATGTTTCCCTAACAGTCTCATTTGCTTCAAAACGGGACGTGCTATTGAATCTATGTTCAAATAATTTTCTGCCAAACTTCGTCTGAAAGCGGTTGACAGAAAACAGTTACTATGATGGTATTGATTTTCCCTAAACCAATTAACACCGTCGCCTGCTAGCTTGCACATATTGTCATGCACGTATCACCTAAAAGCATCTTTGCATAGCACATTAAACGTGAACATTGTCTATTTATAGCATTTAGAAGTTATTAACGGAAGGGAAGTGAGTGGGTTGTTTTCATGCGTGCAGTACTACTAGAGCCGATGTTTCACATTTAATTTGCTGAAGTCCCGCACCCACTTCCATTCTTTATGTAACTTTCTATAGACCCCAATTCTCTAAATCACCTTCTGCAAACTCCCTTTTTTCTATGTCACCTTCCGGAAGTCGATTCACCATCTATATCCCCTTCGGATAAGAATGATCAAGTCTCCCAAACTCAATGTCACTTTCTGTGACGTGTGATCAAGTCTCCAACTCTCCATGTCACTTTCTGTGAGTTGTGATCAAGTCTCCAACTCTCCATGTCACTTTCTGTGAGGTGTGATCAAGTCTCCAACTCTCCATGTCACTTTCTGTGAGGTGTGATCAAGTCTCCAACTCTCCATGTCACTTTCTGTGACGTACTCTCCATGTCACTTTCTGTGACGTATGATCGAGTCTCCCACTCTCCATGTCACTTTCTGTGACGTACTCTCCATGTCACTTTCTGTGACGTATGTTCGAGTCTCCCACTCTCCATGTCACTTTCTGTGACGTGTGATCGAGTCTCCTACCTACCATGTCACTTTCTATGATGTGTGATCGAGTCTTCCACTCCCATTGTCACTTTCTGTGACGTGTGATCGGATCTCCTACCTACCATGTCACTTTCTGTGACGTACTCTCCATGTCACTTTCTGTGAGGTGTGATCAAGTCTCCCACTCTCCCTGTCACTTTCTGTGACGTGTGATCAAGTCTCCCACTCTCCATGTCACTTTGTGTGAGGTGTGATCAAGTCTCCCACTCTCCCTGTCACTTTCTGTGACGTGTGATCGAGTCTCCCATTCTCCATGTCACTTTCTGTGACTGGTGATCGGGTCTTCTACCTACCATGTCGCTTTCTGTG
>CM055897.1:86116835-86541835 GCA_029582155.1 Panopea generosa | reverse complement strand
AAGCTTCCTCACTTGGCGCTCAGCATTTAGAGAATAGTTCTATATCAGGTTGGCCTCTATATCAGTCAGTAGCGCGTCTGGCTATCAATCAAGGGGTCGTGAGTTCGAATTGCCGCCTGACCAAAAGTCTCCGTGTGAATGGGTATATGACCTGGCGTATCATTGCCATTCGTTTGTCACCGCTGATTCAAGTGGGGAAATTATTAGTTACTTGCAGAGACTACCTTGAGTACTGGTTAACATTATATAAATACGTAAATCAGTATTTAGTTTACAATTGTCTGTTAGCCATCGACGGTATAAAATGACGATTAATATTATAATTGTTTAAGAAATCTGTCAGTAGTGTAATGATAACAGTATCGGGCGCGTACTTATAATACCTATTGACGTTCTCATTGTTACAAATTAATTTGACCTGGGTGTCGCATTTATTTAAATACACGTGTATTATATATATATAACTTTGTGCTCAGTACAGTTTGAATTTTTACCGGCGTATTTCACTTAAAACACGGTATTTTTCATATAAATTTCACAATTTGCTCTATATTTGCTCTAATTTGCTCTAATTCTAAAGGCGCTCATCATAATTTGTGAACGTTTTCACAATTCTATTAATTTTTATTGTGATTTTATCATCGTAATCGTTTGACATCTTAGCATTATCACATTGATATTTTCATATTCATCCCCTGAAGAAGGAATACTATATATTCCGACAGCGCTCGGTTTTTTAAACGATTTTAAAGAATTCAGTATTGTTTGGGTGTATTAATTAATCTATAATAATTAATTTATTATCTCTCCCATACTATAACCTTCACACTCACACCCTTGTATCACTCCTTGATCCAATACTTTTGAAAGGATCTTGTTCGATGTATTTCTATTCTCCTTTGTATATATATATAGCTATATGTTTATTGAATTTGTTCTTGTATCTATTATTACTGGTTTGTGCCACACCTCATTTCCGATTAAAATTTATTTTACGTTTGACAGCGTAAAAATAAAGAAATGCGGGTCTAGTTTCTTTTTATATAAAATGTAAAATAGGCATCAATATTCCTCCTTTGTTGTTTGTTTTCCACCTTTTTATTGTTTTTCTGTCTCTGCTCAGCATATTCTCTTCTGTCCCCTTCTTATTCCTCCTCTTTTATTTCGTTTTATAAAACTTTAGTTCCCCTTTTCTTTCTTTTTCAAGGCTTTATATTACAGTGATTTGTTTGCCCTACCATGTGTTAAATGGTCAATATTTTTTAAATCACCACTGAACATTTGATACCAGATTTCTAGGCAACACTGTGTCATTTTAGAATTGATTCATGGGTGAAAAGTTGACATATGATTACTCTGAAAATTGATAGGTATCACAAAACCATTGAATCAAAAAAATACAAACCTTGTCAATGTAGATGTGAGCCAAGACGAATGTTGCAGGTTATTTTTTCAATGTGGTTTGGAAATGCATGTTACAATGGAGCGCTATGGAAAAAAATGTATTAGTGGTGTGAGACGATAATCGACATTATCATCATCATCATCATCATCATCATCATCATCATCATCATCATCATCATCATCATACTTCGTCATATCTACCTTGTTAAATTCGTCTGATGACGTGACACTATTAAGAGATTGTGTTTTTCATTCGATCTTTTGTAAACAGCGATATATAACTCACGTGTAAGTTGATGTTAAATGTTAACGTGAAAACTCCTTTTTTCAAATTGATTTCTAAGAAATGTGACGCATCAGCTAGTAATGATACACTATTTATGTAGTAAGTAAAATAATTGTTCATTGGAATCGCAGACGAGTTTATACAGTGTTGGCGCACATCTGTGTTTTTACACGCTCTTATTTATAAATAGATTTTAATTTCTAAGAAATAAGCGCCAGAGCGTAATGTCGTTAAATGCAATGGGATACATTTCCATGAAGGTGCGGACGGGTAAAACACGATACTAGCTGTGTTGTCAGACAACAATATTGAGGGGGAGGACATGTTATAACTTCATCATGGTGTAAACCATTAGTTCCTGTAGGATCGATACACGTTAAAAAGTACCACTAACTGACGCTGCACACGGCGTTATAAACAATGATACGTGCATGCTTTGCACATAAATGAATAACATTTAGTTTTTATGTAAAACAAAGGAAAATATAGAGGGAATGGAGCGACCCCAATAGAGAGAGAGAGAGAGAGAGAGAAAGAGAGAGAGAGAGAGAGAGAGAGAGAGAGAGAGAGAGAGAGAGAGAGAGAGAGAATTTTAAAATAATTTGAATAAATGATTAAAGACATGAAAACAAACATTTATAACTTAAAACAACACCATATAATATTCGAAAAGAATTGGAATTGACATTAATGATTACATTAATGTTGTTTTTTTAATATCGAATTGGATTTATGACAAAAAAACGTGAAACAAACATTGTAACTTAAATCAACATATATAGATCTATGCTAAAGTGGCAATATGTGTTATGAAAGTTTTCTCATTAAGAAAGATTACGAGTTTACACTTTATATATCCATCGCTTTCCTTTCCCCGTCTACTTGCTCCCCTTTATTTAAGAGAGAGAGAGAGAGAGAGAGAGAGAGAGAGAGAAAGAGAGAAAGAGAGAGAGAGAGAGAGAAGAGAGAGAGAAATAGAGAGAAAGAATGAGGGTATACATATGGGTCCCGGTAGAGTGTCCTTCTTACCATCATATACATTCTTAATATAGGTAATGCCTTTCGTTAATTAGTTTTGACTGGCACATTGTCAACCAAATAATGATGTTGCCAAAGTCAAACCTACAACAGCAGTGCACATATTTCAAATGCTGTCAATTCGAGTCTCACTCCCAAACATTGATGTAGAAAGTGAACTTCTTGTTTAGAGACACACGTTCTGTTATTAGATCTTCCAAATTATTATGAACCAACTCTTATTACAATACTGTCTGTAAACCATGAAATGAACTGTGCCGAAAATACAATACAACAGTCGTAAAACTTGAAAACGGTTTTAAAATAAGATTGAATCATTTTGACAGCATTGTAAGTACATATCTATTCACCCCCCCCCCCCTCCCACAATAAAACCCAATAAACAAAAACAAAACAAAAAAACAAAAAAAAACAACAACAACAGAACACATTAAATAATTAATTAACGTACTGTTTAAATAGAAATTGTGCATGTAATATTGTAAAAAGATATAGATCTAAACATTTCATACTCTGACATTCACGTTAATATAGTCCGGAAGGACAAGAAAGTGTTGTTTTTATTTACATGACAGTGCAAAACACCCCCGGCGCTATATTATGTAGGCATGATCTTTCAATTTTACATTATTTACAGCTGAGAATGATCACGAAATTGTCAATTATAGATTAGTTGATCTGAATGGCGAGCCACATTATTTTGTTATTGGAAAAGCTTGAAATATAACACGTCGATCTAAAGGTTAATTGAAATGCATTTTGGCTAAAAAGGTATTTTGTACCTGCTATTTAAATTAGAAAAAAACTGAAACGGGGGCACTGGGGACCGATAACCATTCCTGACAGTTTACAAACAGTACTATAATAGGAATTGGTTTATACTAATTTTGTAGATATACAAACAGAACGTGTGTCCCTTCATTTGTAGTTTAACTCTTAAACACTGTTCCGGGACTGAGACTCGTACTGACGACCCGGCAGGTAACTAACGTAAATGAGAGATAATAATAACGAAAGACTTCGACTATATTAAGAATTTATATGGAGGTAAGGAGGACACTGGTCCCATAAGTATACCTTCATCCTCCCTCTTCATCTCTCCTCCCTTCATCTCTCTCCTCTTTCTCCCTCTCTCTCCCCCTCATTTTGATTATGTTGATGATGATGATGAATTATTGCTGATGATGGTGATGATGATATTGAAAATGAATGATGAATGGTGGATGGTGAATGATGATTATAATGATGATGATGATTTGTTGTTGTATTGTGGTTAGCGTTGTTTGCAACAATTTTTCAGTCATATAGGGACGGTGTCTACTTGAGACAGTATTCTGAGCGCGGTCACACTGGAGTATCATGCCGCAGACACATGGTGTAATATCCCAACAGGTCATATTATACTGACACCTGGCCGACCAGACCTAGAACTGTCCTCTAAATGCTGAGCGTCAAGCGAGGAAGCTTCTAGTACCATTTTTTAAGTCTTTGGTATGACCCGGTCGAGGATCGAACCCACGACCTTCTGCATGCGAGGCGGACACTCTACCAATAGACCACGCAGTCTAATGGTGATGGATGATGATGCATAATTGATGATGATGATGAATGATGATTGATGCTTGATGATAATGATGATGATGTTGAAGATTATGATGATGATGATGATAATGATTATGATGATGATGATGATGATGAAGTTGTTGATGATGATGATGATAATGATGATAGGTACAATTGTGCTTAATTTCTACCATTTCTATAAATTAACGTTGTTGACTCATCATGCAATCGTTGTTATATTGTTTAAGCATGACTAAGCGGAAATGCCTTAATATTTTAACGTCTTACAAATGTTTCAGTATTTGTACAATGTAACCGAGTGTAACGTATGTTACTACGCTAGCTATGGACCAGTGCGCTTTACCACTATAAATGTCATATTGTATGTTGAATCCGTTACTGATCTTTATTAATCTGCTATTCGCGATACCGGTTTTTACCTGTAGGTATGCATATCAATTCTCAATTCGTCGTTTTCTCAATGTGGTCTTAATATTTCAGTCTGTAAAACTGATTTGAGAAAAAAAATGTTACCATCAAATGTCTCGATACATTAATTATTATGTTAACGAGTGCAATAAAACAATTTGAGATTGTATTGCTTGTGCATACTGATCGTTCAAAATTAAAATAAATTAAAGAAGAACAAAAAAAATCAACACCAACAGTTGGTTGAATCAAAGTAATTAAATTAAATGTTAACATGCATTGAGGTAAGGTTGATTTAAATATGTTGCCGTAGAAGTTGCTTACTCACTCACTGGAAGTTTACAAAACAATTATACACATTAACCGTCGTCAGCGCGAAGCTTGCACAACAAGTATACATAATATATACCGCCATCAGCTGGAAGCTTGCATAACATGTGTACATATATATACCGCCATCAGCTGGAAACTTGCACAACACGTGTATATATATATACCGCCATCAGCTGGAAGCTTGCACAACAAGTGTACATATATATACCTCCATCAGCTGGAAGCTTGCACAACAAGTGTACATTTATATATACCGCCATCAGCTGGAAGCTTGCACAACAAGTGAACATATATATACCGCCATCAGCTGGAAGCTTGCACAACAAGTGTACATATATATACCGCCATCAGCTGGAAGCTTGCCCAACGAGTATATATATTTATATATACTGCCATCAGCTGGAAGCTTGCACGACAAGTGTACATAATATATACCGCCATCACCTGGAAACTTGCACAACAAGTGTTCATATATATATATACCGCCATCAGCTGGAAGCTTGCACAACAAGTGTACATATACATACCGCCATCAGCTGGAAGCTTGCATAACACGTGAATATATATATATACCGCCATCAGCTGGAAGTTTGCAGAACAAGTGTACATATACATGTTTATACCGCCATCAGCTGGAAGCTTGCACAACAAGTGTACATAATATTTACCGCCATCAGCTGGAAGTTTACACAACAAGTATACATATATATACCGCCATCAGTTGGAAGCTTGCACAGCACGTATACATAATATATACCGCCATCAACTGGAAGCTTGCCCAACAAGTGTACATATATATACCGCCATCAGCTGGAAGCTCGCACAACAAGTATACATAATATATACCGCCATCAGCTGGAAGTTTGCAGAACAACTGTACATAATATATACCGCCATCAGCTGGAAACTTGCACAACAAGTGTACATAATATATACCGCCATCAGCTGGAAGCTTGCACAACAAGTATACATAATATATACCGCCATCAGCTGGAAGCTTGCACAGCAAGTATACATAATATATACCGCCATCAGCTGGAAGCTTGCATAACAAGTGTACAAATATATACCGCCATCAGCTGGAAGCTTTTACAACAAGTGTATATGTTACTTTATGACGGATGAACTTAAAATCAACACCTCTTTCATCGATTTAACAATGGAACTAAAGTGTATAATTGAATGATGTTAATTTTTGAATATAAATGAATTCCTCTTTCACTAATACATTGCACACATGAAACTTATTTAATATTTATCATCTATTTTTTACATGGGACAAACAAAATGACACTGACGTAACCGACAATTAACACCTAATCAATAAAGACCCCCTTGTACATACTCTATAAATGTCCAATGACTTGTAAATAACACTCACCTGAAAAAAATAGACGTGAAAAAGAATGACGGGATCAACTGATGGTCTAATTTCCGGAGTTAAATTAAAAGAAAATACACTAATCTGTCGTCGTACAAGCGGTCCTTATACCGTTTATAGGGGTGGCACCAATAACGTGAGAGTCAGTGTGACTATCGTTTTTAATTCGGGAGCTCTATGCGTCAAGATGTCAGACCCATTTTAAAGTTGATGTGTATATTTGACGCCGAAAGCTCTATACATCGAGGCTTATCGTGGAGCTCTATGCGTCATGGAGCTCTATGCGTCGTGGAGCTCTATGCGTCGTGTAACTCTATGCGTCAGGAGCTCTTTGCGACGTGGAGCTCTATGCGTCGTTGAGCTCTATGCGTCGTGGAGGTCTATGCATCAGAAACTCTTTGCGTCGTGGAGCTCTATGCGTCGCGGAGCTCTATGCGTCGTGGAACTCTATGCGTCAGGAGCTTTATGCGTCGTGAAGCTCTATGCGTCAGGAGCTCTATGCGTCATGGAGCTCTATGCGTCAGGAGTTCTTTGCGTCGTGGAGCTCTATGCGTCGTGGAGCTCTATGCGCCAGGAGC
Source organism: Panopea generosa (assembly GCA_029582155.1). Classification (NCBI taxonomy): domain Eukaryota; kingdom Metazoa; phylum Mollusca; class Bivalvia; order Adapedonta; family Hiatellidae; genus Panopea; species Panopea generosa. The sequence goes on along the minus strand of CM055897.1, from coordinate 86,534,823 downwards.
TCTTTGCGTCGTGGAGCTTTATGCGTCAGGAGCTCTATGCGTCGTGGGGCTCTATGCATATTGGAGCTCTGTGCGTCGTGGAGCTCTGTGCGTCAGGAGCTCTATGCCTCGTGGAGCTCTATGCGTATCGGAGCTCTATGCGTATTGGAGCTCTATGCGTCGTGGAGCTCTATGCGCCGTGGTGTTCTATGCGCCGTGGAGCTCTATGTGTCAGGAGCTCTATGCGTCGTGGAGCTCTATGCGTCGTGGAGCTCTATGCGTCGTGGAGTTCTATGCGTCGTAGAGCTCTATGCGTCGTGGAGCTTTATGAGTCGCGTGGAGCTCTATGCGACGTGGAGCTCTATGCGTCGTGGAGCTCTATGCGTCGTAGAGCTCTATGCGTCGTAGAGCTCTATGCGTTGTTGAACTCTATGCGTTGTGGTGCTCTATGCGTCGTAGAGCTCTATGCGTCGTGGAGCTCTATGCGTCGTGGAGCTCTATGCGTCGTGGAGCTCTATGTGTCGTAGAGCTCTATGCGTCGTGGAGCTCTATGCGTCAGGAGCTCTGTGCGGTTTCACACAGCACTACTCATAATTAACAATTTTGTAATTCTAAATTAAAGTCAACCGCATTGCAGATAATTAGGTTATACATTTCAAAATAATAATTTTTTGATGATTTCTAAAATTAATAAATGTCATATAAAATTGCAGAACAAAAACTTTCACTAGCAAATATTTAGCAGTATACACCTATATTATATGCTAATACGACATCAATGATATGAAATTCCAAATCATCTAAGTGACATCCCAGTTAAAGATAACAAATGTGTATATACCTCGTAACCTTCTGTAATTCACTTCTGTGTCAGTCCGTATCCTGCTTGACAATCAGATTAACACATATTTTATTAGATTTTGGTTATTTGATGTCACGCACGCACGCACGCACGCACGCACGCACGCACGCACGCACGCACGCACGCACGCACGCACGCACGCACGCACGCACGCACGCACGCACGCACATATGTTCATTTTTATAAGCAAACTATCCATTTGAAACACCTTTCAGCAATATATACTTTATTATTATTAGTTTTATAGATATATATAGCATCAGTTTTATAGATCAGATATAAATATATATAGTATCAGTTTTATAGATATATAAGTTGTTGTTGTTGTGATGTGTTTTTTTTTAAAACAATTTATCAGTTACATCGCGACGGTGTCTATTTGAGACAGTATTCTGAGATCTGCTAAACTGGAATATCATGTCGCAAACACATGATATGATACCATACCCAGTTGCATTATACTGATACCTGGCCAACCAGACCTAGAACTATCCTCTAAATGCTGAACGTTAAGCGAGAAAGCTTCTAGTACCTTTTTAAATTTTTGATATGACCCGACAAGGGATCGAACCCATTACCTTCCGCATGCACAATGAACGTTCTAAACCTAGACAACTGCTCCGATCTAGAGATATAGAGATCTAGAGATATAAATCTAAACGTTTTAGTACGCTTGGTAAATTATCACCAGTGCAGTTATTTACCTCTTTGTCTACTTTATCGACAATTTCAGTAACAATATGTTTCACTTTTATCGTCACTAAAGCCTTTGTAATTCTTACGCTATATTTTTATAGATATCTTAAAAGTTGCACGCTGTGTCGTTTGTACACCAGTTAGATAATGGGTTATTTAAAAACAGGATAAAATGTAAAGTATATATTTTTAAACAAATAATACGTATACTTATACACGTATTTATATGTAATGAATTAGGGATGTTTTTTTCCAGTAGACTGTTCTTATGTTGTACAGGGCAACACGGCGATGTTATAGTTTGTTTACTATTAAATATTCCCAGAGGGGTATAGGGAAATGAGCGACCATATTTCCTATACAAATAGCTCCTTATAAATCATGACAGCTGTCGTTACACTTTATGGATAATTGGTGCATTATGAGCAGTAACATTATGTTTCCATATTTGCTGGTTTCATGGGCTACATGCACATAATTAAAACATCGCGCGCTCTAAATGTCACGCTTGTTTCAACATAACGCGAAATTTACTTTTTAAATTGAATGCATTATTTAGGTATAAATTAATGTGCATTGTGAGGTCGTATAGAGCTCCCGACGGTGGGAAGCTCTATGCATCAATATTCCCCATAAGCCAGTGAGCTCTTCTATTTGGATATATCGGCTTCAATATCAATTAAGACTATTTAGAAAAATACTACAACATCTGCCACTACTTCCACAACAACAACGATAACAATCATCATTGGTGTCGATTTCATTATCATTATCTTCATCTTTATTATTGTCTTCACCATCACCATTATCATCACCATCATTATCACAATCATCTCCATTACATTCACAATCATTTTCTCAATTAACAGTGACTAAAGTCTTGAAATATGCAATGTAAAATGTTACTTTCAATGATTAAACAATGCAACTAGAGTGTATAATTGAATGGTGTTAATTGATAAAAAATAGATGACTTCTTTCACTAATACATTGCACACTTGAAATCTTTATCGTCTATTACTTACATGGGACAAAACATGACACTGATGTAAACGAGATGCTGAATAACAATTAACACTTAATCAACTAAGACCTCCTTGTACACACTTTATAAAACGCCCAATGACTTGTTATTAAACCTTAACCTGAAAAAAAGAGAAGAAAAAAGAATGACGGGATCAACTAGTGGTCGAATTTCCGGAGTTAAAATAAAAGAAAATAAACTAACCCGTCGTCGTACAAGCGGTCCTAATACCTAACATAGGGGTGGCAATGATATGATTATCATTTAACAAAAGGAAACATCCGACTTTCATTATAGAGATGGTCGTAATACGGAGATTTAGTGTAGATTTAAACAATAGTGCTGATTGGCATTTACACACTGCATAATTATAATATTGATGGCGTTTAAAGTCTAGACCCGTTTTAAGTTGATGTGTATATTTGACGTATAGAGCTCCCAGGAGCTCTAGATATACGTCGAACTTAACGCATAGGTCTCCCCTGGAGTTCTATACGCCAGGAGCTCTATGCGGTTTCACAGTGCATACATTTTTATTCTCTCATAAGATCAATCCAAATGTATGGTGGTTTGGTTCAATCATATAACCACTTCATTCAATCGACATAAGGAATTGTTTAGCAATTTAATTTGAAGTTGCCTTAACCATGTGACTCACCGTCGGCAAAGTGAAAGTAGGCATCAGGCATAATGTATCAATACCCGGCCCAATTTTCTGCATCATTATTTTTTCGAAATTCAAACATGACAATGCTATCAAAGTGTTCCAACTAACATCAATGAATAAAATGCCACTTAAATCTCAAAATGAGCATAACAATAATGAAAATGATTGTTGAATAATAATAATAAGGATTATTCATCACCGCCATTATACGACTATCCGTACGGAAGCATTTCCTGCTTGAAATGGTGGTCTGATCGCAGTGATTAAGTTATTATTACTAATCCTTAAATATATAACGGATTTCTATACAGGAAGTAGATCCTTGTATATAGTAATTGAACATTGTTGAGTATTAAGGCCGGTTGTCACTATCAAAGTTTCTTTGTTAAAGAAACTATGATAGTGACAACCACTTCAAAACAATTTGATCAAAAACTTTTAAGAGCCTTGACTTTGATGACATAGAACTCAATCCTATTTTTCGTCAAACTTTGACGACATCAACGTTTTCTTCGTCAAAGTTTATTTGACAGAGTTTTTGACAAGGAAACTTTGATAGTGCCAGCTGGCCTTTATATGTATATCTATAACTAACTAGCATCCAAGGAGAGTGACCGAGAGAGATAAGACTTACATGGGATATATGATTCATAATCTGTATCTGATAGGAATATTCGCCATGCTCTACTATTAATACATTCACCTCATGTAACATTCATAAATGTCTAAAATATACCACTACTGCTACTGCTACTACTGCTTCTATTACTACTTCTACTACTACTATTAATACTGCTATTGCTACTATTGCTTCTACTACTACTACTACTACTACTACTACTACTACTACTTCTACTACTACTACTACTACTACTACTACTACTACTACTACTACTACTACTACTACTACTACTACTACTGTAATTAAAACATTAAAACATTCCCATTTCGATAAATATCTTTAACATATATCAAGTAGTTTAGTATTTAGTATGCAGTTATGATATTACAATGAAGTTACTTGCGATAATAATTGCACTTATACTAGCTACTGTCAATCAGTGACTGCCATGTACGACAGAATGACAATCAAGATGTGCACGTTTAAACAAGCTCTGACATGATTAGTTCATCAGTTATTTCATCAGTGTTTGCTGTTAATCGGTAGCACATGTATATACGTTAGACTGTGATACATATAATATGTCTTCATTTATACTTATTCCAGCACGATAGCGGAATCAGTCAGAACAGTATGTTTGTCTTTGGGTCTGTTAAACGGACAGAGCCAGCACTTGATGTTACTTTAGAGGGACCTCCGACGGTCAATTGGGATAGTTGCTTTTTGTTAATTGCCTTAATAGTTAATTAGACTCGAGTCCAGCTCGATTAAAAACTTTCAGGTGAGAATGTTTGCCATTTACTTGCGGATGGGTGATTTTTTTTTAGATTCATTCTGAGATCTTTCTCCAGCAATAAAGCTAGATATGACATATTTATAACCTTAAATGAGTTCAATATGGCATTTTTAACTCCATTAACAATGCTTATTGCCTTGTTTTTGCGGTATACATGATAGAATACTGTAGCTCTGTCTGAAAGAGACAATGGACATCCGCTATGGCTTGGGAGGCGGCAAAATGTGAAAAACGATTAGAAAAAAGAAAAAAAGCAAAAACAATAAACAAAAAAAAAGGTAAGCAATAACAAACAAAAAACGCAATAAGCACTTCGCCAAGCGCAATTGCCAAAAAAGAGGGGCCTAATATATATCTTTATTAAAGTCTCATCTATGTACAAACATATAAATAAAACATACAGTAACACATACAACACAACGATATATGAACTCTTTTTATCTCTTCGTCAATCAACAATATAAAGAAATAATACACTTTAATCAATTTCGTTCAGAGGCATTACGTAAAGGAGGTTCTATAATAGACTACCAATCCTTTGATATTGAAAACTTTATAGTTAATATAGAACATAAAGAATTTCCTTCTTACTCAAAAGATGTGATAAAGAGCTATGTAGCTTTTGAACTTTTGCATTGATTTCTCACGTAAACGTATTGCGTATATGTTGTGTGTGATTCGAAACTGTATTAGTTCAAGTCAATAATCTTCTTCTGCTTCCTCCTTCGTCTTCTCCATTTTCTTCTTATTGTTCTTCTTCGTTTTTCTTTTTTTCTTCTTCTTCTTCTTCTTCTTTTTTCTTCCTTTTCGTCCGTTTTATTCCCTCTCTCTTCTTCTTTCTTTCATTATTTCTTTCTTTCTTCTTCTTTTTCTCTCTCCTTCTCCTTCTTCTTTTTCTTCTTCTTCTTCATAATGCAATTAACAAAACACTTGCCACCGCATCTGTTTTCAGCTGTAGAAGGGTGTTTGACATACTAATATTGTAACAAGTGTGTCTTTAAGCATACCAAGGGACGCATTGACTCCTGCCACGGCACCCGCACTGGTAGCAGCATAACAATGCTTTAAAATTATGTCGTTAAATCTATTTTTAGAGAAAAAGTCTATATAAGTATACTGGAAAATGTTCTCGTCATTATCTTATCGATTTATCGCGTGAAGTCATGTCCCCAAGATTGATTCATCTGGCCATTACGAATAAAAATAAAATGTTAAATTAACATAATTTGCTCTCATGTGGTTTGTTTTGAGTGATGTGAAATATAAAGCATGAAATTCGAAATGTTATGATAACCACCGAATGAGGAAGTACAGATGACATGTAAGTCTTATTGGGCAATGTAATTATGATAGTGATTCTAACACCATGCATAAAAAGACAGGTATAAATTGATATGTTAAAAAAATCGACCTTTAAATAAATAAGTAGTGGTAGTAGGAGTCGCAGTAGTAATAGTGGCAGTGACTGTAGCAGTAGCAGCAACATCAGAGTAGTAGTAGTAATAGTAGTAGTAGCAGTAGTAGTAGTAGCAGTAGTAGTAGTAGTAGTAAAAGTAGTAGTAATAGTAAAAGTAGTAGTAATGGTTGTTTTTGTTATAGTAGTAGTAGTAGTAGTAGTAGTAGTAGTAGTAGTAGTAGTAGTAGTAGTAGTAGTAGTAGTAGTAGTAATTGAGTAGTAGTAGGAGTGGTAGTAGTAGTAGTAGTAGTAGTAGTAGATGTAGTAGTAGTAATAGTAGTAGTAGTAATAGTAGTAGTAGTAGTAGTAGTAGTAGTAGTAGTAGTAGTAGTAGTAGTAGTAGTAGTAGTAGTATTAGTAGTAGTAGTAGTAGTAGTAGTAGTAGTATTAGTAGTAGTAGTAGTAGTAGTAGTAGTAGTAGTAGTAGTAGTAGTAGTAGTAGCGGTAGCGGTAGTAGTAATAGTAGTAATAATCTTAATACTTAAAAGTTTACGTATATTAAGCATAGGGACGATTGGTATGATGATTGTGTGATATATCACCATCATCCTGGAATGTTTTGTAAATATTAACAGAAACATATGACAAAACAAAGAAAGATGGCTGTAAAAGATCGATCCATGGTGATCAGTTATAATTACGGTATATAATGATAGAGCCTCTTTGAAAACATCGACGTGTGTGCATAATGAGGTGTACTTAGCAGGTTCGCACTACTGTACAACGAATTGAAATTTATTATCTTATTATTATGCATTGATTTTCAATTCTGTGAAAGAAGCTATTCCTAATTGAGAACTTGTACGACCAGGAATAACCATTTATACATGTAAAGGTCAATGATGTATGATAAAATATTCCAGATATACTTAGATGTATCCACATGCTCAGGGAATATATAAAAAAATAAAAAAATAAGAAATTTCCGCTATTTTTTAAATGCAGATATACCAAAAATGTGAAAATGGTGGTAAATTACTTTGATATGTATCGCAAGAGTATTCTAAAATGCATTTGTATGGAAAAATTATGTCTCTATGGTATAGGTAAAAACAAAATCACAGTTTCACTTAAACATAGCGGAAGTTTTATTTTTGTGTTCAGTAATGACACGTTCATGTAAATTTTGTGGAATTTCAGACATATTAAAAATAAGGAAAACTGATCAAATTGCAATGTTTTGCAACATATTTTTCTTACTGACAATAAAGTCCAACCAGACTGAATGTTTGATTTGATCAATACGGAAATCGATATTTACCTTGTTTATCTAATGCGCACGTGCTTGTTACAATTGGGTTTATCTGACTCTCAATATGACGGTCCCGATTAGCAGTCTGTAACGCGTCTGACTCTCAATCCAGGGATCGTGAGTTCGAATCCCCACCCGGCAACAGTCTCCGTGATGATTGATATACGACATTGTGTCTCATTATCATTCGGCTCTTATCGCTGATTCAAGTAGGAAAGTTATCATTTACTTGTGGAATTAGGGTGTGCTCGAGTACTGGTTCACCTTTCACGATCCCTGGAAACAGTGTTTAGGTTAACTGATCGTCTGTTTGATGTAGCCTTCGATGGAAAATGACGCTAAATATTCAATCAATCTAACTCTTAATCGTTCGCCTCAAACTATGTAGGTCATATTTCATGTTTATTATTTTAATGAGATTAAATTTACATGTATGCAAATCGGAAGTTTGTTGTTTGTTCATTATATAACATATATAACAGATACGGTAGCCTTTAATCTTGGACAACGGTCAGTGTCATACAATTGACAAAATAGAGTAAATGTGTAAAAACGTATTACTGTGACACAAATTGAAAATCGAGAGGGTCAGCAAATAGCAATACATATAATTGTAAGACACAGATGTGAAGATCGCCTGCACAGACTTACACAGAAATAAGCAATAAATATAAACTAATGTGACACTAGCCTCTAATTAATGGTCCTCTGTCAAACAAACAACTGTTAAGACAACATGCCCCCGGCGGTATACACGTTTTGCTTAATACTTCTGATTAGGACTGATATTTTTATGCTAATTATGATATGCTTTGTAGTACTGTTTATATGCTTTGTGCAGGTGTAACATCAAATCAAATTCAGTTGTTTTGGCAGTTTTGGCAACTATTTGCCTTTGACCATCAACAATGTTTTTAAATGAATACGGTCAAGACGTAATTCACAATAAGAACCAATAAATTAAACGTACACACAATTACACGCGAAGCAAAACAGATATAAATTATATTTCAAATTCAAATTTAAAATATTTTATTTGCTCAGTTGACACAAGGAATGATATAGAGAAGGAAAGGCAAATGATTGAGATTTTGTGACCTGTCGCGTATTCACGCAAATTCTTATCGTAATATCTCGCTTTCAATTATCTTAATCTCCATTCATCTCAGGAACAAAAATCAAACTTCTTACATTACAGAATGAAAATTTCATTCAAACATTACCATTCCCAGAAATTTGTGTTTAAAATTGATGAAGTACCTTTGATTACAAAATGTGTATACTGCAGCTAAAATTACGAGAAATGTTCTTTCAAACCTCAATATATTTAATTCAAGATCATTTTGCGTGGTCGAAACATGTTTAAACATCTAAGATTAGATACAACTTACAGTTTATGTAAAAGAAATGAGTTGCCTGTGCGTTATGAACGATAAATTGCCAAATAATTAATCCTTTGTGTGCTATTTTATTATCATTTAGCCAGGAGATGGAAATTTCCTATCCTAAACAAGTCTTTAGTTGACACAATGCAAGACATTGTGAGGTCATGCACAAATGTAACGCATAAAGGCTCATATAAAATGGTTAGTAATGCATACAGCATCCAACCAAAAGTTTACACCAAAACAATCTCATGACACATTGAAGAACTATGTATTACCGAAAAACATTATTCAATATTGTGTAAATGCTGGAATTCGCACTTTTCATTAATTAAAACAACAAAGCAAATCTTCAAATTCAGTGACTTTTAATGACATTCGATTGTAATATGCATATATTATTATGTGCTTTATTTGAGGCATAAACATATCAAACTGTTTTTTTTTTGAAGGAAATGTCTCCAATTTGACAGTAAGAGTGTAAAAAATGAGATTATTTTACCTACAATTAACATTTTGGAAAATCAGCCCCATCTCACCAAAATCTCTCTTATATGTGCAAGTCCACCATTGATTCTATAGTAAAAAAAAGCTTGCATGTTTGTCATTCATAGAGAGACCCACATCAAAGAAGTGAAATTTTTTAGCCGGGCTATATGCCAAAGGCATAGTCCAGCATAAATGAGATCAAACATTGCAATGTTGATCGCCGCCAAAATGATCATACGCGACATGGACTATATTTTAACTCCTCGAATATCATTTTTCATGTATTTACAACCACCATATTTGTTTTTGTAACTACCACAGAAAAAAACACCTGTTTTTTTAATTTTGTCTAAATATATCTGGTTTATATCAAAATTGAACAAATATGTCGCTCGGTTGAAATGACTTTTTTAAAAATCCCAAGCTTAGGAGGTACTTTTCCATGACATTTATTATCTTCGTCATCCATCCATGTATTTGATTTATTAAATAATACTTGTAACATGTCAACACTGTTTGTTATTAAACCTACAAGATGAGCGCGTGATATTTTTTGTATCTTATATAAATCATCAATATACATTCATCTTGATATTGGGAAGCTTCGTCACATTCTATCCATAGAAAAAAAATGACAAAAAACTATTGAAATCGTCCTTTAGTATTAAGTGGTTTTTATCTTGTCACTCACTAACACATTTTATTTGACAGGCTACATTGCTCTTTAGGAATTTTCAGTAGAAAAGTGAAACCCTTTCACTTAAATCGCTTCATCAGATTTACTATCTCTCTTTTCCTTCTCTGTTTCTATCTCTGTTTGTCTGTCTCTCTCTCTTTCTGTCGATTCCGGGAGTATGTCCCTACATATCTCCTTCTGTCTGTCTGTCTGTCTATCTATCTGTCTGTCTGTCCGAAATATGAAAACTAATTATGACTTTATCTGCATTCAAATTAGCATTTATGTAATGAGTATTCGATCTGCAATATCAGGGAGCGCCTTTCCAGAAACCTTTATATTCACCAACCATTCTTGAAGTATCAGGGTTCGCATTCACCAACCATTCTTGAAGTATTAGGGTTCGCATTCATAAACCATTCTTGAAGTATTAGCGTTCGCATTCATAAACCATTCTTGAAGAATAAGGGGTCGTATTCACCAACCGTTCTTGAAGTATTAAGGGCCGTATTCACCAACCATTCTTAAGAATTAAGGTTCGCATTCATAAACCATTCTTGAAGTATTAGGGTTCGCATTCATAAACCATTCTTGAAGTATTAAGGGTCGTATTCACCAACCATTCTTGAAGTATTAAGGGCCGTATTCACCAACCATTTTTGAAGAATTAGGGGTCGTATTCACCAACCGTTCTTGAAGTATTAAGGGCCGTATTCACCAACCATTCTTGAAGAATTAAGGTTCGCATTCATAAACCATTCTTGAAGTATTAGGGTTCGCATTCATCAACCATTCTTGAAGTATTAGCGTTCGCATTCATAAACCATTCTTGAAGTATTAAGGGCCGTATTCACCAACCATTCTTAAGAATTAAGGTTCGCATTCATAAACCATTCTTGAAGTATTAGGGTTCGCATTCATAAACCATTCTTGAAGTATTAGCGTTCGCATTCATCAACCATTCTTGAAGTATTAAGGGTCGTATTCACCAACCATTCTTGAAGTATCAAGGGCCGTATTCACCAACCATTCTTGAAGAATTAGGGGTCGTATTCACCAACCGTTCTTGAAGTATTAAGGGCCGTACTCACCAACCATTCTTAAGAATTAAGGTTCGCATTCATAAACCATTCTTGAAGTATTAGGGTTCGCATTCATCAACCATTCTTGAAGTATTTTAGGGTCGTATTCACCAACCATTCTTGAAGTATTAAAGGTCGCATTCATCAACCATTCTTGAAGTATTAAGGGTCGTATTCACCAACCATTTTTAAAGTATTAGGATTCGTATTCACCAACCATTCATGAGAATATTCTTTGACTTAAGCATGAAAATCCAAATTTCATCTTAGATATCTAGTTTAAAATGACACATAGAATAATTGTGAGAGTTTTATTTGACAATATATTAGCTTGCAAATTTTGGTTTCAAAAATGGTCTCTAAGTCTGTTTTCCAAATTCATTCTTGAGTTCACGTCCAACAATATTCTTAAGGATGACTGGTTAATATCAGCATATCAAAATGTCTCAAAATTGACATCTTAGTTATGATAATAATAACTGTATATAACTCTGGAATAATAAACGATGTGGATAATCTAAACTGATTTTCAATTAAATATTTGATATGTTTTACACTAAATGCACCTGTCTTCACCTGCATTGATATCAGACTGATTATCGTCACGGAAGTATACATACTAACATTACGATGAATTTATATCTTCTGCCTCAGGGGACATCTCTCTATCATTTAATGTATATCTACTTGGCGATCCCCTAGAGTGAAAGTGACACTTGTCTATCTAAAATTATACATGTCAAAGAATTTATTAAAACTCTGTCAATTTCATTCATATTACCTTATAGCCGGCGGTAATAGGTCAATGTCCGTCTGATACATGTACTCAAGACAACGTGTGGTCATTAATGTCAATAGCAGAATATTGCAGTCCAGTAAAAATGATTGTGTATTACTTGTTTACTGCAGAATGGGTCAATACACTGATGGTCATTATGCCTATAAGCAGACGACAAGGACCGAGAATTGGCTTACTTACCGTAATAATCTGCGCGGTCTGTTGAACTTAATGTAGTTGTTACACTAGTAACAACGTAACAACATTTATTTCAACAATAAAATATCTTTATGTTGTTGTTGTTGTTCTTCTTCTTCTTCTTCTTCTTCTTCTTCTTTTTCTTCTTCTTCTTCTTCTTCTTTCCCCCCCACCTCCACCTCCACTCTTCCTCTTCTTCTTCTTCTTCTTCTTCATGCTCTTGTTATTGTTCTCTTTCTTCCGTCTTCTTCTTATTTCTTGCTATTCTCTTCTTCTTCTTCTTCTTCTTCGTTCTTCTTCTTTTTGTTATTTTTCTTTTTCTTGCGCTTGTTCTTCGTCCTGTTCTTATTTGTTATAGATACATATATGTTGAACATAATTCAATGCTTCCCCCCCCCCCACACTTGTTTGATAACTACAGGATAAATTAGTGTTGTGTTTTATTATTCTTGCAATTTATTTAATTTATGAGGGCCCAGTGGACGATACTCTTGTTCAAAAAGTTTTACATTGGTATAACAGACTGATGCAAACTATTTCAGAATAAGCTAAGAATATATACATTTCCACGGACCATTCCAGGAGATACGCTAATTTGACGGTTGAACAGTTCAGTCAGTCAGATGGAGACATTAGCCATATCAACACTGTCCTTAATTACCACCCGAGCTTTGCAGGTTAAAGACTGACTTAAGGTAGTGGGACCGTAATGGGCTATATTTCAAATCTTTTAAAGCCTTTTATTTTTATTAACTATATAATATCACTGACTAATTTCCAAATTTTTAGAAACTTTTACCGTCTAAAAAAAAAGTTATCCACATTTACTTTACCATATCCCATTTTCAAAAGGCCGCAAAAAAATTTCAAAGTCCAAAATAGGTAAAATTGCTACAATTTTATTGATTTTCAATATTTTTTACATTTTTCACCATCAGTGTATTCTAAAAGCATATGTTTTAAGAAATAAAATGAGCATGCAACATTAAATTGAAAAAAAATAATCTAAAATGAACTCATTTGTATTATAGCGGACAGGAGAAATCCATATTTTTGATAGTTTTGAAAAAAGTTGTTCTAAAATAAAAGTGTAGAGAATCCATTCTACTATTGGGGCATCAATACTACATGACTAACTTTTATATATATACTATTCCATAGATGATATCAAAAGATTAGGAAGTTTTACCATCCGATTTTTTCTCAATAACTTTTTTAATATGATAGGGTCCAAATTTCATAATCGGCACTTCTACAGAAATAAATGTTTATCTTAAAAGTAATGTTAATGTTTCCAAGTTTATATACAAAAACTAAAATGACAAATATTATTGAAATAAAGATGTTCCCACATTTTACAGAAATAGCATAAAAGCAATAATATGTCCTTTTTATGTGAAAATAGAACATGGAATCAGAACCCCACCCACCCCAACCCCATTACACGGATTCATTCTCATGCTTAAACACTTAAATTATTTATCTTGCGAAAAGTGTCAATTTCAAAACAAACTTAGTATGACATAAACTATTAAATATTAATAATATGTAAAAAAGTTCACATTAACAGTATAACAGAATAGAACCCCCACCCCCTCACTTGACAAACACACTTCAAGTCATAAAGAGTCATTGTTTGAAATATATAGCCATCTTTGATATAACCTCATCTAATACTTTTTTGCTTTGGTGACCCTTGGTACACCATCACCATTATTGGCAGGAAATCTGCCTCTCAGTCTTTTCTCACCAGAATGTTTATAAATTGTTTTCATTTGGAGCGAAACTGTAGGTTAGGAGCTCTTTCGGTGTCAATTATTTCAGGAGTTGCCCAAGTGACTACGAATCGGCATTTTGTGCCCTGTAGCTGATATCGCACAGCAATTTCACAAGGTCTTCCATTTTATGTGAATGATTTGGAAACAGTTTCCTTAACACTGTCAGGGAATAATTAATCCTGATACACACTTGACAATTGCTCTGTATTGTTGGTACGTCATATATCACTGGATAATAAAATCATCTTCCATTGTAAACGACTAATACGACTTTAGAATTCTTTTCCAGTCATTTACAAAGTTTCTGGATAGCTGTTTGAATGTAGACTGGTTTCACACTATTACCATTGACTGTCATGGTTTCAGAATCATCATCACTATACTAGTAACCTTCTGATGGTATAGGCAATCCTGGTCTAACATAGGTGGCAAATGATTGTGAAGACTCAACTTCCACTGCAGCTATCATAGATGTAATGTGTGGCATCAGTCCACCACGTACTGCAAATACAGAATAAAGTACTGTTATTATTTGAGACTGTTTTGAGCTAATATTTTCAAGAAGTGAATTATAATTGAATACTATTATTTTCTCTTTATCTTCTTCATATGTCATTTTTTGCTCATCCTAATGTCCCAAAATGACTGACCTCACTGTTGTAAACACAAATTCTCAAAATACTCAAAGAGAGACGGTAGTTTCGTGGATAATGTTGGCAGCTCACGCCAAAGAGTGCGGGTTTGATCCCCAGCTCGACCCAGTGCCTATGAAAAAGCAACATGCAGGACTGGTTCTACTCGGGAAGCGGACTCACGAGTGCTTAATAAAAGCTCAGAGCTTTCTTCGCAATCGAGCTAAATTAAGTTGGTATAAACCAATTCAATTCATTAAAGAGAGTTTTTCATAAACAGGTAGCCCAGAAGTTTTGTATTGATTGTTAATATGAAACTAAACATCTACACAGATTATCTTACTGCATTCTATAATAGAACATATGGCAGAGAGACAATGACAGATAATGGGTATCTAGTCCTGGTTAAACTATTGCATATCTACAAAAACCCGATGACTATGTACATCATGGACTTGTATAGCTCTATATAATTCCTTGCGTACATGTAAGGACATCAATACAATTGTCACGTTAAAAACAGCGTAAAATTCAATGCAATTAATCAATTATAAATTATTAAATACATACATGTTAAACTTTCAAAGTCTTGTGTGTGCCATTCAGCGTCTACTGCACAGAACATTGCACTTCTTGCCCGACAGGAAAACATGGCTTACTCTGTGTGTTGACCTGACAGACCTCCAGACAGTAAAGAGCCGACAGTGAATCGCTGTCTTCAGTGTAACTGGATTACTGAAATCAACATACACAACATTCTAACTGCAATATATTATATCTTATATCATTGTATCTACATGTATATAAAAACAATTCTTACTACTTGTTTACATTTTAGTTTTATGTATTTTGTTGATATGAGACAATGTGTCTCATTATCAATATCATTCGTCTCTCACCGCTGATTGATGTGGGAAAGTTATCAACTACTTTTAGAAATGGGTGTACTGGAGTACAGGTTAAGCTTCCAGGATCCCGTAAAGAGTGGTTAGGCTAGCTGATCGTCCGTTTGGTCTCGATGGCACGAAAATGATATTCTATATATTCGATCATCAATCAAAGTCTAGCAAAAAAAAAAATATATATATATATGTATCTCAGCATTTTTTAAATTCTGGATAATTAAACAGTTTCATCGCAACTAATTACTATCAATTCTAATAAAAAAAATCAACGTTATACAACAGACAGTCATCAATACTATCTTACCTGGCCTAGTTTTGTGTTGGCATGTCCACAGTCACTGTTCTGACGCACAACATACACATATTTGTCTAACCCTTTCTGAGCAATGCTGTCATAAGTAACTGGTACAGAGCTAAGTCTGCATAATTGACAACGTTTTAGGTTTGACAACAAAACTTCGAACACAACCAATTTTCGATCACTTTTTCCAACGCACTTCGTCGATTCTTCATTTGATATTGATACACTGGCTCTGACACATTACAAGCGGTCTGATTGCTATATGTGTGATCAATATTCCCACCAATCGAAGGAAACTTCGCTGTTTTTTTCTTTTTATTCGAACAAAAACATCTTCGACGAACGTAAAAATCCATTTTTGTTTACAACCGGAAGTGAGCAATTATCATTTATTTATTTATTTTTTTTTTTACATTTAACGTTAATGACGATAAAATGATATTAAAAGCAATGAAACAAAACAGGATATGTGATTTATTGTTATGAAATAAAAAAATATCTATACATTATGTATTTATAAGTTTATTCCGATCTATACCGAGATGCTCCGAGATCGTTACGGAGGATACCGACATCGCACGAAAGTTAACGAGCCCATTACGGGTCCACTACCTTAAGTTTTGACCGAAGTACGTTCATCTTGCTTCGTTATTTCGTCCCATAAGACGTTGACATTAACGTCCCCATCCTCGCCATCAAGCATGATTACAGTTATGCTTGTAGCTATTTTCGTAATTAATGCTAAACAAAGTGGATATGTACGCACTCAGGAATACCTATATACCTTTGACCTGCTCTGATAATACACCTATTTACACACTCTATACGAGAGTCGCACTGTTATAATATACGTTAAATCCAGTATTTCCATTCGCCATTTAATAGCAATTATACACGTAACAGCTTTTTTTCAGCATATTGCAATTTACATACGAATATAATGTGGTATCAAGTTTGGAAATGGAAACACCATTGCATGACGTAAACTCACAAACCGAGCTTGAACCCAAGACTGGAGTGGATTTTTAAATGGGGTTTAACAATATTTTCAACACATGGCATATCCAGTTTTATTGGCGAAAGAATACCTAAGAATGAATCTGAGTTGAACCATCGTCCCTCCGCCAGTAACTGGTAAATTGTCTCCCATAACGTTTTGTTTTAGACCGAGCTGAACTTGGACCCACGACCTCAGCAATGAAAGGTAAGTGGTAGCTGAACGATTATGCCTTAGGCCGCACGGCAGCGGAGGACTATCTTCCTAGCGGAAATAATGATCTGCCGTCTCCGAAAGCCTGAAACAACGCTTTAAGTCATTCAACCATGCCAATAGTTTAACATGGTCAAAATATATACACGTTTTTCTAAAATTTGTGTTTTCAAAACTCTGATACATTCAAAGATTAAGCCAGCAATGTTTACAAAGTCGTTTTGCGACTTACAATAAAGGTCAAGTTTTGTTATACATGTCAGTGAATGAATGACAAACAAGCGAACTCTCTGAAACACACCTGCTGACCCGATCGGGACCTCAAAGATAATAGTTCCTGGGGGTCAACAATTTAAGGTTGACAATAGAAGAACCACAGTAACTTTAGTCATTGCAATATGATACATGTACATTTAAATAAACGCCAAAATCAACTCGCGTTCACTTCGGATTGGACAGTTAACAGTGGTTTATATTAATACAAATATCAACAACTGAACGTAAAGGTAAAGCACACCTGTTCGGTAAATTGATGGGTTCATCTGTAAGATAGGTTATCAAACTTAACAAGCCAGTGTCTTCTTGATTATAGTAGTAGTATCAACATTGCTGCCGGGGCTGCTAAAGTCGCGCGAAGAAACTCTTAGAATCACCTGCCTGTTTGGCATTGTCCGGACGGGATCGAATCCAGTACCTCCCATATACGAGACCAGATCACCGATGAAACACAATATGTGTGAAACATAAGGTTATTTCCAGTGCATTTTGAAAAACTAAATATGTGACTTTGGGTTTTCATATATTTCTGTTCAAAATCGCCATACAGGATATATGAAGTAAAACACACTATGACTAATCGATTTTCAAGGCCTTTGTTTGACGCTTGTTTAGTTAAGTTACACGTAACATTATTAACTTCAAAGGAAGTTTATACGCAGTCGTTTTTCTACAAAAAAACCCCCACAAAAACCCCGGAGGGACATGTTTGTGTTAATCAGAATCTTGATCTACTGTCGTCCTGTATTTATAGGAACAACTTCTACTTTGTTAATGTTACTGTAATTAATTTCTCGATTTTAGTGGTCAAACATCTAAAACCAATGTAAACCACGGTCAGAAGAAAAATAAAAAACGCAGTGACCAGGAGTGCATGGTTACTCTCTCAGTCAGCCAGTAACTACATGTGTTATTAATATACCTGCTAAATAATGATATGATTTCAAAACGAAGGTGGAATATTCTTTTATATACATGCAACAATACAATTTAAGGGTTAATTTAGGCAGTTTAACTTCAAAATCACAAACAAATACATAGAAATTTATTAGCACAATTCAATGTAAGCTTCGAAAACATGTATTTCTCTCCCGTTGAAACTCGCCCAGGTTTTGTATTGATATATCAACAGGGCCAGACAACAATTAATTTGCTTTCTTCAAATTGATTTATTCTTTAGAACAGCTGAGTCAGACATTTAATTTCTCTTGTTCAAATTTCAAATCTTTGTTTAGTTTTAATATCAGCCAAGCTAGACAGTCAATTTGTCTTGTTCAGTTTCAAACCTTGGTTTATTTTTGTTTGCAACCTTGAATACACAAAGCTTGGAGACCGACGCAACGTTAGATTTTTTGTTTACATTCTCCATCAAACTTCTTATCAAACTTCCAATCTGTTTAGTTAATAACCAGCCAGTCTGGTTAATGTTTCACACACATGTTGGTAATTAAGTTTTTTGCTTTATTTCAATTTTCAAAGTAGACGTTACATGCATTCACCATTTTACACCCTTGTAAATATATGTAATGTGGTTTTTAAGTCTTAATTCAACCCGGTGCTCTCCCGGCGCGTCTGCAAGCAAGTGTAACATTTTAAAAACCATTTAACTGGATAAAATGTAAATAACAGAATATTGGGTATTTAAATTGGTGCCCTGCAATCATATGAAATTGAAATCTGTGATTGATATTCTTAAAAAAATAGATACTTTAAAAAAAAGAAATAAATCTAAAAGGCAATTTCTGTATATGACAAACGTTTAAAGTTACCAGCGGGAGGTATCAGTCTTATGTTTAAAGGGAAGTAATCATAATTATATAACTGCTTTATCATACAAGAGTGATTTGCTCTTATTGTAACACACTCTCCGTATTAGACGCAGAAAGCGGTCAAAGGGAAATAAATGTAACGCTAAAGAGAGGATCACAATATTTGTTTCACCAATGTCAAGCGACGGATTTTCAAAAATGACCAACATAATTTCATAATGGTTCCCAACTGCACAAAAACTGACCCATTTGATCATTAAGGGATACAAAATTTGTATTTTTGGAAATCTATTTTTTAAAAGATATCAATGCAAAATTATCAAATTAAAATAACCATAATATATAGGATAATCAGATGTTGAGAAGTAAAATAAAATTTCCCTTTGCTTTTTAGCTCTACTGGCAAAATTAGGGCTTATGTCATGGTAAATTGTCTGTAGTCCGTCAGTCCTTCCGTTAACCCTTTTTTGCAGACGCGATAACACTTCATTTTCCACTGAATCTTGACCAAACTTCCACAGCAGTTATATAACCACAAAATCCCGGATATGTTATTGAACCAGCGTGATTCGGCCACAAATGCCCCCGCTACTGGGCTTATAAGCACATTTTAAGTAAACTTTACCCCCCACTCCCCAGTTTCTATGAAAGTCCAAGGCCAAGACTTTAGATATTTGACATGTAGCATTGCATGGAGGTCATCTTTAAGATTTGTTGACGTCGGATCCCTGGGGTCAAATTTGGAGCCGCTACAGGGATCACTGTTTTACATAGAGTTATATATAGGGAAAATGTTGTAGACACGACAGCACTTTCATTTTTACTGACTCTTAACTAAACTTGCACAGCAGTTATATAACCACATGATCTCAGACGAGTTCTGGAACCAGCCTGATTCGAACACAAATGCCCCCGCAACAGGGTTTATAAGCATATTTTAAGTAAAATTAAAAATAAATAATTTTCTCTAAAGGTTTAAGGCATAGACCTTAGATATATTTTACATGAAGCATCTGTTGCAAGTAGAGCGATTTAGGTCCTCTTAGGCCTCTTGTTATATCATTAATTTACTGGGATCGGTAAGCTCAATCGGTAGTTAGACTATCAGTCCAGGGGACGTGAGTTCGAATATACATGTATATAAATATTAAGGGAGATAATTGAAATCACAACAACGGAACTTCTTTTCAGATGTACATTCACAATGTATGATATATATATGTTGTCAACCATGACTTATATTCTATGGTTTTACATGCAACACATATGAACTAGGCGGATAATTTACATGAACTGCACGATTTACATGAGTAGGATCCGGTTCAGGATTTATGACTTCTCACATGCTATATAAAGGACAAACAAAGAAACCCGTTAGATCATGAAGATGCATATATATTTATTTCATTTAGGGAAATAATTGAAATTATTATATATATATAGATAATTATTTGTGAACAACCAGACACAAATGTACAGACCATACTACGGCGAGCGCGTCTAGCTACAATGCAAACCATAGATACAATATAACGACCTCTACCAACTCAATAGAATAATTGTCATTATACTTATACTTATATTCCATGGTTTTACATGCAACACATCTGAGCTGGACGGACACTTTACATGTATGAACTGAGAGCTTTCTCTGAGTATTATCCAGTTAAGGATCCATGACTACTCACATGCTATATTTAGGAATCACATAGAAACCTGTCATGAAGATATGAAGATACCAGTTTATCGTAGTGAAAAAAAATTATATGAACATTATTTGAATTCAAGAAGAGCCATGACCGCTTCCGCAACCTAGCATAAAATCTTATATACAATTTATAAACTAAAGTTAGACGAAGCTGGATTCTCACACATAAACTTAACCTGTTAGTGACTTCGATACAAACGTTACATATGGCGATCGCTACATGGCTAACCACTGAATCCTGTTTTTTCTTACTTTAATTCTATTACTTTTATCATATTGTGACATTTTCTGGTAACAATAAGTCTTTTGTTGAGTTTATCATAACATATTGATTGTGGATTTTTCAACCCATTTGCATGCGTCAAAATATATCCAAGTTTTTGATTGTCATGACCAAGCTGCATTACATTATTTGAATGATAACCACACACGAACACTTGGTCATTCTCATCCAGTGTAACGCCGCACGTTCCGTTCAGTTTTGGATCACATACTGTTGTTAGTACCTCTCCCTGTATATCCAAGTCGACTAAGCCTCTCTTTCTATCTGCAATATGAAGTATTGTTCCATCATTATTAGTAATAATGTTTTGTAGCAAACCAGATGTGTCGTTGTAAATTTCTTGAATGAAATCCCCAGACATTGAATAAATGCATACAGCATTGTCGCTCAAAATGTAGAAAGTATCATCTTTAAAACAAAGTCCATTACATTGAGTACTTATTGGAAAGTCATTTAACAGTGCCAATTTGTGGTCTGTAGTCAGAAGCTGAATAAATGTGTCACCAGTATTACTCAAAGCAACTGCTGCTTTGGTTTCTCCTACAGCACAAACAGCCATGGGTTCCCCTCTCAGATCAACGTGGTCTACAACTTTACAGGAAACATCCAGTTGCTTCACTATTTTGTTTGCTGCATCGGTCACCAAAATTGTTCCATCTGGAAGCTGAGTCACATCTGTTGCTGAACAAATCGATCGATCGCCTTTTATTCTAAAATCGAATTGGCTTTCGGTTTTCACTGAATACAAGTGCGGGAGAGATGGTGGTGGATCAAATGACAGGTACGTTCTGTCTTTACCATACCAGGCCAAATCCATTGCGAACCTTTTCACCTTAGGGTCAATGGCAAATTTTACCATATCTAATTTAATAGTATTTTCTTTTATTTCCTTACAGAAAAATTGTCCTTCCTGCACGGTACTCTTTCCCCTTTTCAAATTTACTGGATTGGCTTTTTCTTCCTTCGTCTGAAACTGTTCAATTATTTCATCTATTACGGTTAAAATTTCTTCACATCTTTTTATATCTTCTGTGATGGTTTTGTTGAATGCTTTGTATCGTCTTTCGATGTATTCCTTTCCTTTCCTTTCCAACATATTTAGAACCGAATCAATTTGTTGCCTAAAATTTTTAACTTCCTCGGTGGCATCGTTTGTTTCTTGGCGAAGACGTTTTTGGTCATCCGTTCTCGCTGTCTTCAATTTAGATATCTGCTTTCGAAGTTGACTCAAATCCGATGAAATATGCTTAAATTCTTTGCTTTTGTGACTTTTTTGTTTAACCTCTGGTAAACCGGTGATTTCTTTACATTTCCTGAAATGAGAAAACATGAGTATTATACATATGTTATCAAAGTTCACCATAAAATGTTTCACTTCTTTCTACACATAACAATTAATGTTTGAAAATAAAATCCATACTACACTTATTCTTTAGCCTCATTACAAAAGTGAGAAAATAGAATAATTATAGAAAGTTTAATTGTAATAGAAATTCTAATTCTTTAAACCCTTATAGAAATTGAACGGATAACGAGTTCGTTTGAAATCATGTATGAATATTTAAGTTAACATACATGTTTTTCAATACCGATTACATATTAAATAAGTAACAAAAGACCAGAAAACAAAAGAAACAAAACTTAACTAATTGATTGATCCTAAAACTATTTCAATGATTAAGGCCATGCCTATCCATACTTTTTATAAGTTGCAAACGGGTCAACTTATTTTCGCTGCATTATCAGTGTCTAATTCCTTTCTCTCTTTTATTCCCAAGAGCTATTTAGTGGTCTATGGTGATGTCGTATAATGACCACTTACCTCTCACAAATGACCCCAGCTCTCATGTGAGGAAGTCTGCTAACGACTTGCGGAATGACGGTGGTTATACACAGGATTATTCTGCGCTCATCCTCCATTGGTAAAATAAGTTATGCCATACTTATCAGATCATGTTTTAAAATGGCATTAAAATAAATAGCTATTTAGGGATACACCAATGATACAATAGACAACTACAACATGGTTATTGTATTTTAACACGTACGTTCAAATAAGTATTTGGTCACAATGTAGTTTACATTATATACTTATAAATCATACATTGATGTAAACCGAATGCAATACCTAATCAGCATCTTGCGTTTTATCAATGTCAGTCATTGCTATTTTAAATTGATATTCAAAGCATGTATAAAATGGTTACCTGTGGTGTTCGGAAACGCACAAGGAGCAACATGTCACGCCGTGTCTCCTACAATAGCTATCTATAGTTTGGCCCCCGTGTTCTTTACATGTTGTAAGATGGTTGTCCTCTCCTTCTCGGACAGCATCGACTTCATCATCCAGTACGTTCAGTTGTTTTATCTTATAAACATTTCCTGATTTTGCATCCATTTTAAGTCTACAGCATATTTACAGCACGTTTCTTTCAAAGTTACTTATTTCTGGTACGCTGATTTTTACACGCTTGCTATATGTATAATACATTGAATCGGGGACCAGCCGAATGTACTATTGAACATGTTAATGCGATAATCTATAATCTATTCAATGTAAACAAATGTAAATAACCGTATCTAACGAAGCGCACACTTTGCTACACAACGATATGTGTCGATTGTTAGCTAGATGGCCATATTGATTAATTTGATGAACGTGAATTGAAATACGTAAGAACTAAACCAATAAACTAATTGGAATTACATTCGGATCAATGGAAATTAGGGAAAATCACTTTTACCCTTTTTGTGTTGTCCTTGGTATATATTTGCATGGCATGGTTTATATGTCTATGTGTGTTTATTTGTCCAAACTACGCATCCGGTTGATTTAATCATGTTTGTACATCAGTGATATCAAATAAATCTATATATCTATTCCATATTATATACTTACTAAGTGTTCAATATAGAAAATGTATTTGATAAACAATTTGTAATTGCCTTTATGATTTATGTGTATAAACTGTTAAAAGCATGTTTGAATGGGGTTTAGCCATTTTCAACACATTTCAGGTTATATATGACATATCAGGTTGTACTGATGGAGGTAGACCTCAGTCAGGCTGAGTAAGACTGAATAGAACGACCGTTCCTTTGCAAGTAACTGGCAAACTTTCTCACATAATGTTTTTGGAGCGAGTGAGACTCTAACCTACGACCTTAGCGGTAACAGGTAAGTTGTGTTGAGACGACGCATTAGACCACTCGGCCACGGAGGACCCTAAATGCATGTCTGAAAACATTTAGTAATTCTGATTTGAATGTTTAATCATGCCAAATGTACTGGTTTGCAAAGATTATTCTTTAGGATGTGTATTGGTTTGAAGATATGCGTTGGTTTAAAGGGATACTCATAATTTGATGTATATTGGTTTGCAGGGATCGTCATATACGATGTGTATGTTTTGGAGGAATACTGATTTAGGATGTCTGTTAGTTTGACGGTATACTGGTATACGATGTGTATTGGTTTGTAGTCATGTATGATCTTATCAATCTTTATGGTTTGATTATATAATCATTTAGGATGTGTATGGTTTGATTATATAATCATATAGGATGTGTACAGTTTGATTATATAATCACATAAGATGTATATGGTTTGATTATATAATCATATAGGATGTGTATGGTTTGATTATATAATCATAACCGATGTATATGGTTTGATTATATAATCATATAGGATGTGTATGGTTTGATTATATAATCATATACAATGTGTATGGTTTGATTATATAATCATATAGGATGTGTACGGTTTGATGATATGATCATATAGGAAGGGTATGGTTTAATAGTATACTAAAATGCGATATGTTTTGGTTTATAGGTACATGTTTAATAATATCAATGTGTATGGTTTGATTATATAATCATATATGATGTGTATGGTTTGATTATATAATCATATAGGATGTGTATGGTTTGATAGTATACTAAAATGCGATATATTTTGGTTTAAAGGTACATGTATAATAATATCAATGTGAATGGTTAAATGGTAAAATCATATAGGATATATATATATATATATATATATACAATATTTACGTTTTGATGTTATACTCATATACACTTTATATGGGTGAAGGTATAATTATAAACAATTATATGGTCGATGGGATTATCATATGCAATTTGTATGGTTGCTGGTATAATTATATACAATATGTATAGTTAATGGTATAATTATATACAATATGTTTGGTTGATGGTATACTTGTATACAATGTGTATGGTTGATGGTATAATTATATACAATGTGTATGGTTGATGGTATACTTATATAATGTGCATGATTGATGGTAAATTATATACAATATGTATATTTGATGTTATAATCATATACAATATGTATGGTAAAGTATATACAATATGTATGTTTGATGTTATGACTATAAACAATGTGTATGGTTCATGATATAATTATAAAACATGTATATGGTTGATGTCATAATCATATACAATTCGAATGGTTAATGATATAATCATATACAATGTGTATGGTTAATGATATAATCATATACAATTCGAATGGTTAATGATATAATCATATACAATGTGTATGGTTGATGTCACCATTATAAAAATTGTATATGGTTGATGTTATGATTATAAACAATGTGTATGGTTGATGTTATAATTATAAACATGTGTATGGTTAATGATATAATCATATACAATGTGTATGGTTGGTGTTACAATTATAAACAATGTGTATGGTTGATGTTATTATTATAAACAATGTGTATGATTGATGGTATAATTACATACAATGTGTATGGTTAATGATATTATCAAACACAATGTGTATGGTTGATGTTATAATTATAAACAATGTGTATGATTGATGGTATAATTATATATAATGTGTATGTTTGATGTTATTATTATATGCAATGAGTATTGTTGCTGGCATAATTATATTCAATGTGTATTGTTAATGGTATAATTATTTGCAATGTGTATAGTTGATTGTATAATTATATACAATATGTAAGGTTGATGGTATATTTATATTCAATGTGTATGATTGATGGTATTATTATATATAAAGTGTATGGTTGATGGTATAATTATATACAATGTGTATGGTTGATGTTATTATTATATGCAATGTGTATTGTTGATGGCATAATTATATACAATGTGTATGGTTGATGGTATAATTATATTCAATGTGTATGGTTGATGGTATAATTATATACATTGTGTATGGTTGATGGTATAATCATATACAATGTGTATGGTTGATGGTATATTTATATTCAATGTGTATGGTTGATGGTATAATTATATAATATGTGTATGGTTGATGGTATGATTCTATACAATGGGTATGGTTGATTGTATAATTTTATTCAATGTGTATGGTTGGTGATATAATTGTATACAATGTGTATGGTTGGTAGTATAATTATATACATTATGTATGGATGAAGGTATATTATTATTCAATGTGTATGGTTGATGGTATATTTATATTCAATGTGTATGGTTGATGGAATAATTATATACAATGTGAATGGTTGATGGTATAAGAATATACAATGTGTATGGTTGGTGGTATTATATTATACAATGTGTATGGTGGTGGTATAATTATATACAATGTAAATGGTTGATGTTATATTTATATACAATGTGTATGGTTGATGGTATTATCATAAACAATGTGTATGGTTGATGGTATAATCATATACAATGTGTATGGTTGATGGTATAATTATATACAATGTGTATAGTTGGTGGTATTATTATATACAATGTGTATTGTTGATGGCATAATTATATACAATGTGTATGGTTGATGGTATAATCATATACAATGTGTATGGTTGATGGTATTATCATATACAATGTGTATGGTTGATGGATAATTATATACAATGTGTATTGTTGATGGCATAATTATATACCATGAGTATGGTTGGTGGTATTATTATATACAATGTGTATGGTTGATGTTATATTTATATACAATGTGTATGGTTGATGATATAATCATATACAATGTGTATGGTTGATGTTATATTTATATACAATGTGTATGGTTGATGGTATTATCATATACAATGTGTATGGTTGATGGTATAATTATATACAATGTGTATGGTTGATGGTATAATTATATAATGTGTATAGTTGGTGGTATTATTATATACAATGTGTATTGTTGATGGCATAATTATATACAATGTGTATGGTTGATGGTATAATCATATACAATGTGTATGGTTGATGGTATAATCATATACAATGTGTATGGTTGATGGATAATTATATACAATGTGTATTGTTGATGGCATAATTATATACCATGAGTATGGTTGGTGGTATTATTATATACAATGTGTATGGTTGATGTTATATTTATATACAATGTGTATGGTTGATGATATAATCATATACAATGTGTATGGTTGATGTTATAATTATAAACAATGTGTATGGTTGATGTTATAATTATAAACAATGTGTATGATTGATGGTATAATTATATACAAGGTGTATGGTTAATGATATTATCATATACAATGTGTATGGTTGATGTTATAATTATAAACAATGTGTATGATTGACGGTATGATTATATATACTGCGTATGTTTGATGTTATTATTATATGCAATGTGTATTGTTGATGGCATAATTATATACAATGTGTATTTTTGATGGTATAATTATTTGCAATGTGTACAGTTGATGGTATGATTGTATACAATATTGATGGTAAATGATATAATCATATACAATGTGTATGGTTGATGGTATATTTATATTCAATGTGTATGGTTAATTGTATTATTATATATAATGTGTATGGTTGATGGTATAATTATATACAATGTGTATTGTTGATGTTATTATTATATGCAATGTGTATTGTTGATTGCATAATTATATACAATGTGTATGGCTGATGGTTTAATTATATTCAATGTATATGGTTGATGGTATGATTCTATATAATGTGTATGGTTGATTGTATAATTAAATTCAATGTGTATGGTTGATTGTATAATTATATTCAATGTGTATGGTTGATGGTATAAATATATACAATGTGTATGGTTGGTGATATTATTGTACAAAACGTGTATGGTTGGTAGTAAATTATATACAATGAGATGGTTGACGGTATATTAATATTCAATGTGTATGGTTGATGGTATAATTATAAACAATGTGTATTGTTGATGGTATAATCATATACAATGTGTATGGTTGATGGAATAATTATATACACACTGTGAACTGTTGATGTTATAAGTATAAACAATGTGTTTGATTGATGGTATAATTATATTCAATGTGTATGGTTAATGATATTATCATATACAATGTGTATGGTTGATGTTATAATTATAAACAATGTGTATGGTTGATGTTATAAGTATAAACAATGTGTATGATTGATGGTATAATTATATATAATGTGTATGTTTGATGTTATTATTATATGCAATGTTTATTGTTGATTGCATAATTATATACAATGTGTATTTTTTGATGGTATAATTATTTGCAATGTGTATAGTTGATGGTATAATTATATACAATATATATGGTTAATGATATAATCATATACAATGTGTAAGGTTGATGGTATATTAATATTCCATGCGTATGGTTGATTGTATTATTATATATAATGTGTATGGTTGATGTTATAATTATATACAATGTGTATGATTGATGTTATTATTATACGCAATATGTATTGTTGATGTAATTATTATATACAATGCGTATGTTTGTTGGTATGATTATATTCAATGTCTATGGTTGATGGTATAATCATATACATTGTGTATGGTTGATGTTATCATCATATACAATGTGTATGGTTGATGGTATATTTATATTCAATGTGTATGGTTGGTGGAATAATTATATACAATGTGTATGGTTGATGGTATAATTCTATACAATGTGTATGGTTGATTGTATAATTATATTCAATGTGTATGGTTAATGGTATAATTATATACAATGTGTATGGTTGGTGATGTAATTGTATACAATGTATATGGTTGGTAGTATAATTATATACAATGTGTATGGTTGATGGTATATTTATATTCAATGTGTATGGTTGATGGTATAATTATATACAATGTGTATGGTTGATGGTATATTCATATTCAATGTGTATGGTTGATGGAATAATTATATACAATGTGCATGGTTGATGGTATAAGTATATACAATGTGTATGGTTGGTGGTATAATTATCTACAATGTGTATGGTTGGTGGTATATTTATATTCAATGTGTATGGTTGGTGGTATATTTATATACAATGTGTCTGGTTCATGGTTTAATCATATACAATGTGTATGTTTGTTGGTATAATTATATACAATGTGTATGGTTGATAGTATACTTATATACAATGTGTATGGTTGATGGTATGTTTATATTCAATGTGTATGGTTGGTGGTATTATTATATACAATGTGTATGGTTGGTGGTATAATTATATACAATGTGTAGGGTTGATGTTATGTTTATAAACAATGTGTATGGTTGATGGTATAATCATATACAATGTGTATGGTTGATGGTATAATTATATACAATTTGTATTGTTGATGGCATAATTATATACAATGTGTATTGTTGGTGGTATTATTATATACAATGTGTATTGTTGATGGCATAATTATATACAATGTGTATGGTTGATGGTATAATCATGTACAATGTGTATGGTTGATGGTATAATACTATATCATGTGTATGGTTAATGGATTAATTATGTGCAATGTGTATGGTTGATGGTATATTTATATACAATGTAGATGGTTGGTGAAATAATTATAAATAATGTGTATGGTTGGTGGTATAATTATATACAATGTATATTGTTGATGGCATAATTATATACAATGTGTATAGTTGGTGGTATTATTATATATAATGTGTATTGTTGATGGCATAATTATATACAATGTGTATAGTTGATGGTATAATCATATACAATGGGTATGGTTGATGGTATAATTATATACAATGTGTATAGTTGGTTGTATTATTATATACAATGTATAATGTTGATGGCATAATTATATACCATGTGTATGGTTGGTGGTATTATTATATACAACGTTTATGGTTGATGTTATATTTATATACAATGTGTATGGTTGATGGTATATTTATATTCAATGTGTATGGTTGATGGTATAATTATTTGCAATGTGTATAGTTGATGGTATAATTATATACAGTATGTATGGTTAATGATATAATGATATACAATGTGTATTGTTGATGGTATATTTATATTCAATATATATGGTTGATGGTATTATTATAGATAATGTGTATGGTTGATGGTATAATTATATACAATGTATATGGTTGGTGGTATAATTATATACAATGTGTATGGTTGATGGTATATTTATATTCAATGTGTATGGTTGATGGTATAATTATATACAATGTGTATGGTTGATGGTATAATCATATACAATGTGTAAGGTTGATGGTATAATTATATACAATTTATATAGTTGATGGTATAATTATATATGATGTGTATTGACGATGACATAATAATATTCAATGTGTACAGTTGATGGTATAATTATTTGCAATGTGTATAGTTGATGATATGATTATATACAATATGTATTGTTAATGATATAAGCATATACAATGTCATCGTTGATGGTATATTTATGTTCAATGTGTATGGTTGATGTATTATTATATATACTGTGTATGTTTGATAGTATAATTATATACAATTTGTATGGTTTATGTTATTATTATATGCCATGAGTATTGTTGATGGCATAATTATATACAATGTGTATGGTTGATGGTATAATCATATACAATGTGTATGGTTGAATGTATATTTATATTCAATGTGTATAGTGGATGGTATAATTATATAGAATGTGTATTGTTGATGGTATAATTATATACAATGTGAGTATGGTTGATTGTATATTTATATACGATGAGTATGGTTGATTATATTATCATATACAATGTGTATGGTTGATGGAATAATTATATACAATGTGTATGGTTAATGATATAATCATATACAATGTTTGAGGTTGATTGTATAATTATATTCAATGTGTATGGTCGATGATATAATTATATACAATGTGTATGGTTGATGGTATAATTATATACAATGTGTATGGTTGATTGTATAATTATAAACAATGTGTATGGTTGATTGTACAATTATATACAATGTGTTTGATTGATGGAATAATTATATACAATGTGTGTGGTTGATGGTATAAGTATATACAATGTATATGGTTGGTGGTATTAGTATATACAATGTGTATTGTTGATGGTATAATTATATACAATGTGTATGGTTGGTGGTATAATTATATACAATACGTATGGTTGATGGTATAATTATATACATTGTGTATGGTTGATGTTATAATTATATGCAATGTGTATGGTTAATGATATAATCATATACAATGTGTATGGTTGATGTTATAATTATAATCAATATGTATGGTTGATTTTATAATTATAAATAATGTGTATGATTGATGGTATGATTATATACAATGTGTATGGTTAATGATATTATCATATACAATGTATATGGTTGATGTTTTAATATTATAAACAATGTGTATGGTTCATGTTATAAGTATAAACAATGTGTATGATTGATGGTATAATTATATATAATGTGTATGTTTGATGTTATTATTATATGCAATGTGTATTGTTGATGGCATAATTATATACAATGTGTATTTTTGATGGTATAATTATTTGCAATGTGTAAAGTTGATGGTATAATTGTATACAATATTGATGGTTAATGATATGATAATATACAATGTGTAAGGTTGACGGAATATTAATATTCCATGTGTATGGTTGATTGTATTATTATATATAATGTGTATGGTTGATGGTATAATTATTTACAATGAGTATGGTTGATGTTATTAATATATGGAATGTGTATTGTTGATGGCATAATTATATACAATGTGTATGGTTGATGGTATAATTATATTCTGTGTGTATGGTTGATGGTTTAATTATAAACAATGTGTATGGTTGATGGTATAATTATATACAATGTGTATGGTTGATGGTATAATTATATTCAATGTGCATGGTTGATTGTATAATTATAAACAATGTGTTTGGTTGGTGGTATAATTATATACAATGTTTGTGGTTGATTGTATAATTATATACAATGTGTATGGTTGATGGTATAATTATATGCAATGTGTATGGTTGATGGTATATTTATATTCAATGTGTATCGTTGGTGTAATATTATAAACAATGTGTATGGTTAGTGGTAAAATTATATACAATGTGTATGGTTGGTGGTATACTTATATACAATGTCTATTTTTGGTGGTATAATTATATACAATGTGTATGGTTGATGGTATGTTTATATTCAATGTGTATGGTTGATGGTATGATTATATACAATGTGTATGGTTGATGGTATAATTATATACAATTTGTATGGTTGATGGTATAATGATATACAATGTGTATGGTTGATTGTATAATTATAAACAATGTGTATGGATGATGGTATAATCATATACAATGTGTATGGTTGATGGTGTAATAATGACAAATAATTAACTCCATATATTTATATATATATATATATATATATATATATATACATTGTGAACTTGTAATAAGAAAATTAAAGGTAAGGCAACACAGAGAAAATGACAAGAATAAAATGTTTCTGATTTTTTTTAAACCGTCGTCATCACCTCAGCTGGAAAGCATAAAGACCAGCTGCAAAAAACATACATTACAAAGTAGAATAGAAAGAATTTATATCATCTTTTGATTCTACATATGTTTCAGCTTTGAAGTTATGGTTTGATATATATGTTCATATGGGGTTCGCATTCTGATGAAAATGTGATCTTATTAAACTTTTTTTCTGCTTTCCTGCTAGTTCGCTTCATCGCCATTGTACTTATGTCCTCGCTTGCATGTTTGCTTGCCTGCTAGTTCGCTTCATCCCAAGAGTGCTTACTTCTTCGCTTGCGTGCTTGCATGATCGCTTGCCCAGCAGTTTGCTTCATCGCTATAGCACTTACTTCTCGGTTTGTATGTGTGCTAGTTGGCTTCATTGCCACATCACTTACTTCATCGCTTGCATGTTTGCTTCACTGCTAGTTCGCTTCATTCCCAGAGTGTTTACTTTCTCGTTTGCGTGTTTGCTTGCCTGCTAGTCCGCTTCGTCACCAGTGTTTACCTCCACGCTTGCATCTATGCTTGCATGCTAGATCGCTTAATAGCCATACCACTAACTTCTTCGCATACATGTTTGCTTGCCGGCTAGTTCACTTCATCACCAGAGTGCTTACCTTCCCGCTTGCATGTTTGTTAATCTGCTAGTTCGCTTCATTGCCATCTTACTTACTTCCTCGTTTGCATGTTTGCTTTCCTATTAGTTCACTTCATTACCAGAGTACTTACCTCCCCGCTTGCATGTTGGCTTAACTGTTAGTTCGTTTCATTGCCATATCACTTACTTCCTCGCTTGCATGTTTGCTAACCGGCTAGTTCACTTCATCAGCAGAGTGCTTACCTTTCCGCTTGCATGTTTGCTTTCTTGCTAGTTTGCCTTATTGCGATATCACTGTTATTCCTCGCTTGCGTGTTTGATTGCCTGCTAGTTCGCATCATCACCATAGTGCTTATTTCCTTGTTGCATGTTTGTTTGCTGTTAGTTCGCTTCATCCCCAAAATGTTTACTTCCCGGCTTGCATATTTGCTTGCCTGCTAGATCGCTTCATCACCATACAACTTACTTCCTCGCTTGCTTGTTTGCTTGCCTGCTAGTTCACTTCATCGCCATACCACTCACTACCGCGCCTGCATGTTTGATTGACTACTAGTTCGGTTCATCGCCATATCACTTACTTCTTCGCTTGTCTGTTTGCTTGCCTGCTAGTCCGCTTCCTCGCCGTAATGCTTAATTCCCCGCTTACATGTTCGCTTGCCTGCTAATTCGCTTCATCGCCATACCACTTACTTCCTCGCTTACATATTTGCTTGTATGCTAGTTCGCTTCATTGCCATATCACTTACTACCGCGCCTGCATGTTTGCTTGTCTGCTAGTTCGCTTCATTGCAAAAGTGCTTTCCTCATCGATTGCATGTTTGCTTGACTACTAGTTCGGTTCATCGCCATATCATGTTCTTTCTCGCTTGCTTGTTTGCTTACCAGCTAGTTTTTTTTCACTGCTATATCAGTTACTTCCTCGCTTGTATGTTAACTTGCCTGCTAGTCCGCTTCCTCGCCATAGTGCTTAATTCCCCGCTTACATGTTTGCTCGCCTGCTAATTCGCTTCATCGCCATACCACTTACTTCCTCGCTTACACATTTGCTTGTATGCTAGTTCGCTTCATCGCCATATACCTTACTAACGCGCCTGCATGTTTGCTTGTCTGCTAGTTCGCTTCATTGCAATAGTGCTTACCTCCTCGCTTGCATGTTTGCTTGACAACTAGTTTGGTTCATCGCCATATCACGTTCTTCCTCGCTTGCTTGTTAACTTGCCTGCTAGTTCACTTCATCGCCATATTACTTACTAACGCACCTGCATGTTTGCTTGCCTCCTAGCTCGCTTCATTGCAATAGTGCTTACCTCTTTGCTTGCATGTTTGCTTAACTACTAGTTCGCTTCATCGCCATATCACTTACTTCCTCACTTACATATTTGCTTGTATGCTAGTTCGCTTCATCGCCATATCACTTACTACCGCGCCTGCATGTTTGCTTGTCTGCTAGTTCGCTTCATTGCAATAGTGCTTACCTCCTCGCTTGTATGTTTGCTTAACTACTAGTTCGCTTCATCGCCATATAACTTATTTCCTCGCTTGCTTGTTAACTTGCCTGCTAGTTCACTTCATCGCCATACCACTTACTACCGCGCCTGCATGTTTGTTTTTGTTTGCTTGTTTTTTTTTTTTTCAGCTACCTTACAGTAACTCATTTATTCTCCCCGTCAATGAGTGTGTTGTGGGTCGAGGAGGAACATCCCACCGCACGCTTTACACTGTCAGCATATAAATATAGAAAAAACAATGACACGCAACACTCTCATTCTTAAAAAGAACTTATTACATATATAAATATATATTATATCAAATACACATGTGTATTTGTATTTTGTTTCTGTATGTTTCTCTATGGTCCTTAATATTCTAAAAATAAGACCTTCAGTGAACTTAATATCATACAATATATATTTTTATATGTATTTTGTCTTTGTTTCTACATTTCTATATTTCTTTAATATAATAAAAATAAGGCAAAGGGAAATATAAATGAGTTTTCAGGTAAAATGTCTCTTCTTTTTTTTTTTATAGCTTGACATATTTGTCGATGAGAGAAGATAATGGATAAAAGAAAAAAAAATATATATACATGTGTCTGTGTGGGTTTTGAATATATTATATTTTTTTATTACTTTAAACTAAGTTATTTTATGGTATCATTTCTGACTAACTGGCCAAGTATCTGTACATCTTACAGAAAAATAATTAACTAACTGCTTGCATAATTGGTTGCCAATCTTTTTCGAAACATTGTAAGTTGTTGTTTTTTATTGCAAGGTGTTTATATGTTTTAAAAGCTCAAGCTACCTTATTTTTAAAAGCATTTATGGATAGAGGGATATCTAATCTTTTTGAGGAGAATATATAATACTTAATTTGGAGTGAAAAAAACAGGTCTGCCTCACAAAAATGCTTTCCAATATTAAAAATGAACTCTTCTTCATTGAATATATATGGTATATTTTTCGACAGTAGGGTTTCATTTATTTCTTGAAGAAATATTTTAGTTTCGGGACAGGTCCACAGCATATGCGTAATTGTCTCTACCTGTTGACAGGAACTGCAAAGGGGACTTTCTTTAACTTTAATTTTATATAAAAAAGCTTTAGTTGGCAATAGTCTATGGTTAATTCTCACTTGGAACCACTGTAATTGAGAAGCTATTGCAAACTTAAATGGTGAGTAATATATCTCTTTCCATGTGTTGTCTTCGATATTATAGAGTTCTTCCCATTTATTTTTGGATGTTGGGATTTCATTATTTTTATTAAGCAGTTCATAAAAATCATAACAGCCTTTAGAACTTTTGAAAAATAGCCAACAATAATTTGGTCTGAAAAGATATTTCATTTTTTTAAAGTCTAAAATATTTGGTACTAATGATTTAAATGAGTTTATGGCTGCAATCAGCCCATTGTATGTTAGGAAATTTGTTTTAATTCTATATATGTCTTGAAGCTCTTGCATAGAGTACCATGACCCATTGTCTTTGTAAATGTCATTTACATATATTAACACTTTTTCATACCACAGTTTATAGAAAATATGTGACCCTCCAATAAGAATATTATTATTATAATATAAAGGACTTGATAAGAATTCTTCTGCCCCTTGGGGAACACAAACTTTAAGCAGTTGTACATAAGATATTAAGACATCTTTCCAGAATTTGTTTGATTATGTATTTATAATAGATTCACCATACCCTTGTCCAAAATTAACTAGTTTCTTTAAATTAATACAATTGTCAAACAGTAATTTCCATGAACTGTTATTTGTAAATGCTCTTCTTATCCATGTTAATTTTAGACTTTGTATAAAGGCATTTATGTTAATCATTCTAAGCCCACCATCTATGTATTGTTTTACAATAATTGTTATTTTGATTTTTGCTGGACCTTCCCATAGAAAGTTATAGAAAATATTGTTTAGGTTTGTTATAATGTTTTTATTGGGATTTGGTAGAGAAATAAAAAGGTGATTTAATCTGGAAAGGAGTAGAGATTTAATAACTGTTATTTTTCCTAATGGAGTTAGGTATCGTCTCTTCCAAATTTTTATCAAATTTTCTATTTTATCTAGTTTTTCTTTATAATTTAAGTCAATCATTTTATCTAGGTTAACATGAAAAGTTAATCCCAACAACTTAAAGTTATTTTTTCCCCAAACTAATTTCCACTTTGTCTTTATAGTGTCTGTACTGTATTTTTTCCTCCCTATCCATACCACTTGTGTCTTATCAAAATTAATATTTAGACCAGAATATTTTGCAAATTTAAATAGTTCTGATAGAGAAGCATTAAGTGAAGACTCAGATCCATCCAAGACTATTGATGTATCATCAGCATATTGAGACAGCTTAATTTCCTGATTATTATTTGAAATGCCTTTTATAGATGTATTATTTCGAATATTTATGGCTAGTATTTCGGCACATAAAATAAATATATATGGAGACAGTGGATCGCCTTGACGACAGCCACGCCCTATATTAAAAAAATTAGAAAGTTTACCATTTTGGTTAACTGCTAACATTGCATTTTTATATAAAACTTTTATCTAAGTTATTAATGACTCACCAAACTTAAAAAAATTCAATACTTAAAGATAAAACTCCAAGATACGGAATCGAATGCTTTTTCAAAATCTATTAATAAAATAAGACCTGGAATATCATTAACCTCAGTATATTGCATAATATCATATATGAGACGTGTATTTTCCCCCATATATCTTCCGGAGATAAAACCAGATTGGTCCCTATTTATTAGTTTATCTAAAGTGTTTTTAATCCTATTTGAAATCGTGCTGGATGCAATTTTATATACACAATTAAGCAAAGATATTGGCCTATAATTTTTAAGTAAAATTCTATCCTTACCATCTTTTGGTAAACAAGTAATAACACCTTCTTTTTGAGATATTGATAATTCTCCTATTGAATAGCCGTAGTTGATAGACCTAACAACAAAATGTCCAATATATTTCCAAAATGTTTTAAAAAAGTCTGCTCCAAATCCTGAGCTGCCAGGGCTGCGGTTGTTCGCCATCGATTTTAATGATTTTGAGACTTCTTCATACGTTAATAACCCCTCCAAAGAATTGGACTCATCCATGCTAAGTTTTGGAATATCATAATTACTATGTTCATTATCCAAGTCGATATCTTGAAGTTCGTTATCTTTGCTCGAATATAAATTTTCATAAAAGATCTAAGTTTCATCAAGTATCTCATTTTGATCAGTGATTATATCACCATTTGACTTCTGTAATTTTGTAATTAGTTTAGATGTATAATTGTGAGTTTCCAGGTTACAAAAAAAGTAGTTGGTTTTTCCCCATCTTCAATAATTTGTGCCCTAGACCTAATTAAGTATCCATTTAATTTGTGTTTACGAATTTGTAATAGTTCTTATTTTAAAGTATCTAGGTTTTGAACATTGTTTTGATTTAAGTTTTGTTCTATTTTTTCTATTTGTGAAATAAGTACTTTCTCTCTGTTATCTGTCTGTTTTTTTTGTAACAAGAGTAAGATATGGATTTGCCACGTATTTCCATCAAGAGAACTTCTAGAAACAACTGATCATTTATGACAAATTGGATTTCATGATTAGGAATATTGTCTATGTTATCTAAATTATAAATAGGTAGTGCATACTGAGTTTTAATTTCCATTATTTGTTTATAAATTAAGTTTAGATAGTTAACATCACTTAATAGGCTATTGTTATGCTTCCAGAGTGGTTTATATTTAATGAATTTATCAAATTTTAAGCCTAATATTACCATTGAATGATCTGAACGGTAACTTGATTCTATTGAACATTTGGTTACAGAAGGAATAATATTTTCTGAAATTAAAAAAAAGTCAAGACGAGCTTGCTTTAAAGGTTTTTTTTCCTCCTGGTATATCTCTTTAATTCTGGATGTAATTCTCGAAATGGGTCAACTAAATTACATTGAATCTTCAAATCTTTAATTTTGTCATGTGTTTTTTTATTGTTGATATTCTTATAATTATAGTAATCCAGTGCAATGTCTTGCACGCAGTTAAAGTCCCCGCATATCACTCGTGTACCATTGTTAAATTGGTGCGATTTATCAATCAGGCTTTCAAAAAATTTAGGTGAGTCATTATTTGGGCCATACAGTGTGATTAAAGTAAATTGTTTATTATTAACAGTTATATCTGCAATTATGTAGTTACCATCATTATCCCCAATATAGTCATGTACTTTGTAATCTACATTTTTGTTGAAAAGTATACCAACCCCCCTTGAATTTGATGACTTTGAACTTAAAATACATTCACTGCCCCATTGAGTGCGAATAAAATTTTCTGATTCACTTGTGCAATGTACATCTTGAAGACAATATATATCGAATTTTTTTGATTTCAGGTAATTAAAAACATCAATACGTTTTTCTGGAGAGCCCAGACCTTGACAGTTTACAGACAATATTTTAATTTCAGTCATTACCAATAATAGTACAGTAAATTTGAACCCACACACACATATGCATTTTATGAAAAAAACTAAATATATGCAGATAGAAATATATCTGCATTTAATCTAAAAATCTATTTAAAACACACTTTTGGCAAAGTCTCCTAGAAATAATGCAAACAAATGTTATTGACAGATAAAAAATATTTTGTTATGTTCAATTTAGAACTTATTATCTAATTATAATAACCAAATATTTACATTGACTGTTTTTATATTTAATTTGGAAAATGCTACTGGCCTGTACACTCACTTGCATGAATTCACTTACTCATATACATATGCACTCTGTGAAGCAATCAAAACATCTTATTAAATGTATTTATCATGTACTATACATTTAAAAAGGATAGCAACTTAGCAATTGTTCTGGTATTTACATTATTTACAAAAGGTAATAACTCACCTATGGATATATTTTATAATGATTAAATCCATTTACCCGGTAATCCTTATAATGTACATATATTTAAATATATTCCGTATATCAACACTTTAATGTAGGCTGCTTTGCATATGGTGCATGGAAGTCCCACTGAGTTCTAATGCAGCTACAATGGTTCAAAATGCATGTTTGGTTGACTACTAGTTTGGTTCATCGCCATATCACTTACTTCTTTGCTTGCCGGTTTGCTTGCCGGCTAGTCAGCTTCATCGCCATAGTGCTTAATTCCCCGCTTACACGTCTGCTAGCCTGTTAATTCGCTTCATCGCCATACTACTTACTTCCTCGCTTGTATGTTAGTTTGCATGCTAGTTCGCCTCATCGTCATATCACGTACTTCCTCGCTTGCTTGTTAACTTGCCAGCTAGTTCTCTTTATTGCCATATCAGTTACTTCCACGCTTGCTTGTTTACTTGCTAGCTAGTTCTCTTTATTGCCATATCAGTTACTTCAACGCTTGCTTGTTTGCTTGCCTGCTAGTTCGCTTTATTGCCATATCACTTACTTACTCGCTTGCATATTTGCTTGCCTGCTAGTTCCTTCATCGAAATAGTGCTTACCTCCTCGCTTGCGTGTTTGCTTGACTACTAGTTCGCTCCAGCGCCATAACACTAACTTTCCCGCTTGCATGTTTGCTTGCCTGTTGGTTTGCTTCATCATCAGCCATATCACTTTCTTCCTCGCTTGCATGTTTGCTTTCCTACTAGTTCGCTTTATCGCAATATCACTTATTTCCTCGCTTGCATGTTTGCTTGCCTGCTAGTTCGCTTCATCAGCATAGTGCTTACTTCCTCACATACAGGTTTGTCTGCAAGCTAGATCTCCTCATCGCCATATCACTTACTTCCTCGCATGCATGTTTGCTTGCTTGCCAGTTCACTTCATCGCCGTAGTTCTTACTTCCCCACTTAAATGTGTATTTGCCTACTCATTCGCTTTATTATGATATCACTTACTTCATTGCTTGCTTGTTTGCTTTCCTGCTTGTTTGTTTGCCTGCTTGTTTGTTTCATCGCCATAGCAATTACTTCCTGGCTTGCATGTTTGCTTGCGTGCTAGTTCGCGTCATTGCCATATCACTTACTTTCCCGCGTGTATGGTTGCTAGCTTGCTAGTTTACTTTTTCACCATAGTATTCTTGCCTCGTGTGCATGTTATCTAGCCTGCTTGTTTGCTTCATCGCCATATCACTTACTTTCCCGCTTCCATGTTTGCTTCCTGCTAGTTCGCTTCATCGCAATATCACTTATTTCCTCGCTTGCATGTTTGCTTGCCTGCTAAATCGCTTCATCGCCATATCTCTTACTTCCTCGCTTGCATATTTGTTTGCTTGCTAGTTTGCTTCATCGCTATAGTGCTTACTTTCCCGCTTACATGTTTGTTTGCCTGCTAATTCGCTTCATAGCGATATCACCTTCTTCCTTGCTTGCTTGTTTGCTCGCTTGCTAGTTTGCTTCATCGCCATAGTGCTTACTTCCCCGCTTACATGTTTGTTTGCCTGCTAATTCGCTTGATAGCGATATCACTTATTTCCTCTTTTGCATGTTTGCTTGCCTGCTAGTTCACTTCGTCGCCATAGTGCTTACTTCCTCGCTTGCATGTTTGCTTGCCTGCTAGATCGCTTCATCTCCAGATGACTTACTTCCTTGCTTGTATGTTTGCTTGCTTGTTAATTCGCTCCATCGTCATAGCGCTTAATGTCCCGCTTGCGTGTTTACTTGACTACTAGTTTGCTTCATCGCCATAGTTCTTACGTCCTCGCTTGCATGTTTGTTTGGCTGCTAATTCGCTTCATCATGATATCACTTACTTCCTCGTTTGCTTGTTTGCTTGCCTGCTAGTTTGCTTCATCGCCATATCCCTAGCTTCCCTGCTTGCATGTTTGCTTGCATGCTAGATAGATTCATCGCTATATCACGTACTTTCCCGCTTGCATGTTTGATAGTCGGCTTGTTCGATTCGTCGCCATAGCACTTACTTATCCTCTATAGCATTTACTTCCTTGCGTGGATATTTGCTAGCCTACTTGTTTGCGTCATCGCTATAGCATTTACTTTCCCGCTGACATGTTTGCTAGCCTGCTAGATAATTTCATCGCCATATCATTTACCTCCTCGCTTGCATGTTTGCTTGCCTTCTAGTTCGCTCCATCGCCACATCACATACTTCCTAATTTTGTGTGTGTGTTGTCTGCTAGATCGATTGAATAATCAGTTGTTTACATACATATTTATTCATAAACAACATTGACAATAGCATCGTGATGATTCAAACAGTATAATATAGATTTTATACATTAAAGGTTCCAGTTTATTTGTCTTGTTGCTTGCTCACAAATAGACGCCACAGACGCCAAAATGCTATATAAAATTAGAAGTGGTTCATTATTTTCTTCATTTTGGCAAAATATTTTGGCGCAAACAAAATATGCGTCTCCATGGAAACCACCTGTCCGATAACAGGCGGACATGAACCCATTGGCTTGCGAAATACCTATGCGGTTGTTTATGAAACCTGATTGTGGTTCCCTTAGGACCATATTGTAAAGTTTCCAATCGTCAAATGTGGAAGCTTCTTTAAATAAAGTTATTTATTACTTATATTTTAATGTTATCGTTATTTTTTAAATTTTATATATCAATGTTGTTAATTGAGGGAGTAATTGGAGTGAAGGTACAACGCATCTGAGAACAATTTAACAATTGGAATGATTTATTTTCATGACGTTGACTAACACATTAACAATAACATAACAACAGTATGGCAACATCTATATGAGCAACTATATCAACCGTAACATCAACGATTAAGTTAATAAATACAAAAATAGACAAAATTGATTATTTACAAAGTCAGGAAATTTAATGTTTAATTAACTTTACTAAGGAATAAATTGCCATTTTTTTATATTCAATATATACGAACAAGCTGATTAGCACAATCAGAAAACAGCAATCTTCTCTCCAATACAACACGAGCTACGTCTCCCGTTACAGTGTGCAGATACCCTACCAAATGTAGTATATAGACACTAGCCGATTAGCACAATAAGAAACCAGCAATCTTCTCTCCAATACAACATGAGCTATTCCTCTCTGTACAGTATGCCAACACCCTACCTAATGTAGTATATAAACACCTGCCGATTAGCACAATCAGAAACCAGCAACTTTTCTCAAATACAATACGAACTATACCTCCCTTTACAATATGCAGACACTATACCAAATGTAGTATATAGACATAAGCCGATTATCACAATCAGAAACCAGCAATCTTCTCTCCAATACAACATGAGCTATTCCTCCCTGTACAGTATGCCAACACCCTACCTAATGTAGTATATAAACACCTGCCGATTAGCACAATCAGAAACCAGCAACTTTTCTCAAATACAATACGAACTATACCTCCCTTTACAATATGCAGACACTATACCAAATGTAGTATATAGACATAAGCCGATTATCACAATCAGAAACCAGCAATCTTCTCTCGAATACAACACGAGCTATCCCCCACTTTACAGTATGCAGACAACCTACCTAATTTAGTATATAAACACTAACCGATTAGCACAATCAGAAACCAGCAATATTCCCTCGAATACAACACGAGCTATCCCTCACTTTACAGAATGCAGATACCCTACCTTATGTAGTATATAGACATTAGCCGATTATCACAATCAGAAACCATCAATCTTCTCACCATTGCAACACGAGCTATCCCTCCCTTAACAGTATGCAGACACCTTGCCTACTGTAGTATAGACACTGGCCGATAAGTGCAATCAGAAACCAGCGAGCTTCTCCTCACCAATACAACACATGCTACCCTCCCTTTACAATATGCAGACACCCTATGTAATGTAGTATATAGACATGAGCCGATTAGCACAATCAGAAACCAGCGAGCTTCTCTCCAATACAATACGAAATATCTCTCCATTTACAGTATCCAGACACCCTACCTAATGAAGTATATAGACACTAGCCGATTAGCACAATCAGAAACCAGCAAGCTTCTCTCCAATATAAAACGAGCTATCCCTCCCTTTACAATATGCAGACACCCTATGAAATATAGTAAATAAACACTAGCCGATTAGCACAATCACCAACCAGCAAGCTTCTCTTCAATACAATACGAGCTATTCATCCCTTTACAATATGCAGGCACCCTATGTAATCTAGTATATAGACACTAGCCGATTAGCACAATCAGAAACTAGTAAT
This sequence comes from Panopea generosa, assembly GCA_029582155.1. Classification (NCBI taxonomy): domain Eukaryota; kingdom Metazoa; phylum Mollusca; class Bivalvia; order Adapedonta; family Hiatellidae; genus Panopea; species Panopea generosa. Next base: position 86,490,942 of record CM055897.1, on the reverse strand, counting down.
CTTCTCTCAAATACAACACGATCTATCCCTCCCTTTACAGTATGCAGACACCCTACCTAATGTAGTATATAGACATTAGCCGATTAGAACAATAAGGAACCAGCAATCTTCTCTCAAGTACAATACGAACTATTTTTCCCTTTACAGTATGCAGACACCCTACGTAATGTGGTATATAGAGCCTGGCCGATTAGTGCAATCAGAAACCAACGAGCTTCCCCTCTCCAATACAACACATGCTACCCTCCATTTACAATATACAGACACCTTATGTAATGTAGTATATAGATATTAGCCAATTAGCACAATCAGAAACCAGCGAGCAACTCCTCACCAATTCAACACATGCTACCCATCCCTTTACAATATACAGACACCCTATGTAATGTAGTATATAGACATTAGCCGATTAACACAATCAGAAACTAGTAATCTTCTCTCAAATACAACACGATCTATCCCTCCCTTTACAGTATGCAGACACCCTTCCTAATGTAGTATATAAACATTAGCCGATTAGCACAATAAGAAACCAGCAATCTTCTCTCCAGTACAATACGAACTATCTCTCCCTTTACAGTATGCAGACACCCTATGTAATGTGGTATATAGAGCCTGGCCGATTAGTGCAATCAGAAACTAACAAGCTTCCCCTCTCCAATACAACACATGCTACCCTCCATTTACAATATACAGACACCTTATGTAATGTTGTATATAGATATTAGCCAATTAGCACAATCAGAAACCAGCGAGCAACTCCTCACCAATTCAACACATGCTACCCATCCCTTTACAATATACAGACACCCTATGTAATGTAGTATATAGACATTAGCCGATTAACACAATCAGAAACTAGTAATCTTCTCTCAAATACAACACGATCTACCCCTCCCTTTACATATGCAGACACCCTTCTTAATGTAGTTAATAGACGCTAGACGATTAGTACAATCAGAATCCAGTAAATTTCTCCCCAATTCAAACTCGAGTTTTCCCACCCTATACAATATGCAGACACCCTATGTAATGAAGTATACAAACACTAGCCGATTAGTACAATCAATACCAGCAGTCTTCTCTCCAATACAACACGAGCTACCCCTCCATTTTCAGTGTGCAGACACCCTACCTAATGTAGTATATAGATACTAGCCGATTAGCACTATCAGAAACCAGCAAGCTTCTCTTCAGCAATACAACACAAACTATCCCTCCCTTTCTGGTATGCTGACACCCTACGTCATGTTGTATAAAGACACAGTTCGATTTGAAATCATAAGCCATCCAAATTCTCACCAAACCAACACACATGAGAATCTTAGGTTCAATAACGTCTGTGATAGTATATAATTGTCACTTTCATATAGTGGAAACCCACCAATGCACCACGGAAAACAACATAAAACATTTTCCCGACCTTTCAGTGTTAAAAGCAATAAAGCATTTGTATACATAACCAATTTCAAAATATATCAAGAAGTAAGACAGATAAACGAAAGGGAAAAAAACAGACTTTATGAACCCATTATTAATCATTACCACAAACATAAAACATCATAAAAATAATTTTATTACATAAAGCAACGCACATTGAATTCATTGATGTGAAAAGTTCAGTTGTTAATACAGAATTATATGTTTATAGAATAACATTCATTATAACTAAGCTTAAAAATGTTTGATTGTCCTAACATGAAAACATTAACAAGATATGAAAAAACAAACAAAAAAACCCCACAAAAATAATATCATGTTACCAAGAATTAGAAACAGATAACAGTAACCAAATGTCTTCATTTGAAGACAGACAGAAACTCAAACTACGGTTGGTAATGGATGTCCTCCTTCATAGTTAACTGTAAAAACTGGACGGTTAAACGTGAAAGACCCAAGAACAGCACTGAGGATAGTCTACTTTACTAGGTGGTCGCCAAAAAGATGCCACTACTGAAATTCAAGTTGAGGCTGTCAATCGTATGGTTATGACTGAAGAAGAATGTCCATTCAGCATGTTGCTAGTACCATAGGCATACGTTTTAGATAAGTCCAATCAATTTTGTCTGATGTTCTCCACATGAACAAACTTGTGTTCCAAAAATACTAACACCAAACCAGAAGTTGATCAGGCTGAATATTTCCAGAGAGTTTCTGATGTTTTCAGCGAAACTAAAAAACTTTATAGGGAGGTTGTGACCAAGGATGACAGACTGATCCATCTCTTCGACCAAGAGTCAAAAACTCAAAGCAAGCAGGGAAACATCACAGTTCACCTTCATCATCAAGATATTAAAGCAGGTGTATCTGGTAGCCAAGATGATTACATCAGTATTCTAGGAATGCAAGTGGTTTAATCATGGTTGGTTATCTTTTGAATTACGAGAGCTGAAAGAGTAAATCAAAGAAAAACGGAGAGTGGAGAATAGGGCAAGATTATAAATGTTTCAAAGAAAAACGGAGAGTGGAGATCACGGCAGAATCAATAATGTAAGACAATTCAACTATGCAGACCTCTCATATTGCAGTAGCAATAGCTCCCATATTCCACATATTCACCTGCCATAGCACCTTAGGATATTTAACTCTTTCCCAAACACAAATCTGAATTGCGTAGGAGACATTGTGTAAGTGATAATAATGTAATTGGTGCTGTTGAAGCCTATTTTTGAGGTACTGGAAGAACACTTTTCCAGATGACATAATTAAGCTGGAGCATCGATGAAACAAGTGCATTGGAGCCAGGGATAGTTGTATTGAAAATAATGGAATATAGTTTTAAATTAGTATTGTATATAAATATTATATTATGATCTAATTTAATGATGTACCCGCGTTATTTTATTCTGTTGAACATTGTGAAATACAACAGAGTATTAAACCGAAGACAGTCAACATGTAAAGGACAAATTCACCAAAGCCGAATAGATACAATTAATATAATGAATAATTATAATGAATACACAACAGGCCTAGATAAGAAATGGAAACAGGGATCGTCGCCTTGGATCGATCTGTCATAAGCAAAAAACGCCACTGGGGAGCTGAAACCTTGTTAACGGATGCACCCATTTTCGCACTTCACCCGCCGTCATTACAAAAGACGAGCCCGTCTGTGTTTATTGTAGAACAACAAAAAATGCATATGTACTTAAAATATGCTGAATTTATATCCACAGTTCAATGTTTGTAGTTTTGTTTTAAACAAACCAAACTGAAATGTGAAATAAAAGTACAGTATACCACATAACAGTTTGTATTCATAATTAATGAGTATACGGAAGGTTCAACACCCGGAGACCTCCAAGAAAATTTAAATATGTTAAATGTTGCTGATAAAAAATAATGCAAAATGTATGAATATATATATATATCTATATAATGATACAAAGCTATATTTATATATCATAAATACTTAGTTAATTATTGACTGTTTATTAATTAAACATATGTACCAGAATACATGCTAATTAGATGCAGCACAGTTAATACTATCGTCCCGGTATGATTTATATATGCTAACATATGTTTGTCGATTCATTATGGAGATTTGCTTATTGCCGATCTTGCGCATTGCATAAATTATTTATATACACAAACACATGCTTAATGGTCCAAGTTGTTATATTAAAAGTTTGGATATTTGGGAATACTATGTACGATGCAAACACAAATATCGTGATCAGTATCGCATGATGAAAATGAGCAATACTGTATAAACAGTGTGACTTTACAAACATTATGTACATGTTTATGTGAAAAAAATGTATAAATATAAGTGACCAATGTTATATAAGTATATACAAAAATAAAAATAGAAATGTTTTTCTTCAAGAGTGTATGCGTGTTCAATGATAAACTAAGCAGGACCTATTGAAACCTATTGAACAATGACTTCATATTTACATCAGCGCTGATCAGATTTGACTATACATTATATTACATTAAGACGTATTTATGCAATATCATAGAAAGTTATGCTACTAATAGGTTATAATTATATAATATACGAGTAGTTAAGCGTCAACTTCGTACAATTATATTATTTTTTAAAGAAAATGGCCCTCCGAGGTAGAGTTCAAAATGAGCTAATTGAAAATAGAATCAAATTATGTCATTGCCCGTAATTATCACTATATCCAGGTACCCATCTAAAGAAACGAATACTGTCCAATCGTATACTAGAATAACAGTAACATATAGTAAACATAAAATACTAATTTTTAAATATATGTGATTTGAAATGGACGGACCACAAACTATATGCTGATGAACGTGAAAGACAAACAAATACTGATGAAATAGATAAAAAACAAGCCGAACACCATTTTTTGCCATAGTACATTACTGATTTGTCACATGTATTTTCAAAGCGACACATGTTTTGCCATAGTGCAATACTGACTTGTCACATGTATTAACAAAGCGACACGTGTTTTGCCATAGTGCAATACTGACTTGTCACAGGTATTTACAAAGCGACGCCTGTTTTGCCATAGAACAATAATGACTTGCGCAGGTATTTACAAAGCGATACATGTTTAACACATAATACATGTATCAAATCGTATTGCAATACAAATGAACACGTTATTAACAAAATACTGACAAATTACTTTATCACTTTATTGAAGCAAACTCCCGTTGGGTAATTATTACTAATGTTTCACATATCTCTATGTTTAAGTTCGTCACAGGGCAATCCAAACTGCAAATGACACTTAGCCAATCTTTGTCTGCTTTTCTAAACGATACAGCCACTTTTAAAATACATTTTAAACCACTGGATTTAAGTGATCACACTTCAGCACTACAGCACACATGCCTGCATAAACTGTTAAATACTACCATTAACTAATGAACTATTTCACTAAAAGAGATCCTTTCTATATTTGTTTCAAACGTTTGCCAATGTTGCACAGCACAGTGCTCTCTCAAACATTGTCTGATGTCGCCAGCAAGAGAGGTTCACGACTTTGTGATTCCATGTGCCTACCAAAACCGGCAGTGTCTGTTTCGCTGGGAACATCTGGACTCATTTCAACACTGTTGGAATGACTTGTTGCTGATTTAGCAAGAGTTGATGCATCTTTAAAACACTCGCCCATTGGAAAATTGAAGTCAGATGGGTCAACATCCATAACTTCAGGGTCCTGCATGGAATAATAGAGAATTGTTCGTGTTACAATATGTTGAATATTACTGTACTGGGAATAAATTACGTATCTAAATATTAGTGCTTTTATGAACATTGAAATATATTGATCACTGAACAGATCAACAGATACGTAATGATATTGTTGGATAGCGGATATCATTTTGTGTTTCTGGAGAGCGTGCAACGGTATTGTAAAATAGAATGTTTTGTATCTACAGTACTTCCGCATGCATATATCCATTGTATTTTTGTTGCTTAAGGTTGTTGCATTGTGACCGTAAACGTGTGTACAAAACTTATAATTGTTTATTACCAGTGTAATACTATTTTGAGATTTTTATCATATTACTGTTAATTTTGTTATTAAAGAAAGGAAATTCTTATTGGTTTATTTCTGGAGTAAAATGACTCTTATAGCTGGGTTTTATTTTTGTGATTGTTGCAAATAGCCATCTACTATTTACATACCCATATTTAGGTTCGTAACCATATATACGTAGATAATCATCTATAAGTACAGTGCTATGTACACATACATAACAATATACATAATCATATCCATGCGGAAGGTCTTTGGTTCGATCCCCTGCCGTGTCATTACAAAGACTTGTAAACATGGTACTAAAAGCTTCCAATTATTGACGTGACACGACAACAACTATCGCTCCACCCATTGGTCACGTGGCATAATTTTTCCTAGTAAATACAACGTAAGTGTTTACCTATCAACCAATTGGATTATTGACTTGTTTGATTAGCAGCCCGCGTCAAGTTAATTCTAGGTTTGGTCGGCCCGATGTCAGTATAATGTGACTGGTTGGGGTATCATACCATGTCTGCGGCATGGTACTTCAGTTTTGCAACGCTTAGAATACTATCTCAAGCAAAGACAGTCGCGATAAAAGCGACGCTAAACAGCAAACAACAACAAAATAACCATATACATACCTGAAGGCACATATCTAAATGTTCTATGATTTCATTAAAGGAAGGTCGTATGTCTGCTACTGAATTCCAACACATTATCATTATCTTGTTCCTGTAAAATATAGAAATATTGATGATTATGTTTCCAATAACATATAAGAAAATACACTATCAAACATGAAACACAATAATCAAAGGACACAGCGGTCACTAACAACGACATAGACATAATCAAAATAAATTATATCTAAAATAAATACAACACAGAAATACAAAGGAAGTGACAAGTACAATACCCACAATCCTCATTCCTATAAATAGACATAGAAAACATAATAATAATTATTTTACTTTTTGTACGTACCAACATCTGTGGTACGACTATTTACGATGAAGGCCTACCGTGTGGTTCGGGGTTACGTAAGTACCATTGTTGCTCTTTGCCAAGGGCTACCAATTTCCCGAATGTGTGTCATGTTTATTTTATTATTTTTCCATGTTAATTACTGGGATTAAATAATTAATCTGTGTCTGGTTTCAGGGTGACACAAATATTGAATAGCAAAAAAAGAATTTAGTCGATCATACATGTATTAAGAGGCGGCGAATTGAGAGTCGAATCTCCAGATATTAGCTTCATTCTGTATAGCCATTTGTTGATGTTTAATTTTCAATTTTGTGCATTTGTTTTTGTATATGGAGAATAAGCATGGATTATTGTTGACTGTTGATGTCGTGGTGACAATTATATATTGGTACATCGTAAAACTTTTATTCCACAAGAAAATATGTATATACTTGAGTTATGAAAACGTATATTTGCATAAAAACCGTAGGCCTATGTGGACATATACATGTAAAATATGATCTTAGGTTTTGTTGAAATCTCACATTTATCTCGTTTTATGGTCAGCTGACTAACAGTTGACGCGATCAAAACACCATCACGTTATACAACTGTTTTGTAACTTTTGTAATACTGCATATACTCGTAACTGGTAATTTTGACAGTTTGAACAGTTCAAAAGTGTATTTAGCAAATGCAGGTTCTGATTTACGCATCAGATTCAATAACATTATAGGTTGGTTAGTTTATCCGAATGGCAGAAAAAAATGAATTTAAACGTTTTCCCTTTTGGGGTAACTGCCATTACTGCTTTTCTTTTTCAAAATACAATATTTGTGTGCCTGATTGAATGTTGAAACAGAAACAAGACATTTGTTCCTATTAATGAAATAATGACAATGAACTGGCTTGGTTTTATAAAATATTCTAATACAATTAGATAAACAAAATGTCTTTTAAATACAGCCAGTTAAATTGTATGGCAGTCTCCTCGTCTCTGATAACAAACAATAGATACATACAACATGTGCGTATATATGCAGGTGACGCGACGCCATTTATATATACATCCTTCCAGATGAAATATTATTTGCCTTTCAGATGGATTATTATTTGCCTTTCAGATTGATTTTTGTTTAACAAAATACGTAAAAGTAATACTGTAGTTATAAATTGAGACTTACAATCGTGCTGGACAATTTTCCGGTGGATCGAGTCGTCCTCCGGATGCAACGTAATGCATTACGTCACTATTTGTTTGGCCGGGATATGGCATATACCCTAGTGTAAATATCTCCCACAGTAACACACCGAATGACCTGTTGATAGATACATGGCAAGGTTTTATGATGAGATATTACTGTCTAGTTTACCATTCACCATTAAAACTATACTCATGTCATAATACGAAGTGTTTTTTTTATACAAATCTAATGTTTGAAAGGTTGACACGTTAGCAAAATAACAATACTTGTTCCGTGTATATGGTAGAAAACTGTCAGTAATAACGCGGTTAATGGCAAGTTGTAGTGTTATCAATAATACAATGTAATTAATTCATAGTTAAACAGATGTTCGTAGTTTTATATATTTTTATAAACATTACAAATTTCCATTATATTTACGTAAGCTTCCAGAACTGTAGGTTGTTCGTGCGTATTGACAAAAATCTCGATTTAATATCTATAATTAAAAACACATCTCTTGGTCAAATGTAATGTTATGTCCATGCACCCGTGTCCACCAGTGTAAACACTTTTTAAATAATAATTACGTATACTTAAACAATTATGCATCTTCAATCTTATGATCATCGTCACAACATATAACCAAATCTTTTTTTTAAAATACTAATAATTTACGGATAACCAAATATATATGATAGTCATTAATTGTTTCACAGATAACCAGTGTTTGTTAATTTGTATTTTATGAACAATAACGAATTATTTCCAGTAATGAAATCTCGCTCTGATAAAACATACAATTGCCTAGTTTGCAATGATAACTTTCTAAAGAAACAATAAACTGGTATGGTATGGACGCAACATAAAACTAAGGTACTTTACGTTCCAACGCTTCTATTTTGATATTGATTACAAGCAAGTTGACAACACAGAGCAACACATACTGAGTACCGTGAAATAATGAATGGTCATTAATTAAAATGAATTTCAGTGTAAAACGACATTTTTGTTATACAAAGTAACAATTGTATTCATGCTTCAGTCTCTATAGAATAAGGATGCCAAACGTGGCCTACAATATTCACATACTATTTAAGAAGACGCTCGCGTCTGAATATGAGTGGAATATTCCATGACTAATAAACAAGACCTACTAAACTATCGTCGAAAACTTATGCTGCCTTAATATTGTCAGTACAGGTTTATAAATATATTTAATATGCTTAGTAATATTCAAATTGTTGGATATTTGATATCAGATCTAGTATCTATGTATAAGCAGGCAAACCAGTATCCATTGTTAATCGTTTTCTAATAGATATACCAGTTAAGTAAAATATCTTGTAGGATATATATTATCAGATTTGCAACAAAATGTTACTGCTTCGAAAAATGACGGTTTGTCACAAATCAATGTTAGACTTTATTTAATGGAAATGTTACGAATTTGACATTATAACGGCAAATGGAACAATTTACAACTGATTTAAGGACAACGTCATACATATTGTAGATTTAAAGTGTCAAATGTTTTCCTCTTTACGACTTTAATGTCTTTATTTATACATAGTCTGAAGGCACTTGCTAATATACACGTGTACATCTTAACATGCTACTGGGCCTTACTATTTTGTTATTAACAACGTGTTGCTATTTACATGCATGCATAATGAGAAATAAAACATTTAAAAATAACAGAAAATCTTACGAATACGCCCCAAGTTTAAATAGTTTTAGGGTAACGAGAAAAAAAACAACAATCATCTGTTCAAAGAACCTCATTTAAAAGTAAATTTAGGATTTCTCTGTAAACAGTTACGTCTTTACAAACAGTATGGGGTGGTTTTCCCTGCCATGAACACATCTTTAATTATGAAAGATAGTAATGGAATAAATAGGTATCTCTATTACAACTGTATGCAATTGAACAAAAAAGACACGTTACCAAACATCTGTTTTTGTTGTAAACACTCCGTCAAGAAATGCTTCGGGTGGCATCCATTTTATAGGCAGCATTGTTTTCCCGCCTTTTCTATAATAATCAGCACTGAAATATATCAAGTAATTTGTAAAATAATGAATATATTAGCTTTTCCAAAATACAGTTTATCAAATTTTTGCACACAAATTATATTTTGAAATATTTCAGCGGAAACTACTTTGAATCATTATGAGATGTCTGAAACATAACAATTATCACTTGTATATATGGAAACGTCAATTAAATGAATGGCTGGAAACAAATAGCTTCCTATGTACATATCCGGAAAATACGCCAGTCTAAGTTTTAAATAACGAGCTAACCTGAACATAGCACATATGAACGACTACGTCATATTTCCAACTAGAGACTTGTTATTACAAAGAAACAAACATCACAACAACATATCACAATATTTATAATTGAAATAATTGTAAGAAGTAAAATACAAACAAAGAGATTACATTATAACGGGGGATATTGTCTTGGAATGGTTAATTACAAAACCACCACCGGGATTTTGAACCTGGTTACGTGCGCATATAACCTCGCTCTTTCCCTGTCGTAGCGTAGCAACAGTGACGTTGCTGTTCAATGTATTTATGTGTACAGAAGATAAATATAATTATCTTAGTCAAATAAAATAGATTTGTTTCTTCATATAATTAGAATGTTGTATAATTGTATGTATATACATTAATTAAGTACCCCATTTCACTGTTTTAAACTATACATTATCTATATAAAGAATGTAGATTTATATACACTCCAAGTGAAGGATGTATCCTTTGAATGTTACGCCTTCTGTTGAAAATATATTTCTAATACTGTATTACCTATAAATATCTCTTGACATTCCAAAGTCTGCAATTTTCGCCATCCTTTCAGGCTCTCGTGACGTCAGCAAACAGTTACGAGCAGCAACGTCTCTGAAATGAGTTCGTTAAACTAGCTGTCATAAATGGATAATGCGATTACCTACAGAGTTTAATATAACATATTTTTCTGAGGAGTGATGGTGAAATGTGATATTCTATTTGTCATATAGCCTTGGAAAAAGACACATTTTCCATTTATTTTCTGATAACTTCTAAATGGATGAAAAATGCGTTGTTTCGAAATGCTATATACAACACCATGCATACATAAGGTTCGGTATCCAATTTATACTGGGAACAATAAGCCATGAATTGGCAAAATTGTTGCACCAGTTTAATATAAAAAAATGTTATATATCTGCACTGTAAATTTCATAGTATATCATAATGAAGTTCTAAATGCACTCACTTCTTATTAAACGGATATTGTAAAAATGAATTTGAATGGTCGGAGTAAAAGACATGTAGTCAATGTGTACTGCCGCTTTTGCATAACCAACATTTCATTACGTCTGGTGTGTCTAACTGGAAATAATTATTGTACTAGATATTGTTCAGTTGTCTCTGTATTTCACAGCATCTCAATTATACGTATAACGTATAACCGTTTTAATAAATCTTTCTTTGGAGTCCAAGATCAAACGAAGGCTATTGCAGGGGAGGTAAACCCTATCAAATCGTTACAATGTATCAGACAGATTGATTGCCTCCTTAAATAGAAATTAAGAATAAAAACGGTTTTGTTTTGGAGTTAAAGTTCTTGAGTTTTATAGAAAAAATACTTTGTTTTGTATGTAAACTCCCAGATAATAAAATACCTTTAAAATTCAATGTTGATATTCCATTAAAGTATATATCGAAATTGGACATAAAATGCAACTTATTTCAATTTAAAGGCGATCTTGATCAGGTTTCAATTTGCAAATCAAAAGCATGATGCAAATGTAACAATAACTGTTACAGTGCAAGAGTAAATATAAATATAAGTTAAAACGTAAATATACATAAAGATATAATATTAAAAATATAAAAAATAAGAAAATATATGTACTAAAATTAACATTATTCAGTTATAAGTATAAATACAATTATATTTACAACGAAATCTCTCCCACCTGTGCACAAAGTGTTTTTCTTCCAAATGACGACATCCATTGGCAATATCTAATGCTAGTTTCACTAAATCCCGCATCGTCAACAAACATGGCTGATCCTGAAGTACAAAAACAACAAGAAATATTAAATGTGACACTTTACTTACTCCAAAGTAAACTGAACGATTCCATGTTACCATGCAAGTAAAATTAAAATTGAGATTTATCATATTAAAAAATACACACATGGTTTTAATGTAAGTATAAAGCTGGATACTCAAATCCAAATAATTTCTATCAATATACGAGTATACAAATGGATTGCATTCAAGCGTTATACTTATTTCATGAAATGAATAATATAAGTAATACAACAAGTCAACGTTGTAGGAGGATAGGTAATAAAGGTAAAGTATATCTATAATTAGACATACTCTTAACCCGAAGGTACTTATGTGTTTTTTTCATTTCTTATAAAACTAGGATGAATAAATTTACATTGATATATATTAAACGTGTGCCGTTTATCTTATACTGTACATATCCTTAACTCCTATATGATGAAAAATTTGCTAGTTGAGTGTACATATCCTTTTACCATAGTTTTATATGAGGTATATTTTGTTTGTAGAATGCACGCATCCTTTGATTTTCTATATAAAGTAGTATTGGCGAGTAGAGTATACACAACTTTTACCTTATATATGAGGTATTTTTGCTGATAGAGTGTATATATATTTAAACTTTTATTTTTGTACGAGATATTGTTTTGATGGCATAGTGTACATATACTCCATATGATTTATATATTGCTAGTTAAGTGTACACATGCGTTTACTACTACGTGTATATGAAGTATTGTTACAAATAGAGTGTACACATCATGTACCTATTATTTCTATATGTGGTTATTTTTGACAGAAAAAGAATACCCCATTGTCGATTCTTTTCAATTTTCACTAAAAATGTTTAATTGGAAATTTGCATCCACAAGAATCCAATTATATGTTCATGTTTGTATTTACCAATCGAAAATATAGAACAACTATTATTGAACGCAAATTTTGTTTTAATCATCGCAAGCAATAACTATTAAAGCAGTCAGTCCATCAGTGTGACAAAGTCTAGTTGGTGTGGTCGAATTAATCTATAAATATTTATAAAACAACAGCATGTACCAAGATGTACTAAGATTTAAACTTAATATTTATCAAAGGCAGTTTTATGATTTCGTGATACATTGTGTGGCATCAAAGAAGATAAGCTAACTTATACAACCTGATAGTTCAATAATATTTTGCCATACGTACCATCTTTGGTCTGAAATCTCGGAGAAATGTTTTAAGATCACCGCCCTGCAACAACTCTAAAATAATATATCTTGGATGTTCTTCAAAACACACGCCAAGACATTTAACCACGTTCTTATGCATGAATTTGCTGAAAGATACAAATATGAATAATTTATATTAAAATAAGTACATGTGATGATATTTAACATTTCAATTTTGTAATAAAATACGCTTCAGGTCAAACCACACTTTTGAATTTCGTTTACATTCTATATAAAAAGCGGTGAAGCTATTATACTCTTTTATTTTCTCCATATACGTTTTTGTTATGTTTGTTTCCATGCAAGAAGCTTATACAAACTGTTTAATAAATGTCCGGTGTCGTCAATCTTGTAGGATATGTGCGACGTGCAAATATGTATTTCAACGTACATTAGTTTAATCGCTTTATGTGGACTTCAGTGGAAATAAATAAATATATGCATGTATACAAGTAAGTATACTGTATGACATGTATCCTGAATTTCACTACTACTACTTAGCGTATATCAGATTAAGTACATGGTAGTACTTCACATGACAAATACTTGTACCTGTCAAATGTTCCCTTTTCATATTGTTTGTTTTTCATTGGATCCTTTATGCTTTAGTGATAAAATGCATTGTGCAATAGCTTATAATATTTAGGTTTGCTTTCCTAACTTCAATTTAAGATCTCCATACTTTAGATAGTCAGTAACAAAATGATAAACCTTCAGGGAGTGTTGCATTGCAGACATCATATCAAACATCATTTAATTAACGGAAGTCGAGGTGCCGTTGACACTTTAAAAGCAGACGGTAACATATACGACTTCGTGCAGACGGCTTTATAATTTTTCTACAAGCGTACCTTATGATAACTGCTTCCATCAGGAAATCTGTCTCGGCTTGCTCCGTGCTTAATGCTGGTAATGTCTAAAATTGAAATAAATATATGGGCTGGAAGGATACTGAGTAAACTGCTGGCAGTATTGTATTGCATACGGTATGATACTAAAACCAGTTTGCCTAACCCTAGATGTGACCCCGTATTTATGCAATCACATCGCAGGAAACAGTTATCACAAATAATCTCATAACCGGTAATGACTTTTGAAAGGAATGGATTTACACGACCGACAAGCAACGTAGGACACAGACACCAAAGCAGCGTGAGCGCAATAGATATACGGAAAAATCTGAGTGCAATATACAAAGAATATCTAAGTGACACCACGGCCCATCGCACAATATTAAAATGTGACCGGCGAGCATGAACCTTTCTTACGGATGCACCCAACTCACTCTTCTCCCGTCATCATATCACAAGACGAGACGGCGATACTAAAATATCTCCGTCAAACTTTTTCCTTTATTTGCTATTACACACGCATTATATTGGCGTATTACAATAAAATACAAGCTTGCAAATAAATGAAGTTATTAAGCATGACGGTTACGTTCCGAAATGAGTCATGTTTCAAATCTACTCTTAACCAACCGAAATACAGCTCTAAATTTTCCGTTCAACTCATACCCCTAATGAGGCTATGAATGTCACGAGCAACACGTAATGAATTATTTGACACTATATGTGTATGATTTAGCTGGTACAAAGTTTTGTCAGCAAAGTTGTATTTCATCTTCATGTGGTTCTGTTTGACTTTTATAGCCTCTAATGAGGGTGATCAGGTGGTAAGATATCACAGTAATCACATCTGATTTAAGAGAGATAACAATCTTCGGAATATTTGTAAATTATGCTACAGGTGCATGCATTATGTGTCACCATAGCAATGAAACATTGTATAGAAGCCATTCGTCTAGTCATTGCAACTCTAAATTCGTGTACATTTACATATAATAGGTATATGGTTTTAGTTTTAAGGAAAACATTTGTCTATGAAATATTGCTCTGCTTTAGTCATTTATTCGTGCATTCTAAGATCAGATAAACTTATATTCAGTCTTGCTTTTAAGATTAGATAAAACAATCAAGTGTTTCCAACTCATCGATCAAGCCTTGCATAGTTAAATCCAAGGTTATTGCGATTGTATCTGACATAAGAAGCCCAATTTCTTATGATACTCTTAAACTTCGACGTATATATTAATTTTATATATTTATTTCTTCTTGCTTAGACTATTTTAAACCACACTTTTATAACATTAAACGTTCTTGTTGTCACAAAGTCAATGGTGTCTAATTCCCAATATACGAAACAGTTTTTAACTACCTATTTTAATACCTAAACTTGTTTTGCAAAATTACTTATAGGTCCGTTAAATGTGTTTAACTTAAGAAAACCCCATGTTTGGCTACTAATTTATAATCAGAGGAATACACGAATCGAATAATTCATTTAATATATATACTTAATTTTTGAATACATACAACTATCTAATTGCTCTTTGTGTTTGGCCAGCTAACACTTGCAGTTTCTCATTCACAGAACACCATTTGGTAAAAACAACACCTAAATATGTCAATACGTTTATTAACTACTTCTATAAGCATTCCATTGAATTTAAGTCAAGATGTCTTGATAGTTGTCCACCCCCCACTTTTCTAAATATTAAGATATTTGTTTTACTTACATTTACTTTTTTAATTTTTATCTCTCAAAATAAGTATGTAAAATATTAAGTCCATCCTTTAAGTCTTAAGATAAATAAGATATAAGAAGTGAATCATCAGCGCACATCAATCGAATTAACTTAAAATATCTTATACCAATTTCAATTCCAATTAAATTTTATTCATTTATAAATCACACGGTAAAGACATGACAATAACATATTACAATCTATACATTTTTAATTGTTCAAATATCATATTATATATTATATAGATAAGAAACAATATAAAAATATATATAAAAATACCATAATAACCTTTATAGACTAATTCTTTATCTAGGTCATTGATATACACAGAAAAAATGGATTGCTTTCAAACATTCGTCCCAACGAACATCTAATAAACATTCAATGCTATCATTTTCGACTGAGTTTTCTACATTAGCTGTAGAATTACACATTGGTTCAATTACATTAGGTGAACTCAACAGTCAAAGGCATTCGAAAAATTTATGAAAGCACACTAACCTGTCTTTCCTATTAGTAAAATACGAAATGCATCCATGTAGAAAAATATTTGGTCGCACGTACCCATTTTAGCCCTAAAATCAATATGCGCTTAGACTTACACGTATTCTATTTCTGACCGTTTAGTCAGTCTGTTATTTATTAAACGAGTAAAGACTTTGTCGATTTTCCTAAGCAATGTGATCCCATGGGAATTATTTACATTGTCTTTTTGACATAACATTCATTCTATATTTTGGGGATATTGAAAATAGATGTTAACGATCCATAAATAAAAAAGAATTTAGTACAGAGTCTGGCCAAGAACTTCATTAAGAGAAAGCTCAGAAAGTCCTGATTTTAAGTTAACTTTCACTAAACGACAAATATAATTCTTGAAATATAACTTCGGTATTTAACAATCATTCGTTGAAATCTACGATGCCATCCTCTGCTTGAAAAATATCAGATATATTTTACTGAATTTGACATTAGATGCGACTATATAATCTATATTTCTGTAGAACATATATGTTTTATTTATGAATGTATATTTCTCTCTAACCAGTTCAATGACAACAAGAGCAGGCATTGTAAATGTGTTTCCAAAGCATTGTTAAAAATGTTCCATAAATAAACACATTTTCATAAAATAAAATGTCACACTCCTTTTATAACGCGTTTTATAACGGTTTGACTCCATCGTGGGAAATATATTTCGAATTATTATATACTCTGAATAAAATAAACAATATATCATAGGTCCATCGCGACCTGAGTGAAAATTGTATCCTTTTAGTCGATGCTATACACGTTTATTTAAAATTTACCTTTTTTAAATATACTTTTTTTATCGTTGAAAAGTCTTCGTTCACTTTTGTTCAAACGGAAAGTAGTGAACGTCTACGTAATTTACCGAGTCGCAAAATCGGCAATGTCAGTCAAATAAAAAAAAAATATCCAACCGGATTATTTGAAGCAGACTTGTTTTTCAAATGGTTGCCAAAAAGAGATTCTCTTTGTTATTTAATTATGAATTTGATGAAACACGAAACAGTAAAGAAGCTCAGAGTAGATATACTAAAAGAGCAACATTTCAACGTGTCAAAATATTTAGACATTATATGATCAGAAACACCTGTATGACGTGTTCAAGAACTATCTTAAACAGCTGCCAGGTAAAATTATTGCAAAGTCTCAAAAAGAGGCAAGGTTTGAATTTGGTGAGATTTACAAATTACATTCAGTACATTACGCAACGGTATCAATAAACATTTTTTGAATTTGACATTGATATTGTGAAAGAATCTTTTTCCATGCAAGGCCAGCTTTCCTGAATTTATTATATTTTCTGGACTATATAATTAAAAAAGTATGGACTTTTCCGCTGCTGAATATGATGTGATTTGCATCAGCAAAAATGAATACATCACATCTTATCCAGCAGCTGAAAGCCCCCATTTGTTTATTCGAAACATTACGAAATTACGTTATTACACTATGACGTAACGTTTTGACGAGTTAAGACAGGTCTAAATAACGAATTTATCATAAAACTATGGGACTATAGCGAATCAATGTTATGAACTAGTGAAAGACTTTAGCATACAATAAATATATAAATACATATATTTTTCCTAAAATTGTAGAATCTTGAACAACAAAGTAAAACAAGGAGGAATATAATGTATACTGTTTTGTGAAAAAGGTTTCACATTTAGTATCTGGTAGGTTTCTTCAAAAGCCTTTCAATATAATAACACTAACATTACAAACTGAGATGACACTTATAACTGATGATTCGAATGGATAAATGGTTAGCACAATATGTGCAACTAGATGAACCTACTATTTATACTGCAGCCACAGGCTTGTATATCATATATTCATTAATGGGAACTGTGCTCGTTTTCAAAATATTCCCTCACGTGTATTAAAATAGTTCAATGAACAGAATATTGTAACCCAATTTGAATGTATTTTGCAACATTAGTAAGTTTGCACGCGAGTGAGTTTACGAGTGAAATGACGGATGCTTGCATATTAGATAAGATCATTTATCTGTTTATTAGAACTATGTTATCTTCTTCGTCTTGTATTCTTCTCTTTTTAAAAACTAGAACAACTTTAAATGTCATATCCTATTATTGCGTTGATAAAATACATTTCTAAATAAGATGTGTTTTAATACAGCTTAATAAGACGCGTTAAAGGCCAATACTTCAGAAATATTTAAAAAAACAGATTTATATGAAACAAGGACTCATAGCTTTTAATCCTTTTATGAATATATGTTAGTAAAAAACAACCTCGAACTGCGTCTACTTTACTGTCATTAAGTTATTTTCTTACTTTTAAAAAAACCAAATAGAATACACTATACAATGTATGAATCATACCTATTATGTTTATTTTCCTTTAGTGAGCTTAATGTAGCACGTAATAAATACATATAAAATATTTGTTGACAGAATCCCGGATCGGTTCCTTCATTAAAGCTGAAGTAAATGAAGACTACGTCTTTACAAAGCATGTGTATTTATTGTAATATTATATGTTAATGTTTCAATATAAAAACATATTGGCCGCCATTCATCCAAATATACACAAGTTCGCCGTCATCTATTATGCCAGAACGTTTCTTGGTTATCTACATTTGTTTTTCATGTACCACAAGTAAATAAACATTATGTAACTTCAGATTTAACAAATGATAATCAAAGATTAGGATGGACTGAAGTCGCTTGTGTGGTAAAGGTGTAACAACAAAACGTTAAGTAAGTTGAAATGGGCGTTTTAATAAGAAAATGCCGGGAGTTATATTAAATAATTCCTGAAGAGATACATTAATTACCAATATATTTACATACACATCAAACATATCCGGGCATGCAAAACCGCCAGATACAAAGTAATGAGCACAAAAACAACAAGAGAGTTAGCTTGTTCTAATCTGCCGAATATATATATATATAAACTAAGGCTTGACAAAATAAACCAGGAGCCCATAAGTAATTTTGGTGGTGGTGGGTCAAATAAAAAAAATAGAGATTCTAAAAAAATGCAATGTCGTATATCCTTGAGTATCTGGCCAGAACTGAGAAACTGACTGGTTACCGCGTTCTACTAGTATTTGGGTCGAGCGCACTTCGCCGGGGAACCAATATTTAAATGGTAAGGTCGAATAATATTCGGTTACCTATACCAGCCAGATTAGAACATACATCCTCATACATAAAATACTTTATCATACATTTAAACTACATACAGTTACGACACGTATATAACTGCTTAAAGCAGACTGACATTGGCCAGGCTCGATCAGCTCAGTTGGTGGCGCGTCTGAATATCAATGAAGGGGTCATGAGTTCGAATCTCCGCCCAGCCACAGTCTCCGTGATGCTTGATATACGACATTGCGTCTCATTATTACTCATCTTTCACCACTGATTCAAGTGGGAAAGTTTTCAGTTTCTTGCAGAGATGAGTGTACTCGAGTACTGGTTAACCTTCCAGGAACCCAGGAAACAGCGATCGAGAAGAAAATGATATAACATACACCCAATAGTATATTTAATAACATACAAAATAGAACACCCAGTTTAAAAAAGACGTTTATATTTTGTCTTCTCATTAAGGCATTCTTTAAAGATTTCATTCCATAAAATATTTCGCTTCATGACATATTTTATTCATTTGAAGGGATTCTTATCGGCTAAGGAGTGGTAAAATGCTTTAGAATATAAGCATGAACCCGCATATGCTATTCAAATATCCGTTACAAGTAGTTTTTTATAATAAAGTTTTTAAAAGAATCCAACTTGATTTATGTGATGTAAATATAATTTTGATCAAGATCTAGATCTTGGATACCACGTATTATCTTCGCTCTGTATAATACTACATCATAGTCGTATGTTGTATGATTGGCTAAATGTGCCATTAACATATAAGTGCCGACTTCTTTTAAATGTTTAATCAAAATAAATTGTTCAACAGTATCAAATAAATGGTTTACCGGCGACATCTCAATTCTGTAAAATTACAATGTTTTATATGTTATTATGTTAAACATGTATATATGCATGTACAGAATAAAACTTGTGTTACTACAATTTACCTTGACCGCGACTGGCAACTCGCTCACGTTGGCACACATATTTTTCAAACGACCCTCATAAACTTCTCCAAATGCTCCTTGTCCGAGTAATCTATAATCAAAGAAACAGTGGTAGTTTATATACCCCCCACCGAAATCAACGAATATTGGTACCCCACGGAAATTAATGATTTCAATTGTTTTTGTTCCTCTTCATCTTGTGACATTTTGTATGTACAGAAGTTCACTTTGAGTATTTTCATATGATTCTATATTGCCTATTTAACCGTTACAACACAAAATTCCTATTGGGATGGCTAGATGAATGTTTTTTCCCCAAATATGTAAGAAATATAAGCGCTCTATGTAGAATAACTAATTTTACAACCTATATATTAGTTTTTGTCAGAAATAGAATTATACAAACCAGCGAGAATGAAAATGGTAAACAATTATGAATCGAGGACTATATATTAAGATTTTAAGAAACAATTTCATTAGATTAAACAAAATGTTTTTCACAACGTTAATTGACGGGAAATAGAAGTGAAATCGATTGTTCACTGACATAGTAGATGATTTGTTTCAAGCAACACTGTTACGATTACGTCCAATTTAAGAATGGAATGAATTGGCTACCTTATCAATTTCAGTTTATTTCGCGGGATCTCTCGGAGTTGCTGTTCCGGATATTTAGCTGTGATGAAGTCGTAGTTGGGATTAAGTTCTGTAACAGCACATTTAAGTTGCATATCAAATGACGACGGCTGAACCGGCACAGTGTTACAGTTATCGTCTGATATGTTTGACACCATCTCCAAATGCGCCGACTGCATCGAGCGCTCTTTTCGTTTCCGTAGGGCTAGTAAAATGATAAACGCAAAAGATATGTTTTATTCTAGATTGTTTATATATTATCACTTATGCTCTCATCTGTGAACAATATATCTACAAAAAAATGAACAAGATTTTTTGACCACATTTTCTCATTCAGTATAAATACGTGTTTACATACAACATAAATATTTGTTTAGCATTTTCATTGACAAATTATATACGAATATATCTCCCTATTTTAGTATGTTGTCACTGTTATAACACGAATCACAATTAATCATGATTTATAATGCTCTTGATCAATTACCTTAGTTTGTTCTGATTTAGCTATTTGGTTATAATTTGAATACACGGTACATCGTCTCAAATTTGTTACAACCGAATTATTAGTTAAGAAATAATATTTATTTTTTGGTTTTCTGTTTAACATTGGATGTACCTATTACAAAACAAATACGTTTAAAAGAACACTGCAATTATTTAAATCAAAGCATCTATTGTTTTGCCGTTGCAGCGCCTAGCCTCATTTAGCGTATTTTTCTACGAATAATGTTTAAACCCTCAACCCCACCCCCTTCCCTCCAAATATACCCCAGAAAATGAAACTTCAAATACAGGTCAACACCTTTCGATAATACGAGAGAAATAATTAAAGACAATTTATAGCTCTATCTAAATCTAGGGAGTAAATTGTATTAAAATTGCTACAAAGTTGCTATTTCACATGCTTTTAAATAAATGTCAACAATATACAGCCCCAAGTATTTAAACTAAGAATCATAATGGTGATGTGGGTCAATTTAAATATTAACATGTTGATAGGTGTTCATTATTTCACGAATACCCATGTACCTATATTCTGTCGTACTATTAAGATTGATGTTCCCGGAAATGTCCGAGTAGTCACAAAAGAAATCGACAGCTGCTTGTGATGCTGGCAAATACAAACAAACGCAATGGTTATGACGCAAAGTAAATACAACTGTGCTAGACAAACACAGTGCTTGTTTGAGATATGCACATACCGAGACAGAGAAGTGCACTTCCCATGACGATGGCTAGGGCGACGGCGGCAATGGTTATTATAACGATATTTTCTATCGGTATTCTGTCGGGCTCTTTGTGAAATATTCCGGTCTCAGAACTCGTCTCACCTGATATATAACATAATATTCGTTATGTAAAAAGATATGTAGGTGATTCGTTTAGGTCGAAATAACACCAGCTGTGGATTTGAATCATGGAAACTATGCATTAGATGGATTTAATTGTACAAACTAATACGATTTATTAAAATAAATACATAATGACACTGTCCCTAATATCAAAATGTAACAAAGGTGCAAGTATATTGATAGTAAAACTATTGTGTAGGAGGCAATAGTCATCATTCATTTTTAGATTATTTTATACATTAAATGTTTTATGAAACGATTTAAATGCTACTAGTAATTGTACTTTTGTCACAAAACCTCTGTTGAAATATGTAATATCGACACCAAAAGATAATTGACAATACTTATATAAATCACATATTTACTATAAAAAGTAATACATTACAATGATACTACTACTACTACTACTACTACTACTACTACAAGTACTACTACTACTACTACTACTACTACTGCTACTACTACCACTACTACTGCTACACTACTACTACAACTACTACTACTATTACTACTACTTCTCCTACTACTATTACTACTACTACTACTACTACTACTACTACTACTACTACTACTACTACTACTGCTACACTACTACTACTACTACTACTACTTCTTCAATAACAACTCCAACTTTTGCTGCTTTTCTACTTTATTTCTTTTACTACTACAACTATTAGTACTTCTATCACTACTACTACCGTTACAACTACTGCTACTAGACTACTGATACTATTACCTATTATACATATACTACTTCTGATAATATTGATGCTAATATAAACTTCTATCGCAACTACTTCTAATATACCGCTCCCTCAAATGCTTCTGCGACTATTACTTCTACTACGAATAATAATAGTAAAATATGCGTACTTGGAAATGTGATGGTATTCGGAACCGTCTGTTTCTCTGTAGATGATAAAAGTACATGTAGTTTCATACAGTTGAAGTTATGCAATGGAGTACAATTTTATGTTTTAGGGCGCATGTTATGTTTCAGTTAACTTATCGTTTAACTTTTGCAATAAAAAAATAGCTACAAGTAACTATATAAATGTATTATCAGTTATTAGTTTATTTTAATGGTAAAAAAAACAAAACACTTTTACTATTGAATATCTGTCAAGTTAATTTTTCAGTCATATTGCGACGGTGTCTACTTGAGACAGTTTTCTGAGCGCTGTCACACTGGAGTATCATGCCGCAGACACATGTCATGATACCCCACCCAGTCACATTATACTGACACCGGGCCGACCAGACCTAGAACTCTCCTCTAAATGCTGAGCGTCAAGCGAGGAAGCTTTTAGTACCATTTTTAAAGTCTTTAGTATGACCCGGCCGGGGATGGAACCCACGACCCTCCGCATGCGAGGAGTTCGCTCTACCACTAGACCACGCTGCGGTCTGTCAAGTTAAACATAGTAAACTGATTTCTTGTTATTCTAAATTCTCATACACCAACATTTCGCATTAAAATTCGCCGGACAAAATTGAAATATTGTTTATTCAATAGAATTATAGATTATATTGTTAGCCATAAAATAAAAAAATAATCTGGCAGAAACAAGCAGAATGAAAAGCAAGATAAGCACCGTTAGCTAATAAACTTTATTGACAAATATTATTGAGCTGTATGTGTATTCCAATAGGTGTATTGGTTTATATTCTAAATTTAAATATCTAGGTTTCAAACTTATCTATTTTCCAGATTTATGTATGTAACATCTAAATATTATGACTGTGTAATTAACAATTTTTTTTTTTGGAAACAAAAAAGCACATGTTATTTTCGTTGAAAATACGTCATGAAAACAACTTTTTAAATATATTTGTTAAAAACGGCAGAGCAATGAAAGAGTTTTTAAACAATTAAAACTGAATAGTCCTTGGAACGGATTCAGCTCGTTAATAAAACATTATTTTATTCCCATATGATGTAGCATTTTAAAGTAATTTAACGGGATGACAAGAAAGTTTAAAACTGATATAATCCGTTTTCCTGATTTAATAGCTTAAATAAACTTATAGAATACATATAAAATACACATATAGAATATCCAATATAAAATGCTACAAATTATATTTTCAGCTCTTTGTTTGGTATATGAAATGTTAGACATTTGATTAACATGACTGATGCTTTTCTTGTTACAAACCTGTATTGCAGACGGAATGAAAAAATTCTGTGCAGACTATGCGTATATGTATAACCAAATTTTTATACATGGCTTTCTTTTACCTAATATACACATAATCGATATTCACACACCCTTCCCTAATTTCGAGCACAAAACGGATATCACGCTTTTAAGGAATAACGAAACATTTTCTTTTATCAAGCTTGATTCTCAGTAAATTTATAAAAGTATCACGTCATGCATTCCGTCAAAACAGAAACATCAACTGATAAACTCATTTATTAACATAATTATTTATACAAGAGATAGACAAGTGTGGACATTGAAGTTGCAGGCTTGGGATGGATTACCTGTAGTTGTAATTTGACAATATGTTTTCTTATCTTTTAAAAACTCGTTTAACGTGAGTGTCACCGACGTTTCTTCATTTCCTAAAAAATGGGTGGCGTTGTGCCCTATACCTGAAAAAAATAAAACAAGCGTCTATGATTAAAACATTGTTAACAATTATATATACATCCATGATCATGATAATAGAAAGGTTTATTAATTTAAACTCATAATGTCAATGATGATTCTTAGACGGGTATTGGCCTTTGGCAAATAATCGCAAATATGTTAAGTAATATCTAACGACTCTTGATTTAAGTTGAATTTTTTTTCTATAAATGGGACATGATCAGTGACTAAATTGAGATAAATTTAAATAGTCTGGCGGTGCTGAGTGTATATACATTATGCAGTTATATTATATTTTGATACTGAACTTTATTATGTATATATCATGTTTTGATACTGAACGTTATTATGTAGTTATATCATATTTTGATACTGAACGTTATTATATAGTTATATCATGTTTTGATACTGAAAGTTATTATGTAGTTATATCATGTTGTGCTACTGAATTTTATTATGTCTATGTCATGTTTTGATAGTGAACGTTATCAAAAAGTTATATCATGTTTTGCTACTGAACTTTATTATGTATATATCATGTTTTGATACTGAACGTTATTATGTAGTTATATCATATTTTGATACTGAACGTTATTATGTAGTTATATCATGTTTTGCTACTGAACGTAATTATGTATATATCATGTTTTGATACTGAACGTTATTATGTAGTTATATCATATTTTGATACTGAACGTTATTATGTAGTTATATCAAGTTTTGCTACTGAACGTAATTATGTAAATAACATATTTTGATACTGAGCGTTATTATGTAGTTATATAATGTTTTGATACTGAACGTACAAAGGTGATCACCTTTGGTTTGCTGTTGAACGTTTCAAGGTGATGACTTTTGTTTGCTACTGGAATTTCATGTGTCGGTTGGGGATACTTAGCGTTCCAAGGTGATGATCTCAGTCATGCTACTGAACTGTTAAAATGTGGTGACCTTTGTTCTGCTACTTAACGTCCAAAGGTGGTAACCTTTGGTTTGCTGCTGAACGTTTCAATGTGGTGACCTTTGTTTGCTATTGGAATTTCATGTGTCGGTTGGGGATTCTTAGTGTTCCAAGGTAATGACCCTTGTTTTACTACTAAGCGTTCTAAGGTAGTGACCTTTGTTTTGCTACTTAACGTTACAAGGAGGTGACCTTTGGTTTGCTACTGAACGTTTCAAGGTGGTTATCTTTGTTTTGCCATGGAATTTCATGTGTCTGTGGGGGATACTTAGCGTTCCAATGTGATGATCTTTGTTTTGCTACTGAACTTTCGAATATCGTGACCTTTGTTTTGCTACTAAACATTCGAATGTGATGACCTTTGGTATGCAACTGAACGTTCTGAGGTGATGACCCTTGTGTTGCCACTAAGCGCTCTTATGTGGTGACACTTGTTCTTCTACTGGAATTTCCTAGATGTTGATTTTTTTTGTTTTGGTATGAGCATTCAAATGAGGTGATCTTTGATTTGCTACTGAACGTTCCAGTGTAAGGACCTTTGTTTTACTACTGGACGTTCCAAGGTGATGACCTTCGTTTTCCTACTGATCGTCCCAACGTAAGGACCTTTGACTTGCTTCTGAACGTTCCAAAGTAATGACCTTTGTTTTGCTACTGAACGTTCCAAGGTAATGACCTTTGTTTTGCTACTGAACGTTCCAAGGTAATATCCTATGTATTGCTGCTGAACGTTCATAGGTAATATCCTATGTATTGCTACTGAACGTTCAAAGGTGGTGACCACTGTTTAGCTGCTGAACGTTCCAAGGTGATGACCTTTGTTTTGCTACTGAACGTCCAAATTAATATATTATGATTTGCTACTGAGCGTTCCAAGGTGATGACCTTTATTTTGCTACTGAACGTTCCAAGATGGTGATCTTTAATTTGCTGCTGATCGTTTCAAGATGATGACCTTTGTTTTGCTACTGAACGTGCCAAGATAAGGACATTTGATTTGCAACTGATCATTCCAATGTGGTTACCTCTGTTTAGCTACTGAACGTTCCAAAATGATTACTTTTGATTTGCTACTGAGCGTTCCAAGATGATGACTTTTGATTTGCTACTGAGCGTTCCAAGGTGATGACCTTCGTTTTGCTACTGAACATTCAAGGATGGTAACCCGTTTTGCATCCTCTTTACTTAAAGGGATATATATATATACCACTAGGTTTATTAAGTAACTGATCTGTTTAGTTAATTATACTTTTATATCTAATTTGTATCCGATTAATGTACGAAAATATTTTTTTTACCGAAACATTCTGGGCTTAATGATATATCATCAATGGCTATATCCCCGTGGTCCAACAACCCTGCAGATCCTTTGAATTGTAGAAAATAACTAGAAAAAATAATAAAATCTTTATTAAAATCTTTATTATCTTCATCTTGAATGGAGTGATACATACAATAAGGCAGGTGATCAATGTAACAACATGATGTTTTTCATAAAAAATTGCACTCCTGTTATCGTATTCTGTTACATTTAATTGACGAAACAAAACATGTTTTAAAATAATAAATACTATTTCGGTAAGTTCAGAAATTCACCGAAAGTGACTCATAAACAACTATTTCTAGCGCTGCTCTTACCTTTTTGTTGTATTTGTGATTGCTACCTCAGCAAATAGCCATTTTGCTTCTTGGTGCCCTTCCTTAGACCACAAAGGAACAGCTTTAAAACCATCACAAATGTCGGTAACTGTCACTTCTAAGGTTCCCATATTTCGTCCAATCATGTAGTAGAAAAACCGCAACTAAATCACAACGATAGGTGTTTTACTATTCTAGTATTAACAATTATAAACCAATTATAAACATCTTCTTAAAAAAAATCTTTTTGACTGTAATTATATTTTATTGTATGTGAAATTACCTAGTTAAAACAGATTGTGCAACTTATAATATGGACAGTAAACATATACAAATAGGTTTTTGATCACCTGTTATACCAACCTAATTTCGGCTCGCTACAAAAATGGCAATTTATTATCTTCAAATATTTAAACAGTATAACTTTTCCGACACCGTATTTATATATTTATATTTTCATTCATATTGTTCCATTCATTTTTGCATTTTGGAAACTGCGTAATAATATACAATATTGCACGCCACAATATTGCAGTAGAACGTTTTATCTATACTGGAAGAAAGGGACGACTGTATTGTGTAGATAAACGATACTATCCAACACTAACACTAATAAGTGAAAAATGAAAATGACATTATAGTTAATTGTTTGAATTTCAAAAAAGTTTTTCTTTTATTTCGAAACTTGTTATTTGTCATCAGGTAGAGAAAAAATTGACTTTCCAGTAGTAGATATATCGCTAACTCGTTGATTGCTACGTCCGGTTTATCTCAGGAGCAATAACGTTAAGTGTCGTTACATAGTAATAATCAACTTAAAAATGTAGTATAACGTTGGTGCAGTTCTGCTTTTAATTCTCATTTTTTCTTATTAAGAACAATCATAAATACAGACAATTAATAAAATATATCCTTATTCGCTACACAAATTAAATGTGCAATATATATATATATATATATATATATATATATATATATATATATATATATATATACCCTAATTTACGAATGAACATCTTTTGCACAAAACTTAAAATCCTAAACAAAGGATTGCTTTTTAAGTAATAAAATCTCAAACAATTAAAAAAAATGGCGATCTTTCCAACAACACTAGGATGTAAAAATACAATATTCATCTCATAGCAAAATAATTGACTATTTTCTCTGGTTAACTTCATTAAAACAAATATCTACTTGTGTGAAAACATTTCGGGTCGGAATTTCATTTCCCTAATACACTTACATATTAGTTATAAATTCAAACGTGCAAAAAGGCAAATACTATACTGCCATTGACTTAAGGAAAATAAAACAACATGCAATGTACATCCCTATTTATGAATATGTAGAGTATACTGTATGGAATATACCTTGCAATTTCCATGTACATCAACAGGTATGGCAGGTAAGACCGGGCTCTGATATAAAGCAACATCAAAAATGCCTCCGTCACCCGACTCTATGTACATGTAATGGCCTGAAATAGTTATTAACAAGTTGTTACAGTATGATGAGAATTGGCATTAGTCCTTATAGTCCTTTATAGAGGACATTTTATTCATCTGTATACCTC
Source organism: Panopea generosa (assembly GCA_029582155.1). Taxonomy (NCBI): domain Eukaryota; kingdom Metazoa; phylum Mollusca; class Bivalvia; order Adapedonta; family Hiatellidae; genus Panopea; species Panopea generosa. The sequence continues at coordinate 86,462,088 of CM055897.1, read as the reverse complement.
ATAAATAAGTGAACATTTGATTTCAAATGAGGTGTTTAATGTGGGTATTAGCAGAAATTCAAAACAATTCGAGACTGTGTTCTATATTCATGAGATGAATAGAGTAATAGAGTAGCAGATGCGATTGATACAGAGGTAATGGTCGGAAACTATGTTTAAATAATTTCTTTAGCGTTTAAATGAAGTTATTAAGACGATTTTCGGACAGTCTTTCAATGATTGTACGTTGATAGTGCATAGATAATGGCCTGAACTCTTTTCTTTCTTCATGGAGCCTTTTCATGGATGTAAAGAAAACAAATGCAATTCTTAAAACTGACATTAATATTTAGTCAAGGGAAACGTTTATATTAGATGATTAAAAAAGCTACATTTGCAAGCATATTTTATAAGGGCATCTGATTATATCATTGCCTTTACAATCACACCTGGTCAGTACGATGTGAAAACAAATGTGTATACATTCCATCAATTCACTAAATTTCGCCATTAGATGAAAATCTGCGTACTGACTGGACCAAAGGTATTTATTAGATTATCTTTAAAAATTTGAACTATCCAGTGTGTGACCACATGTATCAAACTACTGTTAGTCATGTTCCAGGTTGAACAAAGTACCATATAGTATATATTGTATGCATTCGTGAAAAGTTATTTAAGTTATATAACTCTATTCTATTACTGATATTGTATTAGGTTGTAAATCTCTACTTATACTCGTGGTGGTGTACCTTAACATAATAACTAATTATTATAGTGTATTGTAACCATTTCATTTTGATTTAGCAATATTTTGATCTTTAGGATAGATCCTGGGATATGAATTATAAATTGAATCGACGTGCCTGAAATATTAGAGTACGCAACATAACCAAAACAATGTTGTAACTCGCCCCTCCTTAAATGTCATTTAATACAAACAATCCCCATTCATATCGACATTTATATGATCAAACTGGTATGATTCTACATGTATGACCGTTTTCATGTGTGTAGGGTCTTTCTTGGCTAGGTGGTCTAAGGTATATAGTTCGAAGGTAACTAACGTACCGCTGCCAATATCGCGAGTTCGGGCCAAACATTGTGAGGAAGAGTTGCAGCAACGTGTTGAAGGATAGTGTCTGCACTCATGGGTATGTTTCGGTGGTCTTCCTGTACCATTAAATCGGAAGGCCACATGTGTTGTTTATGACTTGAAAAGTTGGCATTTACCATAATTTTAATTGTTTTATCATATCAAAATGTACAGATTATAAATTATTGCGGACAATTTGTAGAAAAGGGCACTTATAAGGACAAAGTTTAACATTATTATCGTTGCTTTATAAATGTTATATTTTAAGTTTTCAGAACTTCGTTATAATTATAAAAATATAACAGCACTATAGCAACCCTTAGTGTATCAAAACTCTTTAGTGTTACAATAGTTACATTAAGGGTTGAAACCGCAACCCTTAGTGTAACAAAAATATATGTGACACACATTGTTGCACTATGTAACAAAGTTTGGGAAATCATCGTTTCTATAATATCGCTACATATTATGGCAAAATATACAATTTATACAATTTAGCTGTATGATACTGATACATATTGTTTATGCAACCGCCTTTAAATGGTGGGTTGGGTGAAGTGATAAAGGGGTATACACTAAGGGTTTTTGTTACACTAAGGGTTGCAACAGAGCACATTGTTTTAATGAGGGATTGTCTGTATAACTACACAGGTATGCCCATTTCTTGTTTATTTTCTATGTGTTTGTGACTTGATTCGTTATTGCTCTATCATACTGAATGGTAAGAGATTTCAGGTAGGATATTTCTTAATATTAAAAAGAATTGCAATTATATATGCATATCTTTTACATTAAACATTTAAGATATTAGATATAAAAAGGTCACGAGACCGGAATTAGATTATAATAATTTGATATGAAAATGTTTACAGTCCGGTGTAAAAGATGGTGCTTATTTTAAATATGTAACACGTTAAGTAATACCCTTTCTGTATGTCATTTCGACATAAACTCCCCCACAAATATGTTGCTATTGTAATACAAAGACATTTTCATCTATTGCGTGAAGAAACAGCTCACCAGTTGTTGTTTTGTAACAACATTTACATTTTAACTACGTTTCCTGACAGTAACGATCTGTAACCAAATGAAATGTCACCAAAGATCTCAACAGCTGTACGACGAAGCGTAGTTATTTACAAAACACTGCTTCACTCTTTCTTAATAATGTGGTTATTTGAATAACCATTGGTCAAATAACGAAATTTATTTGCGCAACGAACACATTGTTTATATTTACATATATAGATAAACATCCATTTGGAACAAAAGTTATTTTTTTTAGATATAAAGTAAAAACATGTTAAATGATTATTTAAAGATATGATATCGTAAAACCAGGTTTAATGTTTATTTAAATATATTGTTTATATCATTCCTGAAAAAAAAACGAGGATATTTTTTGAAACTACCAAGCAATGGTAGAGGAAACTTTTTCCGTGATAATTTTGTATGAACTAAACATTTAATTCAGAGGTGAAACTGCCTCGTTTGTATTCGTGGTTGGAGGAAAATAGTCGTAAAAATCCATATAAAATGATGTACAATGCAAATCAAAAAGGTAAACGTAGTATTTACGTCGGCAGTTCAAAAATATATTGTCTTGAAACCTTCAGCCATTTAAACTTGGTTATCATGTGCTCCTAATTTCAGCCTTTCTACCACGAACTGATATCAATATTTTCTACAAATAAAGCAACATATACAATGTATTGTATAAACATATATGCTCACATAAACGTGTATAAAATAAAGAACTAGATGTATTCGATCTATTTGCGAATGTCTGAGCACCAAATTTGTTCTTAAAGATTGTATAAATGTCAAAGTAACAGTTTCAGTATGTTTGAATAATGCTCAAATAAAAATAGAAATTACGAGCAGACGGAAATAGAGACAGACACATTGATCACTGAGGAACAATTTGGTTTATATGGTCAATCACATGTTTATAGTTACATAGACACGCTATGAAACACTGCTGGCATGCCTGTTCATAACACAGAACCGCATATTATTTTTCTTCAATAAAATTAATTTGCCCCATAAAATATATCTATCATAACATTTACTATAAATTACACAACCGATTGACTTTGCAAACATATCAAAATCACCTTTATCTCCGGTGGTGTGGTCACTAGGTGGTCCCGTTCCTCTTGTGGGACTTGGGCCACTCTGTCTGGTCCAGTCAATCCCACTGTCCCTATCGACATTAATCCAGCCACACGAACCATTCTCAAACGTACACTTCGCTATTATTGGTAATTCATCTACACACGAAAAGAAATGAAGAAAATGTGATTACTTTTTCCATTTTGAAGTCATATTATTTTCAAGTAAAAAATGAATCAAAGAAATAAACTTTGTGAATGAGATCTAAGCAAGGGTTAATCATATGTTTTATCTTGCATGTATGGTAGTAGTGTAGTTAATAGAGATTGCAAATCTAACTAATACATTTGTCGCATTAATTAAAGGTCATTAAATAATCAGTGATACTTGTTGGAGTAGAGTCAAACAGTATTTGAATACATGGTAATGTATTATGTTGCATTTATTGAGCTTAACGTCACTTATAATATTTTGCCATATATGCTCTTACATTGAGCGCGAAGCAAGCAAGCTTTATGTATCATGTTGTAGTCTAGTATGATTCATCCGCGGATCGAACACACATACGTCCGCTTGTGAGGCGGACACTCTACCATTTAATCACTGCTCCAGTTAACCTATTACGAACAGTCTGGATAAAATTGTAAATTAATAAACCGTGACATATTATAAAATCAGAACAGAACAGGAGATATATTTTATTTCCGGTTTGTATATAAAAACCATCGTCATAATAACATATTTACACCCCATAAAATCAAGTAAACTATATCCTTATTAAGTAAACCAGTTGGTACAAGACGGTACGTCATATTTAATAACCATTTGATATATAGGAATACTTTTGATATAAGAAATACTTTCAAATCCTTAAAGTTAAGTTCTTCAAGAACAAGAAGAGTATCATTCTTTCTTTGTCATTAATACATTTGAGTTTCACATAAACATTTAAAATAGTATTTTTTAAATTCAGAGAAGGTTTTATATAATGTAAAAATCCGATTAAAATATATTTGTCACTTGATTTAAGCAATTTAATAAGCTTGTACAGGGAAGGTCTTTGAATAATTTGTATATATATCCCCCTTAAATACCTGTAACAAAATAGATAGAAATGAAGTGGTATATACCTTCCACCATCTTAACTTTGATTAACGACCAGTTTGAATTCTGAGAGTATGAGCAGACAATTTAATATAATTCTAGGAACACAATCTTAAATCGTTTTGGAGAATATCTAAATATTGCTATTATGCAAAACTGTTTTGAAAATACCTATACTCTTCAATGCCATGTTTATTGTTTATTGCACCTTGCCATTCCTGAATAAAACAACCAGTTACATGTTTTTTGAGTATGCATGGCAATTTCTTACTATCAAGCCAAGCATTATCTGTAAACAAGTACGAAAACTCATCATCATTAATAACTTCTTAACATTAGAAACCCAATTTTTACATCTTTTGCACAATCACGTACACCATGTTAATATAATTTATGTATAATGATATTGTCAGTATTGATAACTTGATATCGGTACTTTATGATTCTAGTATAAAGTTTAATGTAACGCGGATAAAACAAATATAAACAAAAATCCTTATACTTAGTCAAACCCAATATTTCAGAAGAATTACACAATACTGATCCAACAAAGGAACCAAATAACTGACACAAAATTTTGGGTTTAAAATTAATTTTCTGACAATTAATCAATTATATGTTTAACGCATCTAGAGCTTTACCTACTAAATGTTCATTCAACCATTTGTTTTCGTTTAAAGGTTTTATCAGTCCTTACTCTAGTTCTTGATCAATGACCCCACCAAAGCGGTTGGGGCTTGAAACGTTCATACGGAATAACATTGGACCTATTATTGAATCCGAAACAAATTTATTGTGTTTCGTTTAATTTCTTAATGATAATGATGTCACAGGAACAATGTATTTCAATCTATAAGTATGTTTGTGATAAATTCCATTTCATCAATTTGTATTGGTTAAGATCAATTACCTTTTACTTTGACTATGGCGTTTGGGTAAGTAAAATCAAATAATAACATGATTATCAGAGTTATTGTTCGTTACACTAATGCAGCAGGCTAAATATCAGGACTTTTGATGGAACTTACAGTGGATGCAGTTGCTTATTATTAAAACCAGACAACAAAACTAGAAACAAGTCATCACTATTTTACATTAGAAAAAAAAACATCAAAGCATAATTTACACAGAATGATTTCCCGATTAATAAGCAAATACATACAAACATGGAATATAACGTCTTACTACACAGTTTCGCCCCTTTTGTCCCACGGTTACATGATTCTTACGCTTAAAAAAGGCCTTTGTAATTTGGTTTTGAAATATTTTCAAAATTGTTCGTAGTTGTTGTAATTTCTTGCTGCAGATGATTAGAGCAAAAGTTGGCATAGCATATACAATCTGATCACCGCGGCCTTTATGCTACGCAATAGACCTCTGACAAAATAAGTCGCCATTTTGGAACAACTTTCAGTCACATGATAAAATAAAATGGCGGGCATCTTATGCCACCTATATACATGTACGTTGAAAATATAAACGTTGGTTAATCAAGACTGATTATTTAATTTTCCCTATAAACATGATCCATGCCGAGTGTATAAATAAAAAAATCGATATAATAACGCCATATATTCATCTTAATGACGGATACATAATGTGTTACTTTCACGCGAATGAACACAGACTTGTAACACAGGCGAAAAGCGTTGGTGTATTCTAAAGCTATACACGAGGTGTATTATACGGAAGATACGGAAATACCCGATGTTTCACGATTGATAGCATATACTGCAAAAAGACATCAGTGGTGTTAAACAGTGACTTTTATAGGATTTCAACATATGCATGTATTCATGAGTATTTGAGGACTTCTTTTCTCAAAAGATTTTAGGGTGTCACTGAACCCTCTTCTTAAAAAAAAGCTGGTCAACCTACCAGTTCTTGTGCATTTTAATGTGGCTTTATATTCCTGCTATAAAAATAAATACTATGTGAAATTCTGTTTTTACCATTGAAATCCTAGACCTTATTTTATATAGAACGAAGAACACAATTCAACTGTGTAGTGAGACATATATCAACACGATCGTTCGTTATTATGAAAACATTGTTTTAAGAGATAACAATCGAGATTCCCTATTATATTTGGCAAGAGGAAAGAGAGGCTTAATTGTCAATGTGCCTGTAGGATTCGGGAAAAGCATTCTTTTATTTTCAGAGTGATCATGTGACTGGAATGTCACGTGAAGTCGAAAATAGTCCGGAGCTGATGGCAGAGGTGAATGTAATGAGTGGAATGTCTTAGAGAGTGCATGGATAAATGCCCAAAAAGAGATGAAGCAATTTAAAGTGTGTCAGCCATCAAAGTATCACACACATAAACACAAACAAGTAGTGTGGGTTGACGTGTCGAAGTCCGATATGAGTCGAACGGATGAATATTAACAATACTGGTTGCGTGTACATACAAGATCATACATCTTACAAGACCAACACACGTTCAGTTCACAAATGTGATTTAGTCAACCTTGATGTATTAACATCTTAGTAACACGCGAAATTCCATGTCCGCATCGCTATTTGGCTGCATATGTATAAAATAACAGATATTAACATTTCATGCGTTACCACATAAATGTTTTTCCTCGTCTTCTCCGTCTGGGCAATCTTGTCGCTGGTTACAAACTTGGTCCCATTGCACACATGATCCGTCATGACAAACAAACTTCTCAGCATCGAGACAGTTTTTATCTATCAATATACATCACTTTTTTAATGATAGGACATCGTTTCATAATATATATAGTTTGTTTAACCAATATAAAGACTATACTTATACTATGCTTTTATCATATCTAGAACAAAAGCTGTTTTACACAAAGCTCCGTTTATACCAAAATGAATAGTCGGATGGCATATTGAAACTGACCGTTCGCTAGGTTTGCAAGCATGTTTAAAATGTTCTTGTCATGTTGTCACTCATTCAGATCAGCGAGAATGATGAACTAAATAAGCTGAACAAAATGCATTTTTGGTACATGATTCGGAGAGGTTTAAATGGATTTGGTGTATACAACTTTGTGATACTTTCTACACTATCATATTATACTCACTGTGCCGATTTTTGTGGAAAACTACACAAGATTCTATGTAGATAGTCAAAATTCATCAAACATCAGTAGTGAAGATTAACAATAGACCATTGGTATGTTTAAGATGCATCTATAATTTCAACACGTAAATGATACGAACACGCCAGGTTATACAATATTTGTTGCAGTCGTTCATTGTTTGATTCATACTATATAACTTTATCTAATAATGCATCTAATAAAATATTAAATAAAACAGTCATTGTTATTATGTTCATATATCTCGAAAACGCACCTTTGTGGCAGCTTGTATTTACTGTTATATTATCTATGGCAAAGAAAGCATTTGTGTCTTTCAGCGTAACATCAATTATCAGTCTGAAACTCCCCAGGGGAGATTTGAACTCTGAAGTAATTGGAAACCACCTGAAAGTAAAGGAAAGGGAAAATGAAAAATGGAGTTTAACCAAAGATAATAATACATGAAATTCCAATCGACATTAAACAGTAATACACACCAAGCACATAGTATAAGCATGTTAACTTCTTAAGAAGAGAAAAAAAATCACACCGTTCATTGGCAAAAGATAACAGGATGATAATAAATGCATCGATCTATACTATCTTAGTCCGCATAGACAGGATGTTTAGCTGCAGAAAGACTGGAAACCATCCACAGGATCATCATTTTTCTGATTCACATAATACTTGATTTGCATGAAAATATCTTAAACATTTACAATCGTATGTGTGTATTCCCTCTGATATCTTATTCAATCTATATAATTTACATTTTAACGATATTCAAAAAGACGCAGCATACCGCTTTACTTTCAGGATAACGTAGTATGTACATTTGTACTAAAATGCACTTATGGACAATTATTGTAATTCCAATTTTAGGTAATAAGTATAGATAGCTTTACGTATTAATTATAAAAATAGTTATATATTATATTGAAAGGTTTAGTTTTAGGTATAAAATGCTCAATGCTTTTATTAAGGTATTAAGCATAAACTATATAGGTATTACATATAAATTATTTACGTGTTAATACTTAAAGGTTTAGGCATTAATATGAAATGTTTAGTTAATAGATATTAAAATTTTGAAACATTAAGTGTGAAAAGAGTGAGTTATAAAGATATTTTTTATTAGTATAATATGTTTGGGTTCTAAGTATGACATATTTCGTTATTAAGTATGGCATGTTTGAGGTCTAAGTATGACATGTTTAGTTATTAAGAATGACATGTTTTGGTTTTAAGTATGACATGTTTAGCTATTAAATTAGATAATTAGATAAGGCTTATAAAGTAAACCTAAACTATTTTAGGTATTAAGTGTCCAGATGATACTAGCGAAACAGAAACAAATACACGTATTATTAACCAAACAAATTAACTCTTAAACAGGACACTTAATTATAAGAGCTTTGAAAATCATATAACATTATATTTTACAAACATTGTTTATTATTGGCCAACATTACTTAAGCATAGTTCATAGTACATTGTATATATACTATTTTATGATAACTAATGTAAAGATTTTACTTTCAAGTTTATTATTTACTGTTTTTCAATTTTAAACACCATTATTCTTTTTATAGATTATGAATGAATTTCAATGTTGTTTTACATAAAGCACCACACGTTTAGTTATTAAGCAGAGAAGGTTTAAGTATTTAGGTATTAAGTATTAAACGTTTAAATAGTAAGTATAAACTATTGATGTAATAGATATGAAAGATTATGCATTAAGAATAAAAAGTTACTTAGTATGAAAGGTTTTAGTTGTTAAGTATAAAAGGTTTAGGTAATAAGTATGAACGTTTTTAAATAATATGTACAAACAACGTTAAAATATTATGGTGCGAGTGTATATGTATCTGCTGTAGAATTGTTTGTGTTTATTTTACTGGCGAATATAACTATAAAGTTAAGAATATGTTTGAATAGCTGGAACACATCTAAATAAATACACGTAAGAACGTATCGTAATGGTATTGAACACTAAATTGGTGTGATAATGCGTCTTACTTCAACCGTCTGCTGTAAATTACGCAATCATTATCCTGCCCGCTTAAAGACATTTACAACCATTAACACGTGTTTCTGATAATTGAATCGATGTGAAATATAAACACTAAATAATAAAATACGTCACAATGAAGCTGCTAACGTATTGCTTGTTTAAATATGTTCCTTAATGGAGTCAATAAAACGCCTTTAACTCACGGAATGCCAAATATACGGATGTTTATTATAGAGAAGACAGATAAACACATCGAAATAAACGGTTGCCTGAGTGCATATTCCCTCATTAAGTTAATGCTTTTGTTAACAAAGGTTTGAAATTTGTTTTCTTTTGCATGGTATATTTTATATATAACAGTTTATTTCTCTTGTTAAGTGTTATATAGATAAAAACGCTTTGTCTTGTAACATCGGATTTTGATTTGAAAGTACCGTTTTTTTTTATTATAATCTATTATAACATGTTCAGACAAAGAATGTAATTTTCATAGATTTGGAAATAGGTAAAGAAACAGAGAAATATATTTGTTTATATTTGTCCGGAATTGTAAAACACGTCATATTTCATAACATGTATTGGACCGCGGCGTGGTCTAGTGGTAGAGCGTCCGCCTTGCATGCGGAAGGTCGTGGGTTCGATCCCCGGCTGTTTCATACAAAATACTTTAAAAATGGTACTAAAAGCTTCCTCGCTTGGCGCTCAGCATTTAGAGGAGAGTTCTAGGTTTGGTCGGCCCGGCGGCAGTATAATGTGACTGGGTGGGGTATCATATCATGTGTCTGCGGCATGGTACTCCAGTGTGACAGCTCTCAGAATACTCAAGTAGACACCGTCACATTTTGATAATAATGAGTTTTGTTTCGTAATTACATATGGGTACTCTCGTTTTATATATGGTTACTCTTGTTTTTATATACGGTTACTCTTGCTTTTTTATTCATATTCTTGTTTATATGTATGATAACTCTTGTTTTATGTATGGTTACGTTTGTTTTTAAATACGGTTACTTTTGGTTTTATATATGATTACTCTTGTTTTTATATATGGTTACTTTTGTTTCATATATTATAAATCTTGTTTTATATATGGTTACTCTTGTTTATATGTATGATTACTCTTGTTTTATGTGTGGTTACGTTTTTTCTTAAATACGGTTACTCTTGTTTTATATATGGTAACGTTTGTTTTTATATATGGTTACTCTTGTTTTAACTATAAACTCTTGTTTTATATATGGTTACTCTTGTTTTATATACGGTTACTCTTGTTTATATATATATGATTGCTTTTGTTTTTATATATGATTATTTTTTTTTATACGTCACATGATTGATATTGAAGAAATGAAATATAATACTTTGAAATGAGAAATTATTCTATATGCAACCTATCAACCATTGTTTTTGACATACGAGTAAATTAATCCCTGCAAGAGAAAGTCTACCCACGAGCGTGATTTGTCTAAGTTGTTAAACTTTGTTTTGAAATCAGGGTATAACAAATTTGTTTAAACAAAACATTTTCCAGGCATACCTGTCTAACTATCGTGTGTGAATTCATTATCCACAACACATATTCGTTATAGATCATTCGTATCGCAAAACACATATAGATTAGCCAGAACTTGTAACAGTTCAGATCAAAGTAAGTCGAGAATGTTAACTGTACTATTAAGAGGAAGTTAAATTAGTGTTAATGAGTTTACAACAGAGTGAGGTGTTTGTTCAACACAACTTAAATAATTAAGCATAGCATCATTTGAATTAGCAAATGAACATTCTAACACGAGTACAGCGATGCACATAACGGATCGAGTTATAGGCGCATTTCATGCACGCTTGGCACGCAATGTACCATCGCGGTATCGGTAACATTGCTATACATCAAGGTAACAATATCTGTCTTTAGATTGTAATTGTCTGATTAATGTCAATCATTGGGATTTGTTCTTTATTCTATAGTAAACGTTTATATGCTTATCCATCATATTGATGGACTCAAACGAAAGTATGTAAGTTTCATTATTTTGTTTGAGTACTTCAATATGAAGGATAATCATAAGCAGTTAACTTCTGCACTACAAAAGAAAATATGATGAGAAAAGTAGGGGCCATGCGTCACCTTCTGTTTGGTGTGTACACCGTGAACAAAGGGACGCCAGACCCCAATTCCAAGCATCATTTCATTTTTTACATTCACAATAAGAAGAAATAAGGATTATGTTTAAAGGCCATTATTCGCTACCCCACAGAAGCATATCCTGTTTCTAATGTTGTTACTATGCCTTAAAAGATAGACAAAATAATTTTAAAAGTGACATTGTATTTAATGTATTATCATGGTGTTGTACACAATATGTATGATAGCTCGAAACTGGAAACAACAAAACAACATTAAGCATATCTAAATCGACAGTTGTCGTTACCATTAGTTTACTATAAAATGTAACATCTATTTGCCACACGACATCATGCCGAGCAAGATTAAAAAGTGTTAAATCCACAACGTTTTATTCAAAAGGAGAACTGAGCGTTCCCCCAAATGTAGCAGCAGATGCAGTAACAGTAGTAGCAACAACATCTTAGGCAATAATTACAACAGCAATAACAATAGTAACAGCAAAATGAAACAGTAGCAGAATGAGTATAAGTAGTAGTAGCAACAGAATCATATTACATTTACAAAAACACACATACAGTGACAACACCCCTTCTCCAAAAAAAACAACAACAACAACAATAACAACGACAAGACAATCAGAGTAGTAACATAGAGTATCAAAACCTGGGAAACAAAAGTGAAAATAAATAATAAGATGCTTTTACAGAGGCTACTATTAACAAACCATTGTTTGTTGTATGGATACAACACACTATATAAGACAGGATAATATTTTATTTTATATAACTCTTGCGTTTCGGTCAATAGTTTTCTGTTTTGGGTCAATAGTAATTTTCCGAGGATAAATAATTTTAACCATTGAAAAGGCAGATAGTTTTATAATAGGTAACTCGTCGTTATAGATCTAAAATCGCCAATTAGCTTTTTTTTTTATCAAAAATATAACCACAAGTCTATAATGAATATTGATTATATAAGCTATACACAACATATATGTCAATATCGAAAACTTTTGAAAATACTAGGATACGACTGACTTTGTACCTTATTGTAAATGGTACCTTAGAAGTTAGAATACTTCCACTATTGACATTGTAAGGCAGATAAAGGAATATGGAACATACATTTGAATGTGGGGTAGTAATGAAAACTTTAGGATTAGACTAATGTAGAACCATTACGTTGTACCTTAGCAAATGGTAACTTAGCAGTCTTCTAATGCCTTCTAATACACACTGTGTCCATCATAAAACTGTCCAACTGACATAGACGCCACTTAGCTATCAACTTGTATTTCTTCATGTTTTAACTATCCTAGAAAGGGTGTCAATTTCAATAAAACCGATATAAACATTTCTTACCAGTGACCAAGCTTTCTCGTGTACACGAAATTATAGTAGAGAAAACACAATTCACATGAAGCAGTATGAATTGCCTTTGTCTTTTTCAAGCTCATCAGACAAGAGATAGCCTTTTCAAAGCTGTTTTATTTTCTAATAACATTGATTGCTATGAGAACGATGTACATGAACTGTAATTGGAGAACAAAGAAGTTATCTGTAACGTAAAGTGGTCAGAGATACTGATGGTAAAATCCTGATCTCTACTGATTTGTTGCTTTGTTTATCAATTCATCAAGTATATCTTCTTGTAACATCTGTCATTCATTGTAATGTGTATGTATCAAAAATACATCCAACAACTATGTCTATTACACATCACTTCCGACATTAGCCAGGTTCCAGTTTATTGAGACAGTTATATTTAGATTGTTTTATTTAGATCATCTCGGAACGGGTAGGACGGGTCAGCAAGCATGACTTTAAATCATGTTTCAGCATTACACGTACCTTTCAAAAATGCTAATTTCTGGTATTATCTCTTCTGAATATGTGTAAAGTACTTTTTTGCGCTTATTCGATAGATCGTTTTAAATATAATTTTACAGCCGTGATGCTTTCTTTGACTAATTCGTCTCGTTATGTATATCTATGTTCTTTTTGTCTTTGTTTTGTTTTAAATAAAATAATAATTGAAACTCGAAAACTTGGATTGTAAAGAATGATGCTTGGTGTTACATGTAGTAATATGTGATTGAAACTTACATAGACTTCGGACACTCAAGTAAATGTCTAAACATATTAAATTGTTGGAGGTAACCCGGTTACGGGTTCATATTAACTCGGTGTTTGTTGCTATTTCTTCTGGTTCCTTGTCATCAAATACAGCAAGACGAGGATAAGGAGTGTTTCAAAAAAGTACAATACCACTGAAACCGGTCGTACGGGACGTGGTTGATGTTGCACATCTTGCTATACCTCCTGAAGGGACTTAATAAACCAAAGAATCTATGCTGTTTTCTGTTTCCTAAGAATATTTCAACAAAACTACATATGCACTGCTACTCTGTTTAATCCCATTCAAAAGACTTTAGATCTAGTGGAATTTGTAATAGTTATTTTGTAAAGATCATAAAACATTGTCATTGCATTGGAGTCGACATTTACATTAGACGCTTCAAACAATACTTTTCAACTAATTGTTATTTCAGTTGTATCCTTTATATTGTAATTTCATCCTGATTTTGACAACGCTATACGGCCCAGTGGAAATGTGCTGACAAACATGGATATATTGTTACAAAATATGGTAGGATAATATGTTTATCTTTAAAAGCAAACATTCCCATTTAAGTGGTCAACTTGTATTTTAGCATTAAAACAATAATAGAAACAAGATATTATACAACGTTCATGTCATAATGAAATGCCAGTCAGATACTGTTTAACATTACCTCTCATCGATTGTAACTAATGACGAAGCCCATGTGATGCTTTTTATCAGATAAGTGTAGTATTGTATGAAATGATCAGAATCACAAAACCCAAATATATGATAAATTGACGACAATCACTGGTAACTATGGTAACAGTGATTCAAATATGATTCATCTACATCTGCATTTAAAAATCTCGATTCCTTTAGTTTTAAAACTTACAATCGCAATCATATGATAAGATATATTTAGTTTTATATTTTACCGTTAAATAAAATAATAAAATGAATTAAAAGGTATATTTTGGCTGCCAACCGCGTTTGTTATTTTTATCATATAAAGTTGAATAAAAAGCATGGCCAAAGCACTTTGATTTACAGACTCTTACTTAAATATAGAACAGTTGTAATACAAAGAAGAACACATCTTTCGGCATATTAGTTTCTATAATACATTTAAGCAGCTTAGACTTGAGGCAACAAAGCAATGAGACGCTAAATTTAAATTCTGACACAACACGAACGAGAAGCAATTCCTCAGGGTTACATATTAGTAAGTACCAAATTATCTCTGAAATATCTCTGGCTGATTCAGGTGTTATTTTATAACTATTACTTTTTATGACTTTATTAAATGACATTTACCTTTCAATTCTACATTGGTCATTCGGTAATTCGTATAATTAAATGTATTGTCACATCTATTGATTTAATAGCTTCAGCACAGGTGTAATAATATAAAAGAAAAAAAGTTATTGTAAATATATTCACAGACACGTTGTTACATCAATTAGTATTACAAAAATAAAAGTCAAGTAACGAATATAAGTAATCAGGTTTAATAAATATTAACATTTCAAATATAAATTTTATTAATTTGTTGACTTTGTCATCAACTTCAAAACGCTTTGTGACATTTTTTACTACAGTGTTGTTTGAATTTCAATAAAGGAACAGACGAAAACATTTAATCAGCTTCGATTTTCAACTGTTTTTTTAATTATCATATAATTATTAACTTCAACGAAAAACCTTACGAGACGTTGCAATCGTTCTGGCGATATAGCATTGACATATAATACCATACATTGTACATGTTATAAACATATATCAATTGACACTATAACGTGTCCATCGTAATAAGTAGTCCTTTGCTGAATAAAACAAATATGTAATAAGATCATGATTTTTTTATATACATGTACGTGTTGTTATTAACATGTTATATCAACATATACTATAATATTTATATCTAGATTTAGATTTCATGAACTTCTTGTTGACAACGTTAAGGCATTCAGGGGATAAACGAAGACTTATTAATGAATACGTATAAAGCCGTTGGAAGTAATGATATCAATCTCGGTTCAACTTCGTAGCCTTGACAGTCCGAGATTAGTGAAATCACTCGAACACAGAGAGTCACTTGTCTTAAATATACTGAAACTGTCCATTGTTAGAATCATATATATCATCCGGTCTTCCACGAACGTTGCTTTAACCCGAGTATTTTATGTTTATTTCATATACTGAACCGAACAGCTAACCTGCCACTTTTGTATTTCCAATATCTTCCTCAAAATCTCAATTAGAACTATCAAAGCTTGTATACGGGGTAAACAGACCATTAAGTATTTTACATAGCAGACATATTCTTTCTTGTTTCAGAACAAAGTTAAAGGAAACTGTTTTAATTCATTTTCAGAAAATACATTAAATGTCAGGTATATAAAAAGCAAGGTTAGCTGTTCCGTTTAGCATATGTGCGTTCTGTGTTTCCAAGCGTGTCCATAACAAATATATTGTTGACTATCACAATGGCAGTAACATGTGTTGTGTGGTAATCATTTTTCATTCAGTGTTACTCGAAAATGGAGAAGTGCCAGGCATGTTGTATACTCTTAAAAATGTTCGGTAATATGCTTGTTGTTTGTTTTTTAATTAACGTTGAAAAGAAGTTGCATTAACAGTTTGTCACGTTACATGGGAATGTAATAAACTAATGACGAATTTTTGATGTCAATCAAGTGTCATATTACTACGGATAAATTTTGTCATGTTTGTCACGTAATTAGACTTATGCGCGTAAATTGCTGAGTTTTTTTTCTTACTTTGCCAATAATTTAAATAAGGCCAAGCCATGATTCACCGTCTCTTCATATAGTTGTTCCTTGTAGAGATGGCCAGAACAATAAATGGAAAATAGAAAAGTGACAGGGGTGTTGTATACACCGTCACAGTAATGGGCAGATGCCAGGGGTGTTGTATACTCCGTCACAGTAGTGGACAGATACCAGGGGTGTTGTAAACTCCGTCACAGTAGTGGACAGATGCCAGGGGTGTTGTATACTCCGTCACAGTGGTGGACGGATGCCAGGGGTATTGTTTACTCCGTCACAGTAGTGGACAGATGCCAGGATGTTGTATACTCCGTCACAGTACTGGACAGATGCCATGGGTGTTGTATACACCGTCACAGTAGTGGACATATACCAGGGGTGTTGTATACACCGTCATGCAGTGGATAGATGCCAGGGGTATTGTATACACCGTCACAGTAGTGGACAAATGTCAAGGGTGTTGTATGCACTGTCATAGTAGTGGACAGATGCCAGGGGTGTTGTATACTCCGTCACATTGGTGGACATATGCCAGGGGTGTTGTATACTCCGTCACAGTAGTGGACAGATGCCAGGGGTGTTGTATACTCCGTCACAGTAGTGGACAGATGCCAGGGGTGTTTTATACTCCGTCGCAGTAGTGGACAGATGCCAGGAGTAGTCGACAGATACCAAAGGTGTTTTATACTCCGTCACAGTAGTGGACAGATGCCAGGGGTGTTGTATACTCCGTCACAGAAGTGGACAGATGCCAGGAGTGTTGTATACTCCGTCACAGTAGTGGACAGATGCCAAAGGTGTTGTATACTTCGTCACAGTAGTGAACAGATGCCAGGGGTATTGTATACTCCGTCACAGCAGTGGACAGATGCCAGGGCTGTTGCATACACCGTCACAGTAGTGGCCAAAATTACTGTAACTCAGTCCGCTATGTTTATTTCTTGATTTATTGCTGTGCTTCCAAGGGGTATTTTATCTTTTAGTGAATTATATTGTATATAGCTGAAATAAATGGTAATTCAAAAGTTGTTTATTTATTGGCAGTTTTAATACGAATCGAATATAGTTTGACCGTAATCAGCATCTCAACTAGCCATTCTGAGTGTTAGACTATTTTTATAGTTGTTTTAAGTTATTTATAGATAAGTAGTGCATGCCCCTGCCTTCCATAGAACAATATAACAGTGACATGCCACTACTATCTTAAAAAAAAACTCACTTTATTTCATGTCCTACAATTCTTCTTTTAACAAAACAAGAACAATACATTGTCTATATAATAAATCAATAAATCATACGATTATTTATCGCAGTAGATTATGATATTATGTTGTCTATATCGAAGCCGGTTGTTGATAAGAACTTAACTAGGTTGAAGAATCTCTACCATTACAGATCTTATTAGTAGCATTTTCACTTAGACATTAACCTTTACTACCAGTTGGTTTAAACATATTTATTCATAAATTATGTACAGCATATTCCACAACTTACATAGTAAAAAGATTGAAACGAAAGAAAATAATTCTTATATACCAGTTGCCTGTCAATATACAATACTTGGTGGATTTGATTAATTCTTTTGTACATTTCAATTTAGTGTAATGTAACATAGTAATAACAGATTTGAGTTGACGACCTTATGATATGCCGAACGGATTCTCAAAACAATGTTGGACAATTTATTTGACGGCTGGTTTAATTTGAATGCATGCACTGTATACAAATTGAATAATGCAGCCAATTTAAATAGCAATTTGGCAAAAACAATTATAAAATTATAACAGAAGAAGTGTAAACGAATACTAAACAAATGGATTAGATTATAATTCAATTCATTAAATTGTATCTTTGTTGTTAAAATGTTCGGTAAATAGGGACATTTAATTTTTCTCGTAGCAATTTTGAAATGTGCGTTTTCAGTTGTATTGCCCATTATAGCATTACGTTACGAATTCAAATGACATTTAATTATACAGCGGCATCATTTAATTTCTAATTGAAAACGTCATGTACGGCGATTCATACTAGCATCCTGCTGTCATTGATGATATGCGTGTTGTTTGTTTTTTAATTAACGTTGAAAAGTTGTATTAACACTATGTCACATAACATAACATGGGAATGTAATAAACTCATGACCAATTTTTGATGTCAACCAATTGTCACATAACTACCGATTTATTTTCATATTTTTTGCCACATAATTCGACTTGTGCGCTTAAAATGGTAAGCTGTTTTCGTCTAGACCAAGTATCTAAATGACGCCAAGACATGATCCCAAGTATCTTTATCTTTTTGCTCATTGTCGAGATGATCAAAACAAATGCACCATTTTCCGAGATAAAATGTATAAATTCGTTTTAAAGTCAGTTTTATCGGCCTTTGGTTTATACTCATCCTACCCAAAGTAATCAGTAATAAATATTGAGGCGGTAATATAGTAGAACGAGTGTCAATCACGCGAGAGGTCGTGAGCTCAATCTCCAGCTCAACCCGATGCTTCTAAAACACTCCATACTAGTTCTTCCCAGGAAGCGGACTCGAGAGCGTTTCATACAAGCTCTGAGCTCTCTCCATAATCAAGCTAAAATGAATTAGCATACACTAGTGATAAATAGGAAATGAAACGTTGAGATAAAATATATATATATATCTCATTGCGACCATGATGCAATTTTAAAGAAAATTAATATAAATGAAAAAAAAATGTAAATTGGAAGAAGCATTATCAATGTTTATAAGAATCCAAACAATAGTTGACTTACTATAATGCACATGCACAAATCCAAGAACATTCGTTTACATTATCCAATCGAATTCGACAGTTTATTGAAGAAATAATTGCATGTCAATATGCAATATTTTCTCTAGACAATAATTATGTAATGTGCGTTTTGTCAAAAATAATTTATTTTTGTAATATTGGATTTATTGATGAACAGTTTGCAGTAAACAACATGTTTATTTATGGTAAATAGACACTTATACTAAGAAATTAAGGATGGTCCTTCGAATGCAAACTATTACTAAGATTATTTAATATAGAAACGAAACGGTGGACTTAATCGATAGAAGGCGGAAAGACTGTTTCCCAACACAATACCCACGATGGTATACCCGCCTCCGTAAGTAAGTCAGCAAAACTAGGTTCATGTTCTTTTCATGCCATATCGTTACCCCCATCATTTTGTCTGAAAAAAAGAAATCACGATTTCCCGATGGAAAGGAATGTCGATGCCTCTTTTATACACTCATCGTAATCAATATTGACGATAACCTGCTCTCCAGGTGTACAACTTGCAAAACATGACTGATTTGCTTTACTTTTGCTGCCGCAAGTTTTTCAAACGTTTTTCAAATTAGATTAGATCCATTACTAGTACCGTTTAGTTGTTTAGTGTTTTTCGATTGTCAATTCCATGTTCCAAATATGTTTGTCGACCATTAGGACTGATTCAAAATTATGCCGTATCACTTTCCAATTACCTCCCCTTGGTGAAGGTAGAAAGATTACTGCGCCCAAGAAATTAAAGCTGTGTGAATCGGTTGAACATAATTTTATGTTGAACATGATTAAAATAGTCATATTTCTTTGTACATATGAGAACGTTCGAATATATTTATGAGTTCTGCCATGTTTGGATGACAGTGGGTACTGATGGATGAAGATATAACAGTTTAACGATGCGTAAGGATACACAGCCACAAATGTACAGAATTGTAAAAAATGAAGGGGTGTCATCAAATATTAAAATTGGGAAAACTATATTTTTACTAAAAGAGGACAATATATAGAAACAAGCCACTTTTAGAACCATCAGCAATGTGTTCAGTGTTCCAGAAGTGCATGTCTCTATATTGTGTAGAACAGCACAAAATTTATTGGTATGTGAGACGTTAACGGAGTGAGGCGCTGGGTGTCTATATTTATCCTCTTATCAATTAATTTTCATTTGCTGTTATGGCTTATGAGGTTTGTATGGCGGGAAAATCTTCAATTAGTTTATTTACGTTGTCTCGTTTTACCACGTGACGATGACGGATTGCACCTGTCAACCAGGTTTTAAGCGTCTAAATGATTCTTTGACAACTGTAATTACTATCACGGGGCTATGGTATCTGTTTCGCTATATATACGTATTTTATATTTACTTTGATTTTGTTTTGCTGTTTTGGTGACACACTCATTAAGTGTAAAACATCCATATAAGAATGGCTAATAACTCAACAAATACATGATATCGCTAGGCAACCGCCAGGTTCCGCTTTCTAAGGCTTATAACCCTGAAATTTACCATTGCAATGTTCATATATACTATAAATTCACATGAACACAGCTTTTGTATTATCAATTTTATTAGTATTTTGATAATTATTATCATTATCTTCGTTGGTGTAATGGGCAAAAATAACGACCGCAATACTATCAACAAGTTCTTACGTTGAGCGTTTGCCCACTGGCTACTTGCTAAGGGAAATCAATATCTAATTTACCAACAAATAAGATCTTTACGAGTAATCCGACACTACTTTCAATAAATACATAATTATTGACGAAGACGCTATTTTGGTTTGAGTTTATTTTACGTCTACATATGGGTTAACATTAATCAAAACATATTTTTGAATTACAACAGAAAAGTTATGTAACAAAAACATAGAATCGCGATTTAAATGAATTAATAGATACACATTATATAGATAAGAAAACATATGTCTGATGTTCGATATAGACAGTCATGGCAACAGAACAAACAATGCATGAAGAGATTATAACATTGCTCCTTTAGCCATACACAATATGTTAATTGATCAAACTTGGTTATTTATGTCTTGTCTTTGAGCGAGTTATTTCACTCGCTTTTTATATGCATTTACTTTGTACTCTGTGAGCATCGAGCTTGATTTGTATATACAGTTCCAAGAACATATTCCGTAATGTAAGACTGAAGAGTGTTCAAAAACACGTAATGGTATTAAAACTATTCAACATTGATTTATAATTTAATATCCTGAAACAACATTAGTTAAGGTCACCATCCAGTTGTGGCTCTATTGATTTCGTAGTCTGTTACTAATCATAAACAAGAATTAATATTTGCAATATGATACATAAATCAATTGTATAATAATAAAATCAGGAATTGATAAAGTTTGTAGCAATCATACTGAATACAATTAAAAGTTATATAATTAAAAAACGTCTTTTAATCTCACGAGTATCACTAAGTGTCATTAAACTTAATGATACAAACATTATACAATTCCTAGATGTCTTTTATGTCAAGACCATCACTAAGTGTCATTTATTTTAATGATACAAATAATAAATGATAAAAGCTGTTAATGTTACGAATATCATTAAGTGTCAATAATCTTAACGATAAAGTTTATCATTTATATATGTCAAATATTATATAATTAAAAGTATCTAAGTGGCATTATTTCTATGGTCCAAACAGTATTTATTTAATAAATGCCTTTACTGTCACGAGTAGCACTTAGTGTCATTAATCGTTATTATACAAACATAGTACGTATATTTGGAAATCAAAACGATTGTGGGTAGCATGATATAAAAATACATTTAAAATAACGAAATGTTGTCTGTATTTTTTCACATTGATATAACTAATTTTCATCCCATTCACTGAATAAAGTTATTCACACCATGCTTTTCGTTAAAAACATCAATAATTTGTTTATTAATTGCCAGAAAATTGCCAGAGAATAGACACCGATTAGTAACTGTTTGGTAAAGTTGCATGTAATAGGCCACTGACTCTGGCCCAATGGATTCATATAAAGGAGAAAAATTGAGTTGTGTTTTGTTTATTATCCTATAATATCAATATGTCATTATTCAGACCAAACAATTGTTCTTTTTATAACCTGTCCATGGCCAATCCACTAAGAAATGAAACAAATATCTCAACATGCCGTCCTAGTTATAATAGCAATATCTCAACATACCTTCCTAGTTACATTAACAATATGTCAACATACCGTCCTAGTTATAATCACAATATCTCAACATACCTTCTTAGTTTCATTAACAATATGTCAACATACCGTCATAGTTATAATCACAATATCTCAACATACCGTCCTAGTTATAATAACTTATGAAATTATTGAACGTATAGCAGGAAACAGTGTTAGAGGCGCTTTGATTCACATGATTGTATAATCAGTAGCTTCAAAATAGCTTGATTACTCCGATGATGATGGATCGATCGGAGTGTGTTCTTGCTGCTTTGGAGGTAGGTTTCAGAGTGATCAGAATTAGACTGTATTTTTGGACTCCGGTTAGGAGAAACCAGATTCGTTTCTTCTTTTTACTACAGAGGTTATACACATGTAAACGTTATTACATAACTGACCAAGAATACCATATGTTGAAGATGACAAAGAAAACCATGTACTGATTTTCATAATCTATGAAAAGAAAAACCAACATCCAAAATACCAAGTCCGCTGCTAAGCCAGAACACTGTACGTACGCCTTTAATGAAAATTGTTAAACAAGAAAGGTGTGTGTGTGTGTGTGTGGGGGGGGGGGGGGGGGGGGGGGTTATTAAACAGTGTCGAATAACCTACAGTTCGTTCGTTCTTATTTTCTCTCTAAAACTAGATAATCATTGTGACTACTAATTTAACTAGAGTTTGAATCATTAATGCTTGCCTCTCCGTTGTTTTCCCACATCATGTATTATTTATATAAATTGTCTATTACCAGTACATTTCCATTATCGAAGTGACTTCAGTTCGAATTAGAAAAATAGTAATTGGCAGTTTCGAATACAGAATCATCCGATTTGTCATCTGCCCAATTATCTTAATAATGAATGGCGGGAATCATCTAATTTAGTAGCTGATGATAACAGTTTTGAGTAGGAAATCAATAGTCAATATGATGTGTAAAGTGTTCCCCATTAAACATCTTCAGATGGATCCCTAGTCTTCTCAGCATTTTGTTAAAACTATTGATAAAAAATTGCAGATATTATGCAATCATTCAACCACCATTGTTTCTTGAATTATTATGTTGCCTAAACATTCTTTACTTTCGTTTTGGTATCGTACGAACTGGTTTGAAACTTTTATAATAAAAACTGCATAGGGGCCAACATAGAATAATTACATTATGGCAGCATAAAGACAGCTGTATGAACCAATGCCATTGAAAATACTAGAACATTGAATAATACTTCTTAAACTGATGAGATGGTAAAGCAGAAAGAGGAATCCTGTTTTTTGCATGGTTTTGAGAACTGATGGTGAAAAATCTAACAGCGTGACTTATATGGCAAATGCAAAGGTTGTTACTGTACTAGGGAGTGGAACCTTAATGTGCCTGGTGCATGGATTGTCAATATTGACATGAGATGTGGTTTCAAAAATTGCCGCTTCGTTATTTTTGTATTGAATGATAAAAGGAAAACGAGTAAATTTAGTGCTAATTATCTGAAATATTTAATTTATGAAACACATTACGTCTTGTTAATGATGAACAGTAAAATCTGCATTTCACGGATATGTATGCCTATGCATAGAGAAAACTGACAAAAGCGAAAATATAATTAAAGAAGAAATAAGTAAATCTAAATAAAAAGTACTGCAAGGGTCGTATAACGTCTCCAGGGTCCTGTTGTTTAAAGCACTGTTTCCTAACGTGGTGCCACGTTAAATATAATTTTCAAATTAAAGTATTTTAAGATTTAGTACATTCAAGATAACAATTTATTTGAAATCGTAACAAAATATTATTAAGCTTCTATAACATATATTACCGTATATGAAAACTTTAAAACTCTAACCTAACGGAGTTTTGAACAATTCAGTACTAGACATTTCCATTTAGTTTTATTTGACACAATATAACATTTTTGATATGATGATTTGACCATAGCGATACACCGGTAAATAAGCTATGCCTAGATATACTTAACGGTCGACCTTCAGTTTTAACGGTACACCGCCACCGGTGGTTTTGACCCTGTTGGTACACCATAATGTCTAATATCGTGTTGTACAAGTAATTTAACGGCTAGTTGCACTATAGTATTAAAATTGAATGCGTGCGCTTTATACCAATTGAATAATGCAGCCAATTTAAATGGTAATTCCGAAATAACAATTATAAAGTTATAACCGAAGCTCTATTTCGCGTGTGAACGAATACTAAACGAGTGAATTAGATTAGAATTTAGTGCGTTAAATATTTTCTGTGTTGTTTAAATTCTCGGTATAAAAAATATGTATTGTTTTATCTTGCTATCGTGTATATACAGTTGCATTGCATGTTATTTTATTACGTTATAACTTCAAATGCTATTTAAATGTACAACTGAATTAAGGACTATTGCTGTAGTTTTCCATGCGATCCAGTTCTGCGCACAAAGGAAGCAAATTTGTCGAGATCAGTCAGTGTCACTTAAAACATACTACTGTACTAAAACTGACCCTATTTCGGATGACACGCTCATTACGGATACGCCTGAAATTTGTCTCTTATATTATGTGCAATTTATGGAATATGCATACTGGTATAAATAATTGTTTATAGCAATTTAACTTTAATATAAAATATAATAGGAATCTTAATAGTCATAAAACTATGCTCATTTAATATATGTAGTTTATTTAATGACGGCATAATTTGGGAGCTATTTTTTTCTCAAATTACGGGGTAACATGTAATTCTTATATTGATTGTCATTAAAATAGGTATCAGAGGGTATTTTGTGAGGTTTTAAGGAAATTTTATCCATACACTATATCAAAATGTTACAAAAAACGCTATATTTTTATTGCAAAATTGAAAAACAATTAAAACTCTGCCGAAACGATTTTGTTTTTAAACCAGGAAATGTGCGCCTTTTTCTCGAGACAGTACGACTATGCGTGTTGTCAAACTAGTTTATATTGGTTATGTTGAAATTGTCATGGAAATTTTGCATTATCTCTTTATAACATGTCTATCTATGGAAAATTGGCCATTATTTGAAAGACTTGAGGATTGTCTCGCTCATACGAATAATAAATATTACAAAGTTTATTTAAGTGAAAACGTAAATAGATTGTTACCTAAGCCAATATAACTATCTTAATGGACTGTCGTTACCACCATAATGCTGTCTGTAAAAACAGAATTCACAATTTCACTATGGCATGTCGTTACTCATTCGTACACTAATCACAATCAATATTCATGGTAGCCTAATGTTCTGCTTACTCCCTTTATACAATACACAAAAAACACGACTGTTTTTCCATTTATCATACTGCCAACTAGAAACCACAAAATACGGGATTTAGACATTTTTTCAAAGATCCATTAATAATACTGTAAGTGTTTGACTCTTTTTCGGATGTCCATCCCATTTTCCTAATACGAGCTCGTATATATTTGTGTCGTCCGTAAGGACTGGCTTGAAATGAACGCAAGTTTGTCTCAAATCATGTACAGGATCAAGGTGCTGGATGCTAATATTTATCTGCTTGTGAATTTGTTTTATGTTGTTACTTTTGCTTGTGAGGTTAAAATGACGGAGAAATCTACATTTATGTTGTCTCGTTTTACAATATTACGATGACGGGTTGTACCCATAATAACAGGTGATGTTTTATAACAGAACTTACAATGAGGGATAATGGTGTCGCTTTCTATGTACAGTAGTATTTTTATATCTTCTATATATTGTGTTTTGGCTATTGTTGTGGCAAACCCATATATTGTAAGGCATGAACAGGAATGGCGTAATAACTCTATAGTGAACTTCATCGCTAGGCGATTGTCAGGCTCGACTGTCCAAGGTTTGTAACCCTATTATTTTGCTGTTTTGACTAACTTAAATTGATTTGAACACAGCTTTTGCATTATCAATTTTATCTTAATGAAATTTAATGTAACGCACATAAAAGTTTATTTCAGATGTACTACTTTCATGTGATAGTATGGGCAAAAACACCTTTCGACAATCATATCAACAAGTTTACACCTTGCGCGTTTGTCTTTAATGTCTCGAGTATTACTAAATGATAATAATCTAAATGATGCAACCATAGTACGTATATTTGAAACAAAATCACAAAGCATTTGTGTAGCAAGATCTAAATAAACATTTAAGAAAAACAAAATGATGTCGGAAGTATTTTGTCATTCAATGATATAGATGTGTTCAATCCGAGTAATTAAATAAAGTGATTCACTATGTAGCATTCGTAATAAACACCAATACGTCGTCTATAAGGTGACAAAATCTCACGACAGAATAATGAACCGTCATTTGACTTTATTCATCATGTGCAATCCTTGGAATTGCTAGTTGATGTATATCATACGTATATAAACGTTAGAATATTTTTTGGTTAAACTTTACACTGATAGTAAATCTTGTTAAAGTCTGAAGTGTATTGTTATATTACGTTTGTATTTTAAGTTCCAATGCAGGCATCACTTATACTGCATTTTTCCTTTACAAATAGATTGTCTGAGATACTTGTCAAGTGTACGCCTTCAATTGTTGTCTTTTCGGACTGATGCCAATACCAATTGTATCTCTTCTGTAAGAGTTCTTTAAATGAGACGGCTGCCAGAAGTGGCTTTGTAAGTTCAGCAAGGAATGATCGTTTATGTTACAGACAATAATTATATCGGCTTTAGACTCACTCACTTTAGGCTAGAAAATTCACAGAAAAAAAAGCTGGTTTACATTTTGTATTAAGTAAACATACTGTAGTGTATAAATGTGATCACATATGATACCTAGATCGATACTTCAGGCAATAATATGTCTAGGTTAATTCAAAATTTGATCACTCTGTGCTCTTGATTCTTTGGGATCGCTGCTATATATGTTCCCTTCGTTAACCATTCATTTACAATCCGAACGCAATGGACAAATACACTAAGAAGTTGATGCAACGTTCGCACACTGTTTGCTAAGGCGGTTAGTAACAATCACAATATCTTAACATAAAAAGTTATATTGATTTTCAAATTATTGAAAGATCGCATAGCAGGAAACACTACTAGAGGTAATAACACATGTCATTGAATAATTGGCAAACAATATTATTTGTTATAGACAACGAATACCATGTACTATTTTTTATTTAATCTTCAAAAGTAAATGAGAAACATGCCAGGTCTTCTGCAAAACCAGAGCACCGTAAGAACGCATTTAACGAACAATAGTTGAAAATATAAGGGAATGATTGGACAACCTGACGAGCAATGTGACAGAACACTGCACATTAGCCTTTACTGGAGAGTGTTATAAAAGAAACGCGGATGGATTGACATGATCGAATAAATTATTGTCTTTTGTCCAAAGGATTAGGTTTACAATGTAGTCCAATAGTAGTCCTGTTTTCGCCATCATAGCTTCGACTTTCCAAAATCGTAGTTTCGACTTTTCGACTTGACACAATCGTAGTTTCGACCTTCACCATCGTAGTCTCGTTGTTTCGACTTTTCATCATCTTAGTTGCGTTGTTTCGACTTGACTTAATTAAAAAATTAAAAAATTATGCCGCGATGGCCACCAACGGGACATCGTAGTTTGTCCATACGCGGTTTTATTTATTTAAATTGCCTTTTTCCAATACAATTACTTCATTTCAATTCATAAAATAGCAATTGGCAGTTTCTAATGCAGAATCATCCGATTTGCTCTCTGTCCGATTATCTTTTTTTATGATGAATGGCGGGAATCATCTAATTTAGTAGCTGATGATAATTCCAGTTTTGAGTAGGAAATCAATAATCAATATGATGCGTGAAGTGTTTCCCGTTATACATCTTCAGAGGAATCCTTAGTCTACTCAGCATTTTGTAAAACCATTTATCAACAGTTCTTTGCAATAAATCATCTTTTAAGAACGTTCAACCAGTTCATTAAAATATAATCCGTGTTGCGCTTTGTTTCTTAAATCTTCCTAAATCTGCCATAAAGACTTAAAAATTCACATCAGATAAAGAGGTATACTAAACATATATGATTTGTTTATTATTTCATGTTTCTAAGTTAAAATATTGCTTTGTATTTAAGTATATTTACCATAATGAGTTTCGAGAAAACAAGATCATTAATCAGAATACATCGAATAATAAAATATATCAGATGTAGTTTGATAGTAGAATATATTAGATATAGTTTGATAATAGAATATATCAGATATAGTTTGATAGAAGAATATATCAGATATAGTTTGTTAATAGAATTGATCAGATATAGTTTGATAATAGAATATAACAGATACAGTTTGATAATAGAATATATCAGATACAGTTTGATAATAGAATATATCAGATATAGTTTGACAGTAGAATATATCAGATATAGTTTGATAGTAGAATATATCAGATATAATTTGATAGTAGAATATTATATTGATAAATGGCAATTCATCAACTTTTTACACGTTATAAATATAATATCAGAATATAATCATATATATTATGAGCTGTCCAATTACATAAACTGATTGATACTTTGTTATTTAAAATATAAGATATACAATAGATGTTTAATATAGGTGTTATAAATTTCACATTTAACTTTTTCTCATATATGTTTATTAATGTTTAATGTTACGTCAAAACATTCAATATGGAATAAATATATCATTATTTAACATTGCTATCTCAATGATTCGTTTGCCAATACATCGCTAATATTATTTTGATGAAATAATAAAAACCGGTAGGAGTTTATCTATTTTTTTTAATAAAAACTGCCGAGAAGCCAACATAAAACAATTACATTATGACAGCAAACAAGACAGAACTTTTAACCAATCCCATTGAAATGTCTGGAAATTTAAAATAATGTCTCCATAAAACGTGTTATTTAAGAGATGCCAATGGAGAGAAAGAGAGGATACTTGTTTTTGAGAATTGATGGCGACAATCTAACAGCGTGATTTATAATACAAATATGCTTTAGAGTGGAGCCTTGCTTTGTCTAGTACACGGTTTGGCAATATTAACAAAACATGAGTGATTTCTTTTACATTTAATGACAAAACGAAAACAGGCAAATATAAGTGTTAATTAACTTAAAGGATTTAATTCAAGAAACACATTACGCTTCGTTAATGATGGGCAGTCTTATTCGCATTTAACAGGCAATCTTTGGAATGATTGACATTATGATACACAAGGAAACTACACGTAGAAGAAAAAGTATGAAAATAATGAATACAAATATATAAAATAAATGAGCAAAGAAGAAATATGAAACAAACTATGAAATAAGTATAATGATATGAATAATGAACGATGTTTCGAAGAAAAGGAGAAAATGAAGAAACTGGAAAAAGAAGAAGAAGAAATCGGAAAATTAGAATAAATTTAGACGAAAATTGGCAAGTCTGATATGACTAGGAGTTTAAAAAGGTTTAAGGAATCGATGCGTTGTATCTTTACCTCTAACTTAATAACTGGATTGCTTCCATATTCTTCGGTTAACCGTCAGACCATATGATTTGTCGAACGAGATGTCATACAGCGGGTTGATTAAATAACACATGGCTGTTTATATAACTCAGAAAACTAAAATAAAATCTTTCTCGGTTGGTTACTTAAAAATACACCATTACTTGACTTGATACTTTATTTAAGAATCCGGCATGCACAGATCGCTTTGATTCGTGTCATGTGCAACGTATTGTAACATCAAAATGGATCAAATAGATCCTGGTGAATGTGACTTTACAAAGATGTGGACTTTACCAAGTTGCAGTCTAATCATTGCCATAGTGTATGTGCATGTGTGTCCTCGGATATATACTTATATTTACTCTTTATTGACTCTTTATTTATCTGTAAAAATTTCACCATAAAATGCAGCAGTTCTGAAGTTGTAATGATCCCATGAATACTGATCAGCTGCTATAGTTAAAATGCTTAAATAGCATGTTGCTTGATCAGTGGCTACATTGACATATTTTGTCATTATGATGTCAACGTGTATTAGAGCCTAATAAACTGTCAATGTTTGTTTTCCAGCTTTCATTGATAATACGCATAACACATGTGTGAGTACTATTTACATATTTACAAAGATATTACCGACAATTACGTTTTAATAGTATGTGCATCATCCTGACCGGTATAAGTATAACAGCGGTTAAAGATATCTTCACATGAGCCATGTTTATAACGGATTTGTCATTGAAACCGCTTATCTTGTAAGTAAGATGCTGAGATATTTTCCTAGTATATGAATGATATGATTTACTGCATGTCGGTTGTGATCTATCACTGTATCGATATTTGGATTGTACAGATTATATGCTGGTTCATTAATAGCAAATAGATAATGAAGCATTGAGACAAAAACAGCACCAGTCATTAAACATTATATAACCGCGATGCAAGCATAGAAGTAAAAGAACATATTATGAAGTAACAATATCCTACAATAGTTAATATACAAAAAAACACATGTACAAAGACTAAGCACTTTACTGACATTTCAAAATGAAGACAAATTGTTGAAATAATTGCGTGTCAATGTACAATATTTTTCTCTTGACAGAATGTATATGCGTGTTGTTAAAAAACGTTTATGTTGGTAATGTTGAACTGTTGGTCATGCAAACCATTATAACATGTCCTCTATAGAAACATTGTCATTATACGGAGAACTTGAGGTTGTCTTACGTCAATGAATGATAACCGTTATTATGTTATTAAGGAAAGAAACGTAAATAGTTGGTTAAGAAAGCCAATACAAATAGATTCAAAATTTCTTAATTGCCTGTCGTTACCATCAGTATGTTGTCTGTAAAATCAGATTTCCCGATGGCATGTCGTGACCTCCATTTTACGCTCGTCACAATCAATACCAAGGTATACTTGTGTTCTGCGTTTAATCCTTATATACAATATACAAATAACGACTGTGGTTCCTCCGCTTTAAAAACAAAATACAAATACAGGTCTAGATTTAAACGTCTTTTTAAAGACCCGTTATACTACTATTGGTGTTTGGCTATTTTTCGGTTTTCCGTCCCATTTTCTTAATACGAACTCGTATATATTTTGTACCGGTCGTAACTGAACACAAGTTCCTCACAAACGCCTGGATGCCTATATTTATTCGTTTATAAATTTATATTATTTTGCTGCTATCTCTTATAAGGTTAATATGACAGGGAAACCTTCATTTGCATTGTCTCGTTTTACCCTGTGACGACCATTAAGTCAGGTTTAAACTCAGGGATGCTTTTACACTTGATTGTACCATGCTAGAACTGTTTTCACTTTATCTGCTTATAAATATTAAATATTATGATATATGATTTGGTTTGCTTTTATGTTGAAATACCCATGTTAAGCATAACTTTGAGAATGCCCTAATAACTCAGTTTATTTTACCAGTATGCAATTTTATGGTTTCGCTTTCCAAGGAATAAGACCTGTAAATTTTTATTGCATCATTCACCGATGAAAAATCAACCCGGAACACAGCTTTTGCATTACCAATTTAGTTTAAATGAGTTTTATGTTTTGCTCATGAAAGTTGAAATTTGAGATTTATTATCCATGTTATGGGTAATAATAACTGCCAACAATCACATCAACAAGTTTTTACGTTGCGCGTTTGATCACGGGCTACGTACTAAATAGTTCTTGTTGTATGGTGTTAAGCGTCGCTTGCAACACATTTTCCTGTTTTATTTCGACGATGTCTACTTGTTTGTAACAGTATTCTAAGCGTTGCTACACTGAAGTATCATTTCAAATGCACGCGATATGATGACCCACCTATTCACATTATTCTGACACATTATGCTGATCGCAAAGATCTAGTACTATTTTCAGGTCTTTGGTATGACCCGACCAGTGATAGAACCAAGGAACTTCCGCATGCGAGGCGGACTGTTCTACCCTTAGACCACCGCCGTTGCGCTCGTGTGCTGAAGAAAAAAATATGTTTAATCTGCCAACAAATATAATCTTGATGAGTGATCTGACACAACTGTCAATACTCCATAACTAAGACCATTTCGCTTTGAAGCATTTTACAATTAGCGGAATAATTAACACATGGATTAACATGGATTAGGACAATATATTGAGTTATAATAGAGTATGGATATAAAAATATAAAATTAAGCTTTTGATGACTGAATATATACTAATTATATGATTAAGAAAATAAATGTCAAATAGAAAATGCAGCATTCGAAATAAACAGCGACTACAATAGAACAAAGAATGTAGACGATTGTTATAAAAGAACCCTATACACATACCAAATAAGTTAATTCAACAAACAGTAGAACTTCGACGGCTCGAACCCGACTGGACAGGAAAACTAGTTCTAATTAAGGGATGTTAGATCTAAGTAGTGTTCAACATCATACCATACATGTAATACTTCACTCGAATAGACGTCACAGTAGGCATTCTGCTAGAACCAGATGACTGGTTCGAGCTATATGTAGTGTTCCAACCATATGTGTTCGAGCCGACGAAGTTCTACTGTACTGTTTAATTCGCAATTTAACTCAATGTTCATCGAACTCGATTTTTATATAAGATTCTAAACATTTTTGGAGTGGATCGAGATGTTGAACCATTAATAGTAAGAACGCGTTTTGCAAACCTATAAAACATTGTTTTATAATGAAATCACCTGAAACAACATAAGTTGAAATAATTATCCAGTTGTATATCTCATTGTTCCGTAGATTGTTAATAATTATGTGTTAGAATTAATATTATGCAATATACATACATATACTTCTGGTAAAATAATCAGTTCAGACATAAATAAAGTTAGTATCAATCATGAAGAGCACATACAATTATTATATAATTAAAATAAATGTTTTAAATGTCACGAGTTTCGCCAAGTGTCATTACTCTGAATGATACAAACATAGTACGTACACGTATATTTGGAACGATATCACAACAAATGTGGGCAGCATGATCGATCTTAAGAAACATTTAAGGTAACGAAATGATATCTGCATTGTTTTACTTAATTATATAAATATTTTCAATCAGGTAAATCAAATGAAGTTATTCATTGGAAGCATCTATTGTTTCTCCATGATGTGACAAGAATCACGGGAGAGTATACGATTATATAACTTTATTCACCATGTTCAATCCTAGAAATTGCTAGTTTTTGTATATCATGTGTACATAAACACCAGACATACAATATGATTCAGGTTAACACCGATATTAAGTATTAGTAAAGTCATATGGGTATTATTATATTGAGTTTGCATTTTTTTTCAAAATAGCATCACCAACATACTGCAGTTCCTCTCTAACAAATTGATTGTCTGGGAGGCTTGTCAATTAAAAGCTATCAATTGTTGTGCTTACGGACTGATGCCAAGACTATTGTATCTCTTTCTCAAGAGTTCTTTAAATGAGACGGTTGTCAGAAGAAGCTTTGTAATTCAGCAATGATTGATGGTTTATTTTACAGACATTAACTATATCTGTTTTATCGCTTCAAGCACAGGCTACTGACTCTTGGCAAAGGGATTTATAGTAATATACACTATTTTGTTAAAAACTTATTTAGTTTATTAATTTGTTAAAATTTGATATCTAGATATTGGCCAATATGTCATTTTTCAGTCCACAATATTGTTAGAGGTCAAAATAATTACAATCCATCTACGTTCCAAATTTCTGTAAACTTGCTGCTGTTCATCCCCAATCCGAACACAAAACATAGATCCATTAAACATGAATTCAGCGGCATCGCTTTGCACGTAGTACACCATTCAACCAATGTATTACATCGCTAAACACTTGTTTGGTCCCTCTTTTCATTGTACAAGTTTGTTTTACATTTTTATTAACTATAAATTAACTGAAACACAGTTTTTGCATTATCAATTTACTTTTAATGCATTTTATGTACCACGCATAAATGTGTTTTTCAGATTCTGTATCTTCGTGTGATGTCATGTGTAAAATTAACTGCCGACTGTCATATCAACATTTCTTACGTTGCGGTTTGCCCACTGGAAACTTCGTGTTGAAGAGAAATCGATATCTAATTTACCAACTAGTTAAATTTGACGAGTGATCCGACACGACTGTCAATATTACATAACTAACGCCATTCCATTTCATTTTAGTTAAAATAAGGGGAATACTGTTATTGTCTACACATGGATTAACATGGCTTCAGACATTTTTTGGATCATAATAGAAAATTGATGCAAACATAGAATCTAGTTTTTGATTAATGAAAAGATTAAGAAAACATATATCCGCTAGAATATGCAGTATTCCAAGAAACATCCACCGCAACAACGACGAACAATGCATGACATAATTGAATAAAGATTATATATCCATACAGGAGATAAAAACAAACATACTTGGCAGTTATTTTATGGCTATAAGCGGGTTATAGTATTTTCTCATTTGCTAGTACCCAAAAGAACACCAAGCGCGATTCGTATAAGTTCTATGAACTAGTTTTGTAACCAATGGAAATATTTATGGAACATTAATTTATAATTCAATATCCTGAAGAAAAAAATCCTATTTTAGACCAGTTGAAATCGTCGATCATTGTATAGGTGTGTACTTCCTGCCAGCTGGTTACGTAGACTAAATAATTATGAATACACATCAATAATCTAATACATAAACCGATAGTAGAATAACCAGATAAGAAATTAAGAAAGGTTGTCACAATAAAGAAGAATACAATAAATTATTGTAATATAATTGAAAAATAAATATTTGTAAAGTCACGAGTATCACTGAGTATCATTTAACATAATTATACAAACACAGTTTGTATATTTTGAAAGAAGTCACAACGAATGTTGGTAGCATCATCTAACGAAACTTTTAATGTAACACAATAAAACTTAAGTTCAACCCAATTAAATGAATAGGGTACAATAGGAGAGTCTTTAGAAATATCAATACTATGTCTATAAGCGCCAAAAAATAACGAGATGGAACAGTATACTATTTTTAACTTGATTCATTACGTTCAATCCTTGGAATTGCTAGTTTGTGTATACTGATATAAACATCATCAGTACGATTCGGTTCAACTGAACACCGATATCAAATCTTGGTTAATTCACATGGGTATAATTATATTACGTATGCATTTTGTCTTTCAATACAGGCCATCAATAACACACACCAGTTCTCCTTAATCAAACAAATTGTCTGGGATACTTGTCATTCATAAGCCTTCAATTGTTGTGCTTACGGATTGATGCCAAGACTATTATATCTCTGTCTCAAGAGTTCTTTAAAAGAAACGGGTGTCAGAAGTGGCTTTGTAAAATCCAGTCATGAATGATGGTTTGTGCTACATATAAAAACTATATCTGTTTTACAGCTACGAGCCTAGGCCACCGAGTCTGGGCCAAGATTTTTACAGAAAGGAGAAACTCTGATTTGCATTTATTTTGTTTAAAATGTATGCACTGTAGTTACATTTTATATTTTAATAAATATGTCATTTTTTTTCATGCAAAACGTTGATAAGGTTTCATTAATCTAATTCAATTATCGATCTGTGTTCCAGATTCTTTAAGTTTTACTGCTGTTAAAGTTCTCTTGATACTCCGTTCTTTCCCATTATTGAAGCAAAACGTGACGTGCAAACCAAATTTTATTTCTAAAACTAAATTATTGATAAAACAAAACCTTGATTCAGGTATGCATGTATCCAAGCTGTAATACATTGCTAATATCAAAGTGTCTTCATTTCGATTTAGAAAATAGCAATTTGCAGTTTCTAATACAGAATCATCCGATTTGCCTCTGCCCGATTATCTTTATAACGAATGTCGGGAATCACCTACTTTCGAAGCGCATAATAATTCCAGTTTTTAGTAGAAAGTCAATAGTTAGGATGAGATTCGAAGTGTCCTCATTCAACAGCTTCAGAGGAATCCACAAGTCTAGTTAGCATTTAGTTATAGTCTTTATTTAACATCTTTATAGGAATCAATAAATCTAGTCAGTATTTGGTCATTATTTAACATCTTCAGATGAATCCATCAGTCTAGTCAGCATTTGATCATTATTTAACATCTTCAGAGGAATTCATAAGCTAGTCAGCATATGGTCATTATTTAACATCTTCAGATGAATCCATACGTTAAGTCCAGTGCTTCAGATTAGCTTTTCTTCAATTAGTATGCAATGCTTATTTCAAAATGTTAAGGGTAAAACTGAAAATTCTTATCAAATTGCCTTTAAAACAAACTAATCAACACTGATATTGAGAATACCCAATGATTATTTTACCTCATAATATAAATTCCAATGCTTTATTCAGAAATTTCAATGCTTAAATACCCCCAAATATTGCTTATCTGGCTGGAGCCCTGGTTTAGTCAGCATTTTGTTAAAGTCATTATTTAACAACTTCAGAGGAATCCATCAGTCTAGTCAGCATCTGGATATAGTCATTATTTAACATCTTCATACGGATTCAAAAGTCTAATCAGCATATGGTTATACTCGAAGTCATTATTTTACATCTTCATACGAATCCATATTTATAGTCAGCATTTTAGTGTAGTCATTATTTAACATACTCAGTGGTATCCATAAGTCCAGTAAGCATTTGGTTATATTCATTATCTAACATACTCAGTGGTATCAGCATTCGGTCATAATTTAACATATTTTAGCAATAAATTATCTATTAAGTACGTTTAATCATTTTATTAAAATCCATTTCTTGTTGCGCTTTGCTTTTTAATTCTTCCAAGATATAACAGAACTACTTTGATTATATATTTCAGTTTAATTTAGTTAACTATAGCTATGAAAAAGCATGCCAGATTTACACGGGACATATATTTACCAAGGATACAGATAAGAGGTTTGTTATTGCAAGTTGTTTCTTTTTCATATTATATCTACTGTAATTACAGCAATTAATTGTATTAAAGTTAATATGAAGTTTTTGTCAAGTTAAGAAAAAGAAAACTGAGTATGCTAGCTAATTAGATAACATATCGGATTATATGTCAGATATACTCTCATCATAATTCATCAATTCATTTAACACTGTTCAAATATAATGTAAGAATATTACTATTAGCATTGTGATATGTTCTCCATACTATGATATATACAGTAGATATTTGATGAAAGTGTTTTACATACACATTAATTGTATTGAAGAGTAAATGTGAATTGATTACTCGTATATGTGCCTGTTCATTAAGAGTTAAATATTACGTTAACACGTTCCTTATTATCTAAATATATCATTTAATTAACATTGCTATTTCAATGATTCGTTTACTAAAACATTCCCTTCTATTTTTTTTGGAAAATTATAAAAGCCGATGGGAGTTTATTGATTTTTAGAATAAAAACTGCCGAGAAGCCAACATAAAACAATTACATTATGACAGCAAACAAGACAGAACTTTTAACCAATCCCATTGAAATGTCTGGAAAGTTGAAATAATGTCTCCATAAAACTTGTTGTTTAGGAGATGCCAATGGTGAGAGAGGATACTTGTTTTTGCCTGGTTTTGAGAACTGGTGCCGACAAATCTAACAGCGTGATTTATATGGCAATTGTAAAGGTTGATAATGAAAATGTACTTGGAAGTAGAACCTTGATTTGCCAAGAGCACGGTTTGTCATTGACAAATACGTGAATAGCAAGTTTTCATTAAATGATAAATGGAACTGGGTAAATAATAATACTGATTAACTTGTAAGCTACATTTAAACTACAGGAAACTACATGTTAAAGGAGTGTTTTAAGAAAATGAACAAAGAAGCAACATGAAAGAAAATAGAAGAAAGAGAGAATTCGAACTTTAGAAGAACTTAGAAGAAAATACTCCAAATCGACGACCCTGGCTACCGAGTACCTAGTAAACTACATAAAGTAGATTTACTTCGATTATCATTCGTTGAAACAAATGCAACAAAAGTAGTCCGTAACGAATTTTTATTTTATTAATCATACCTCTCAGATATTTATACTTGTTTTCTTCAAATCAATAACAAAAACCAAAGACACTATATTTTAACAATAAGTGTACCAACATCTGAAAATAATTTAAAACATAAACAGTTAGACCCGAGACACGCGATTACAATGCTAACACTATACTGACGTCATACAGTAACAACGTCATCATTCATATGCCGCGACCCTCAACGCTTAACACACATTTATTTGGGAATCGTGTTTTAAACTGATAGTCAGTGGCACCGTCAACAAAGAGTCGAATTCTCTTTCCAATCAGTTGCTGTGGAACTGCTTTTAATCTTGTTAACATGTACATTGAATTGTACTTCTATTACTTTGAGCACCTGAATATGCTGTGGATTGCACTTGTTCACATGAGCAGACACTGCCGTGTTCACGTAGAGTTCGAGTTGACTTGTGAATAGTTGTGCACTGCTGAACATCTGGAGGTGGCAATAGCATATATGTGTTGTTTGAGTGTAAAACTTCGGAAATTACTTTATACTGATTCACGTTGATGTCACAGTAGTTATTCATAGAGGATATGTTTTGCGTGGCCGGATATCTGCATGATGTGAGGTGCAGGAACATTGATGTCAATTTCTGAATCAAATATTTTCTGGCACTGTGGTTTGTCAGTTTCTTGTTTTTTGTGGTACTAGCTGATTTAGTCATGCGTGCCATCATATGTTGGAGCTTGTTTACCCCAACGGCATTTCTTATACACCATTGATTCAGAGGAGTAGGTAAGTGCTTAGTTGTGCAGCGATATAGAATGGGCGTGTTGGCTTGGAATAGTTAAATGGTCACTTGTGAGCATATATACCATGTAAACACGCGCAGGGCATTTGAAATAATCTGCTTTATTTGCCGAAAGCTAATGTTGGACGAGACGAACATTTTTCTCCGGTACAATTATCTGTCTCTCCGCTTCAAACTCTATTTCAATGTCCGTACCATATAGTTTGACGATATAAAAATATCGAGGCCACGACACACTATTTCAGTTACAACGACCGGGCCTTTCCTAATATTTTACACTGGAATTACCGACAAGTTGGTCAACCATGTGTGTTTTGTTTTTTTGACAGCGCGTATGAATACATCGATGTAATGAATCGTTAGTGATACTACACTAGGTAAAAAATATGCCATGGGTTTATTACACTCCCGGTCCGAAAGTTATGTGATAAATAATATATGAATACAAAAATATTTGAATAGCAATCTTACGTAAACAGTCAAAAGATAAATTGAAAAAAATAAACTTCACTCATATTAAGCCTAAATGTGGCTGATTACAATATGAATAATAATAAAAAAAGAAGATATTATTGAAGACGAGTAAAAGATTGATAGAAAAATAACATGTTTTCAAAAAAACGAGTATTCAAAGAAATCAAATCAATTATAAATTATTTTATTTCTTGTTAGAATCTGCGGAGGGATATGACACTAGCGGCATGTTCATTTCATCATCTGTATCATGTGTCATTAAGGTTAGATTATGAGATATTATATACCTAGGGTACTAAAAGAAGTGTTGACACAAAAAAAGGAGCACTGCAGCTCATGACAATGTCTGATTTTTGGACATAATTTACTGAAGCATATGAAGTTCAGCATATGCCAAGGTTCAAGGTTCATTATGCATTTTCATTAAATGTTGTTGATATGGTGTATTTCAATATGTGTGCTAATTTAATGTTTTTGTAAATGGAAAGTAATCCCGGAAATGGCCGTCTTTTTGGCTTCATATAAAATACATATGTTGCATCGCCGGTTTATTTTATGTTGTTCCAAGAGTTGAAAATAGTAACATCTAAAATATAGCTGTTTAAACGTGTTAGTTTACAGTTTGTGTTTTTATAAATTTAAATTATATTTGATGGATATTATAAAACATTGTATTGCCCATTTCCATCTCGTAGTTTATAATTTTCATTAAACAGAAATACACACATCACATCAACAACGCTTTAATAAGGAACGAGACCTTTGTTCCAAATGTTTCCACAATCATTATAAGCCATTTCATATGTTTTCCTCATGCATCAGTCGATACGTCAAAGGCATTACACAAGTGCTAGCGCATCTCACATCGTGGTTAGTAATCACATCACGTGACTAAATGACTTGTACAGCATTTTCAATTCACAAACCTGATGAATAATAAATAAAGTCACGTCTACGCAACATATAGATTCTTTAATTGACGTCGAAAATGTGATCTAGTTTCTTTTGTTCGTGTTCCATTATATAACATTCACCGTTGCAATAAATTCTGAAATGGCGTGGAGTTTAAACACATTTTAGGAATCGCTGCGTTGTTTCTGCACCTTCAACTTAATAATTGACAACTGGTTTGCTTGCAACTTGTTCGATAAGCCATCAGACGATATATGTTGACAATGTCAAACGAGCAGTACAGCGTGCTATTTAAATTAAATATGGCTGGTAATATAGCTAAAAAACATCTTCATCGGTTGGTTGCCTATCAAGGTCCATTGGTTGCCTTGATACTTTATTATAGTATTTCTCATGCAAAATTAAAGAAGTTTTCATCAAATTAATTAGATAGAGAGCATTGATTCTTGTAATGTTTAACGCATAGAAACATCAAACTTGATTATAACTGAGCGATGATGTCGTCCGGTGAACATGACGTTACAGAGATGTGACTTTTTACCGAGTAACACTATCAATTTCCTAATATATATATACATGAGTGTTTTTTTTTATGTTTATAATTGTTATCCATTCTTTATTTATTTGTTATAGATTCATCTTCAAATTCGGCAGTTCTGAATTCCGTTTAATATTTAATGTAATTAAATTGTAGTCAAAATACTTAAATAACATGTAGTTTAATCAGTGGCAACATTCTGGCATTTTGATTCGCACGTGTATATGAATCCAAGTAAATTGTAAGTGTTTTAAACTTCTAAAGATAAGACCCATAACGCATGTTTGTATACTACTTACATCATTATAGAGAGGATGTGTGCTGACAGTTGCTGTTTATTTTGATTGATTTTGATTCACAACAATATGTTTTCTGACTAAGGTCAAACCAAATACCAAATATGGTGTCATATGCGCATGCATTCCCTTTTTTCCAACGTTTTTGCACACGTAATCTTTGGGTATGATGTACATTGTTTGTTCTATCAAAATCATAGCTAGTACTAGCCAAACAATTCCATTGATCAAATAGTAGTTTATACCTAGTTCTTATATGCGTTTATTGAAAGATCCGTTTAGTGGACCCCTCTGTGACGTTAAACAGTCAGTAATCCTTTTTGGAGGATTTGATTTTACATTTAGGGACTTACAATTAAGAGACTCTCAAAATTTTTTAGTTTGTAGTGCATTTTCATGGAGAGAATCGAAAGGTATCCCCAAAACAATAAAAAATAACAGTGACATCTGATCTAAACCATATAAATGTTTCATCAAATTGCTTGTGTTTTATACAAATTTTGCTTTCATTCAAAAAGATATTTGCTGACACAAAATGCATTCACCAACACAAATGACTGTATTTTTCAATAAAAGCATAAAGTTTTAACGTTTATGGAAACTAAAACAATTATGTGGAACTTTGAAATTCTTCGGTTCAGAGAAAACAACTGTAGCAATAGTACTAATATTTTGTTTGCTTCTTTTAATTATATGATTTCTCGCCAAAAAGAGTATATTTGTAACTTCTCTGAACTTACTGTAATATTTCATAAAAGTTATTGATAATGTCAATATCTAATGGTTTTTATCAATAATTGATAATGCTTAAAATAGCTATAATAATCGTAAACGTTAATTAATTGTTCTGGTTTTTGAATAGACAAATAACTTATCAACACAATAGATAAGCGCAATTATTACAAACGAAGTAAAATTTGTGAGGCTAAGGAATTACAAATATGACTAAAACATATTACATATGCGTGCTTATACGAACTCCTAGTTTGATATATATGACCAGACGGACATTTTTTATCTAGGGATTTCTATAGCATCACAGAGATTATATCGACCGAAATCACACCGGGATCATTTTATTCGCATTTTGGCATTGAAATCAGACGTTGCAAACACAAATTTGCAGTTTTCCGTCAAGTTTATTGGTCGTAATAGTTGCGAAACACAATCGGCATGTCTTCAACATAATTCAGTGCTTGCCATTGTAGTCCCAATCCTCCTTTCTGGGGCTCAATGGTAGACAGTTTTAACACCAGCAACATCTGCGCTCTGAGAAATGTGGAGTCGAATTATGCCCTTTGAACGACATAAGCAAAAACGTGAACGTACTGGTGATGTTGTTTTATGAACTCATTTGAACTAACAATAATAAAGAAAATAGCTTTGCTGTTCTGTCTTTAATTGAGAATAATATTGTATTATTTACAGATATAGAAAACTATGATCCTTAGATTCTAAAGCAAGTTGCAGGTTCCATTTTATACAGATGACCATCGCCCATTTCACGTTGTTGATCAGACTACAGGAAGGTCGGAAACTCGATGATAACGTATTCCCAGAACAGCCGCAAGGGGACAGAAGCACTAGACATCTGGGGTTCGTTTCACTAACGTTCGTAAGTTAACAAAATGTTGAAGTCATTAAGTGTGTCGCTTACTTTTTTTTTACAATTTTTAAAGTCTTATAAAATATTATTTCTAAACCTTGTTGTTGTTGTATGGTGTTTAGCTTCGCTTTCAACAATTTTTCAGTTATATCGCGACGGTGTCTACTTGAGACAGTATTCTAAGCGCTGTCACACTGGAGTATCATGCCGCAGACACATGGTATGATACCCCACCCAGTCACATTATATTGACACCGGGCCGATCAGACCTAGAACTCTCCTCTAAATGCTGAGCGTCAAGCGAGGAAGCTTTTAGTACCATTTTTAAAGTCTATGGTATGACCCGGCCGGGGATTGAACCCACGACCTTCCACATGCGAAGCGGACGCTCTACCATTTTACCACGCCGCGGCCCCGCAGGTAAGAGAAACGGGTCTTGTGATTTTCTCCTGTCTTGTCGAAAATTTCAAATTGTATACTTTATGGTTATTGTCAAGCTGATGTAATGATGACAAATGAATCATACTCACAACTAGTGACATTTACCTGTAACTATCACGGGTAGAGACAGCAGTACATTATTATACATTTATACATGGTTACACGGGATATAAATGATCCGCTTTGTCAAACATGATAGTACCCCGTTTATGTAAAACCGCTTGAAAATGTTGCCGTTGATATTTTTATCTAGTTTGTAATTAAACAATCTAAACGTTTGTCAAATAATTTCTTGTATTACATTTTTATAAATACTATTGTTATAATTTGTGCATCATGTAAACGCACTTTGTCTGTCATACAGTTATACGGATCACATTTACAATGATGTTGCATTTTATATCATACTACACAATATTAAACATTGCAATTCTCGATATGGTGACAAATATTCTTTAATTTTAAATGTATACTTTAACTTTATTAAGTTTATAGCTGGGCGTAAATCTCAAATAAGGACAAAGGAT
This sequence comes from Panopea generosa, assembly GCA_029582155.1. Lineage (NCBI taxonomy): Eukaryota > Metazoa > Mollusca > Bivalvia > Adapedonta > Hiatellidae > Panopea > Panopea generosa. Next base: position 86,418,156 of record CM055897.1, on the reverse strand, counting down.
AAATCCTCTTCAAGTGTATTTCCAATAAATATTATATAAAATAGACCTCATAAACTATAGACATGTCTTCAAATCTTACAAAACAAGCCACGATCTGGGTCCCTACAGAAACATTTTCCACTATATTTAATGACAACCGGCAATATTCCTTTATCAAAACTGACACTGTCCATTTACAGTATTTTTCGACATGTGAAATGCTCCTCAGTTGTTGTCCTCGTGTTTTGCGATTACCTTTATGCCAATACTTGGAGTGTATTTAGAAATACCTAAGTATTACAAGGTCATGGTAAGACCAAAAGATTTCTGAAAACGACGCATACGGGCAACATAACAAGTGAATGTAACAGTGTAAACGTCTTGATATGACTATAATTGTTGATATTTCTAGAATATGTTTTAACACTAGGCTGGAAGATGACATTTATAAGCCAAAGATATAAATAATGGGATTGTTTTTGTTTGGAGAAATATGTTACTCCTTGGAGAGATAAACAGTTCATTAATCGAAATGTGCACTATATTACAATACCGTAATACCCGCTGGGTATGAGAACATATCGGAGATAATCCATTGTTTGGCAGCAGTTGAACACACATTAAAACTTGACTTTTATCGAAACAAATCCGCGAAATAACCATTGACAAGAACAGTTTTAAAGTATAACATTAATTTTACTATCTTGTAACTAATATGATGTTTTGATAAACTAACTTTAACAATAAAAATCCTGCAGCAAAATCTCTATCAAAAAGTGATATAAAGACTTATCTGCCATAAATAATATACCATTGCATGTTGCACAAGGTTTAATATCTAAATATTGTTTATTTGATAATGTTATGATGCACAGTTTTTGTCATTTCGATAGGTGTGTTATATTTGTTTTTCCATACATTTTTGCTGTATATTCGATACGTTCGGGGCATATTTTATCAATGCCATCCGATTTAATTGTAGTTTACCATTTTTTACTACGAAAACAGTGGTAAATCGAACCATGAACTCAGAGTTTTAAGAAATTAAACAAATTCTGGACTCTGGGTTATGGTAAATGAGAAAAGGTATTTTTATTTTACTGTTTAACACGTATCTTCGCTTCGCTCATGTGAACTATTTGAGTCAAATGTGCTTCTATAACAGAAGGCTTAACTCTGTATATTACTCACTGTGACGAACGTGCAAATATATTTCTTGTAGTTGGCTAACATCGGTCCGTCTTCATTATAAAATGTTTACCTTAAGACATCTCATGAAACCAATTGACCATTGACACGACGAGTTACAGGTTAATTTCTCCCATGTAAACGTTATTTACAGGAAGTCAGTTTCTAAAACTAAAAACTGGCTTTTGATTCATCAATATTATTTTAAGTTTTACTTAGCTACTTGACTTAATATGTAAACTGTTTTTATCAAATGCCAATGAAACCAATAACAACTTATCTGAAGGCAATCTAAAACTATGATCACCTGGATACTTTTTTTATATATTTAAGTATATACATAATAACTTAATAAAAGAACCATTGTGTTCATTATTTATACTGGTTACATAAGCTCATAGCATGTTTTCAACATTTTAGTAACCAGTCTAAACTCACTGAAGGTTTTACAATATATATATATATATAGATAATTATTTGTGAATAACCAAGACATAAATGTACAGACCAGACTACGGCGAGTGCGCCTAGCTACAATGCAAACCATAGATACAATATCAAGGTCTCTGCCAAACCAATAAATTTGGTGTCGACCATGACTTATATACTATGGAATTACATATAAAACATCTGGACAGGGTTGACAAATTTACATAGTTACATGAAGTGATAGCTTTATATGAGTAAGATCCAGTTAAGGATTCATGACTACTCACATGCTATATAAAGGACAGATTTATAAACCTGTTGGATCATATAGATACAGTGAATGCATATATATCCAATTTCATAAAGTGAGATAATTAAATTCACAACAACGGAATTTACGATTTTTAGGATCTTTTCAGATGCTCATTCAAAATGCATGATATATATATTGAGATAATTATTTGTATATGTTGGTGAAATAGGAACAAGAACAATTAATTCATTGTATTAGTAATCATCATATCATTTTCAGTAATTTGAATCAAATAAAAATTTCAGACTATTTTCCGTTTTCAAATTGCCATAAGTTTGTAAACAATTTCTCTGATATTTTCCGATTGTACCCGTCTATTGGTGATACTTTTTAACAATATTTACTATATATTCTATAGTTAAGATAAAAGGATTATGTAGCTATAACATTAATAACAAAACTGTATTGATATAACTTTCGATAGCAATGGTATGAATAAAAAAGCATCATCTATAACTTCTTTGCGTCTAAAATTGCTACATAAAACTGAGTAGAGTTGTTTAAGAATAAATATGAAACGCTGATGGCATTATAAACAATCTGAATCTGCAATGATTACTATCCACAAATAGAAACATACGGGATTGTTTCTTTAGAGATTTAAATTGTCTCCAAACAGTCGGTTTGTTCATCGATTAGAAAAACAAACGCTGCCTCAAACCTAACAGAGCAAGGCTCCACAGATTTAATATATTCATAACAAAGATATTGCACAACACTAATCACATTACAGCTTGAACGAGATTCATGGTTTAATTAATAAGACGTCAATGTAATAGACGCAACGTCGTTCTAGCAGGGCCACTTAATACTATATCCCACCGGGATCATCATGCCTCATGGTTACAATAGAGAAACACAAACTGACGCAAACAAAATAGGTCTAAACTATGTTCAAAATAGGACTAATTCTCTAATTGTGGACCATGGACGGTGTTAGGTAATGCTGTTTAGATGTTAGTAACGGTGTCCTGTTAATAGTTAGGACTTTTCACCTCGTTCATTATAATGTTGCAATTTAGGTTAATCATTTCTCTCCTTGAAGTATAAGGTGGGTAAAGTGTTAACAAGAGCGTGTTCATTGTAACCACTTTACCTTGTTGAATTAATTCATGTTTTTATGAATGAACTGTGAACATGTCCGGGCCCAGGAAAAGAAAAAAAGTGTATATTAAACACATACCAGCACATACCCAACCAGGGACAGAAAAAGGCAAACTGACAGCAACCCTTAATTACTACATGTCTTTGAAATATTCCAATATATGATTTTGTCAAATGTACTCACTCTCTGTGCCGAATGGCAGATGCATTTACGCTCATTCGTTGCGCTGCTCCGTTGGCTGGTACAAGTGACATAATTATGTCAACAGCGTTGTCCGTTTCGTTAATCACACCAAGGTATACGAGGGCCGATAGACAAATGTTGCTATCAGACAAACTCGTAGATGATGTCCATACACTTTTAAGTTTGCCCCTGGAGCTTTGGTTGATAGAAAACAGTGCAAAATTTCCTGTAAAGAAAGGAGAGGTAAGCTTAAACTCAACCGAATATCCTTCAAACTCAATATGTTATACATTTAAATATATCATAGGGAGAAGTGATTGATATATAGAAAAACAAAACATTGTGCCGTAAAACAATGAAAATACACATTTTAAAACAATATCTCGTAATCTCACTTAATCACGTTAAGAAAAATATATGCATTTATTGAAAATGTAATGCTGTGCAATGGAATTGTTTAATAATTTTATGAGCAATCTTATTTCTGTGAATGTTTTCATAACTTACAGATATGTACAGGAGGGAAGTGGCTTACACTATCTATAGGCAATGGTAACCTAAACAAACAATTACAACAAGCAAAATCTAATACAAAATTAATATTTATACATTCATTTTATAGTATGTTTAGTACACAAGATAAATGTTTTACGTAATCGTGACTTTCTTAAAAGATATCAAAGGGGATGAACTAAACACAGTAACGTTTACTTCGCATGCGGAAGTTCGTGGGTTCGATCCACGGCCGGGTCTCACCAAAGACTTGAAAATGGTATTAAAATATTCCACGATTGGCGCTCAGCATTTAGAGGATATCTCAAGGTATGATCGGCCTGAAGTCAGTATAGTGTGACTGGGTGGGGTATCATATCAAGTGTATGTAGCATAATACTCCAGTGTGAGAGCGTTTATAATACTTTCACAAGTAAACACCGTCTCGATATGACTGAAAAATTGTTGAAACGACACTAAACACAATACAACAGCAGCCTTTTTTTTAAATTCATCTTAATATTGCAGTGTTTTTGCTATTGATATTTTCTGTTGTTCTTTTATAAGACATGTAAATGATATTTGTGCAAATGTTTATTTGACATCAAACAGAGAATGAAACATTCATGTAAATTATCGATTATTTTTGCATCAACTGTATTTTGTAATTTGTTTTGTTTTGTGATTGCAATGAAACCATTTTGTAAAATGCTTGTTTAACTATTACATTTGCGTTACTTTCTAGAGAGTTCCACTAAGACGTAATCTAAATAAATGTGCTGTCATTCAGAAGTTAATTTTCTCTGAGTTGTTATTTATATAGCTGCATTTACGTATGTATAAGTGTAGATTATACATCCAGATTTCATCTGCCCATATACAGCAGAACAGCAACTTCAGTAAAGTCAACTAAAATAAATCAATGCATTCTCGAACATAGGTTAGAATAAATTATACAAGCATCTGCTGAGTCATCGAAATACGTACTTGATTATTTGAACTGGCATCAATAAACCAGGCGTTTATCGTACAGATGTTTGAGCTGTTGATCCTAACACAAATGAAATTGGCATTGATAATCCAGATGTTAATCTTTTAATTCTTTGGACGTGATAGCTGATAATACTGGTGTTTATTGTATATATAAGATAACTGTTGATCATGACACTATTGGAAATGACATTTATAAACTAGATGTTTATCGTATAGATTTGATAACTGTTGATCATGACACTCCGGGAATTGCCAAAACTAGGCGTTTAACTGTAAGGTGTATTCTTTTGTTTTAAGATATACATACTCCATTTATAGAAGAAGAGACGAGTCAATTTTGATATATTTGCACAATATACTAATTAGGTAAACTTTAGTTACATGACGTTAAAGCGAAATGAAACTTTAGGTACAGCAGTATTTATATAGCCATTTATCTATGTAAAGAAATGTATGTATGTTTTTTATGAAGGTTTAGCGCCATTGTTATGCCATCGGTGGCTAACAGACTATCAGTTAACCTAAACTAGGGGTCATGGGATGGCTAACCAGTTCTCGAGCACACCCATCGCTACCCCAATGACAATGAGACCGAATGTCGTATGTCAATCGTCACTAACTCTTGCTATGAATAAATAAGTAAAATAATCTTCCATACATGTATTCTGGTAATCTATGAAAAGAATGTACCCATTTGTTTCAAATCTCTACATTTTATAACGACAATCCAAATCCAAACTGGTAATTTCATTGCCAAAGATGTTACACTGATAAAGTTAAAACAACTCTATACTTCAACCGTCATCTCATTGATATACATTACCTGATGGCGCAGTTAAATAGAATAAAGAATTCTAATCGAAAGACAATATGAGTTTGTCGCCTTATAGATATCCCAGTCACTGTAGCTGACATATTTGTAATTAATTGTTCTATTTCATACATTGTAGCAATGCTACGAATATACTTACATTTATGATGATTCATGCCAAATATGTAAGAGACGTTTCTGATTAAACAAAAAAAACACAACAACAACAAAAACATCAATGTTCAAATGAATGCAATCAATGATGACACTTCCGTTTATTTCAATGTATTTCTATGTATTAACTTGTACTGAATAAGTATATTTCGCGAAAGATTGTTTTCATATGTTTTTGTAAATATCATGATATTTGATTTCTGCACAACGTAGCTAATTGCGTACGAATATACAAATATATTTCTTAAACATATACGTTGCTTTACCAAACAAACATTGATTTAGTTGTATTATACTTTGTGTTTGTCTAGCGCAAATGTAGCGTTCCTGGAGCAGACAAGTTAAACAAAGTGTATCCTGTCCAGTCACTTCAGCGGTAGAATGTGGGAATTGGGTAATGCAATTTGCTTTATGAATAAACATGCCGTGTTTTATTGATTATACAAGCCATACGTAATGATTGCATTTCAATTTTGTTAACTTTGTGGTCTTAAAGGAGTGCGCTGTTGTATGCACACGTGTTTTATATGACGTTACAGACATAACGTTACAAATATGACGTAACATTTTTTACGTTACAAATGTGACGTAATGTAATTTTAAACTGGGAAGGAATATTTAGATTATATATTGTTTATGTCAATCAAAACGTGGATTTATCAATTAAGAAATGCCTATACATTCTTTAAAGTGATAGTGATGTATAGATTGGTCCGAAATAGAACAAGAGGGCCAAGATGGCCCTTTATCGCTCACCTGACAGACATAAATAGATTGTATAATTCCAGAAAGACGTGATGGGCAAGTAGTTAGAAATTTGATTTGTTTTGAAGATGTAACAGATGCGTAGAAGAGTTCAAACTTGGTAGAGGTTCACCCATGGTAAATACCAGTGAAATTACATCAAAATCAGGTCAGTAGATTCTGACAAGAAGGCTTTTGAAGTTTTTACTATAGATGCTAAGTCTTCGAGCTCAGATAAAAATCCAGTTCCAGCACAAAACTAACCTGTTATGTTTTAGAACGGTTTCAAACTAAAGCATTATACTATATTATTGTGCATGAAACAATCCGCAGTTCCAGCACAATAAATATTTCTATGAGTTTCAAACACAAGCCTTACCAAAGTATATCGCTTGAAAGAATCTTTGCCGCGGTGCACTCTCCCACAAAAACAATTAAGCTCCTCCTCCAAGATTTCAAGTACACTTTGACACTGAAAATCTCATGCAGACTTCTTGCTGTTATGAAACTAGCTAAAAATATGGTATTGCTTTATTCTTATATTTTTATATTCAGAAAAACAACTTTTCATAAAATGGTTCATGCTATTTGAATTATATGAATAATATTTCATAAAATTGATTATAATTGTATCATTCATCTTTTCATGATGAATTATCTTTTAAAACTTATATCTGGTATAATATTGTGTAATAATAGCAAAAAAAAAGTTTATTTACATCTTTTTATAATAATTGCTATATACAGACATTTATGCTATAAAACAAGGGGGAGTAATTTAATATAAAACTCACCCCACCCCCTGGCTGCAATGTTTTTTGGTAGAGAGTCACCCAAGGAACATTTCTGAGAAATTATTTTAAAATCGAGCCAATAGTCTCTGACAAGAAGATTTTTTAAGTTTTCACTATAGCCTATATAGTTAACTAATCCCACCCCCTGGCCGCCATGTTTTTTGACGAATCAAGATGGCTTGAACAAACTTGGTAGAAGGTCACCCAAGGCACATTTCTGTGAAATTATATAACAATTGGCCCAGTGGTTTCAGATGAGAAGTTGTTAAAAGCTAAAAGTTAACGACAGACGACGGACACCAGGCGATCACAAAAGTGAGCTAATAAAACTGTGTTTGACGGTCCAAATCTAAAACAGAATAAAGTTACAATCATCGCATGAGTCCATAAAATATTGATAAACGATTAGCTGAACAATTTACATCTATGCCATATCCTCAGAAACTGCAACAAAAACCGTCTTAAAGGAATCATATGTACTCTATGTACAGCCCACATGTCTAACAGAATCAGCCGGCACGGTCAAGATTTTAATAAAATATTAATTGAGAGACAGACGTCACGCATGCGAGGTTTTATAATGATATATTGGAATACGTTAAAAAACATTTTTGAAATTAAAACAAGTAAAAAGTTTGACATCTAGGTGTGTGATGAAGTTCAGTCTTAACAAAATTTGATTGATGAATATTTATCAAACAATAAATTGCGTAAACAAACGTTGCAGAATGATATCGGAACACTGGCAATAATAGACCGTCCGAAGAAGTCATTGGTACCCAAAATCAAGATTAACCGTACAATAGGCCGATACATTTACCGGTAAAAAAAGACCTGATAAGTAAGCAATATCCCAATGATATTTATGTGAGACGTAAATAATTAATCCAAGAGTGTATGGAAGCCAATAAGTAATAGAAAAAGTTTTTTTGTTGTCTGACAATTATACATTGATGATCGATTTGTTCACACCTGCAGCCACAGTAGAATCACGTGTGAGCTATGATGGATATGAGATGTTATCATTTAGAACATTTGGGGACTTGTAAATAAATCAATTGATGACAAATTAAAAAAATGGACAAATAAATATGATATCGGGAATAAAATGTTATATATATAAAATGTTTATATGAGTATGACATTTTTAACAGTTCAATGATGGCATCATGCACTATAGTACTTTATATGAGTTTTACTGTACTGATGATTTGAAAAGTAGATTGAGAGAGAGAGAGAGAGAGAGAGACAGACAGAGAGATATTAGTACACTGGCCTTAAACTATTTGTTACCATGCATACGAAACTATACCAGTGTTAAAATAAAGTTATTTGATAAGCAAGTTAATATTTTTGGAAATGAATTGTTGTCATTGTGTAAAAAACAACTTTAATAATTGTTAACGGGAGGCTTGATGAAGGAAATTTTACATATCAGTGTTTGAACAGAAACTGGACGGGAGCTAGTGTTGTGGACTACTTGAAAACAAGCGCGAATATCCTAAATAAAATCTGTTAATATGAATGTGTTGGATTAAATAGGCATAATCTCTATATTGACTAAATTCTAAGAATTATATCTTTTTATTCAATCAAAAGTTCAATGTTATAAAGATGTTACACAATTAAGATAAAATGACAATAAATGACAGTATAATAAATTATATGATACATCCTTCAAACATTTTGGAAAATATTTTAAAAAGAGTAATGAAAGGAGTAGGAAAGCTGAAACAACATTTCTTAACTAAAATATTGGTTTCAAAAAATCAGACTGAAGAGAATAAGTAACATTTTCTTGAAAGTAAATCTGCTATTGCTAAATTAAAAACAAAGGCAAAGCATACTTTTTATTAGAAAGAAAAAAATAATTAAGCTAAACAAAGTAAAAAGTGTCAAAGACAATTATGAAGTTATGTTTTTCAATAAATTGACTGTCAAAAGAGATTGTCAAATAGCCTTAATATCGATGAACGTGTCTCACGTGAACATCAACTTATATAACATGAACAATCATAACAATATCGATTGTAATGATCATAATTCTTTTATATGAATGATAAATATAATAATAAGTCATGGAAGACTTTTTAAATAAAAAACGTCAGGAGTAAGAAATAAATAAGGTGATGTCATTCTTATCTCGTAATAAATGAAACGGGTGTCACGATACATTAGCAGATTATCACATAGACGCAAAAACTTTATACCACATTATATTAATAAATATTGAATAAAACATTTAATGACTGTGTTTATCAACAATCTTTGTCAAACGGCATTATAGTTCCCATACATAAAAAGGTGTCACATTAAATACAACGAATTATAGAGAGCTTACGTTAATAAATAAACTATATTTACTTAATACTTGGTAGGAAACAGAACATGTATGTATTTAGTATTCACAGTATGGTTTTAGAGATAAAACGTACGACCGATTGCATTTTTATATTGAACAACAATATGTAAAGAGCCTTTATAGTGCTTGTATTAACTACAAAAATCATGTAGCACGGTTATACGAGACGCGGTAAGGATGGACTTGGTTGTAAACGGTATAAGTTGTAAAATGATTACAATTATTAAATCACATTATTCGCGAGTTATGGCTGGCATAAAATTATATACTGATTTATCTGATGTTTTCGATTTCACGATGAGGTTGAAACAGGGGGAGTTACTCTCTCCTCTTCAGTTTACTCCTTTTGATATTTGTGTTAACGCTACTTTTAATGTAAATAATCTGACGCAATCGGATAGTAATCACGTGTGTATATACTTATTATTTTTTGCAGATGATATTGTTTTGTTCACTACAGATCGTAAGAGTTTAAAACTGCAAATAGATGATCTCTTTGAGTACTTATTGAAATGGGGATTAAAATTAAGTATCAATAAACTAAAGTTTGTATTTATGAAAACAGGATACACGTTCATAACCTAGAATTGCTAAAAAGTTGTGAAAAGGGATATATTTGGCATTTTTTGCTAGTTAGGAGCAAAATTTATGTACAACGGTAACATGAAAATAATTTCAAGAACTTAAACAGTTCAAGCTCTTGGAGCTATAAAATTAATAACGTTTCATCATTATTTACAGAAATTAAACTCGATATTGAAATTAATAATTTCTATTACTTCGACAGTACCTATTATCTTACATAGCTCAGATATATGGGGAGTGTATAACTACAAGTATATTAATAAAATATATTCTAAATACTTTTCAGCGTATTCTAAGTATAAAAACCGCAAACATCAGATATTCTTGTTCTGGGCGAGTTAAGCATATATCATATATCGGATATTTGTAAAGAACGATGCAAATTAAAAACAATCCTACATAGAGTTTTCATGAAACATTTTATAAATGCACAAATGAATAATCAACACATGCACATTAATCAAAGCTGGGCTCACAGAATAAAAACAATTTTCGACGATTTTGGGTATACATGTAGTTATATTTGGGACAGTTTCGATAGTAATACATTCCATGCCAAAATGTTACTATTACTGTACGTTTAAAACTGATTTTAAAGTTGAGGAATATTTATCTGTAATTACAGATGATACAAAGCGAAAACAAATAAGCTGTTTAAGATTAAGTTCATATAATCTTGCACTTAAACCAGAACGATATACTGGTGTCGAAAGTCAAAAAAGAATTTGTTAAATAGGTTCACATACTAATGTAGAATCCAAAACCATTTTTATTTATATGGCTAAATTAATGAAGCATTTAAGGTTCTGGTTGTTAATACCAAATCACATATCTCGGTTCAGCTAAATAATCGTAAAGAAGTATGTTTATATGCGCGCGCGTTTGTACGCATTAATCTATGAAACTTAAACTATTCAAATTGTATTGGTTGTAAAAAAATATTATCATATCTTAAAAACTATTGTAAATAAAAAAAGGTATATGTTTGCTGAACTTTTGCCAGTAAAATTAAATTTAATTGTTATTATTATACTTTGGAGTCATTTCAGCTCATTCGGTCTTACTAATCAAATTGTGTGTTGTGACTGTTAGAATCTCCCCGAATCTTCGACCAGGTGTTGTAAATGTTTCTGATTGTTTTGAATCACGGAGCTAATGCATTTTCTTCTTTAAGTTACGTACTGTTCTTTCAAAGGTATTTATATATGTTTGGCTATCACAGCATCAGTCTTATAATCTGTGTTGCGGACGTGAAAGTTGCCCCGTACTTTGGCTTAGTGATGCTAATTCTTATAAATCTTTGGCATCTTGAAGCTCATTTAGTGTTGCTTGATAATAAACTACAGTCCAGTCCGTTGTTAGGGAAAAGCATGTGAGAGCTTACGGTTGTTTCATTAGCGTTTGCTATTTACCTCTTTTCGGTGTGATTAGTGGAGCTTCTGTGAGTGTGCGATGTTGCATGTGTCATTGCACTTCATAAATATACAAAAAAAAACGTGTCTGCTCCCTTCATTTTGTGACTCCGTGCTTTGACTCTTGAGTTGTTTATATTGTCTGATTCACTGCAATTACTGAGAATAGAAAATCGCTAAAGCCAGTGTCATTTGGGAATGGGAGTGTTGTATTCTTCATGACTACATCTCATAATCATGCTGATTAAGTTATCTTCTTCTTTTGGTTACATTATGTGCTTCGAAGGGATCCTGTTATCAGATAGTGCTACTCAAAATATCTACTGTTGTCTTTATTGAATATGTTTAGGGATTAACGATTTCCAAGTATGGTTTAGGTTTACCCCCAGCCCTTCTTAGTAGCGGTGTTGCTTCTGTCATTGCAAGTGTAGTTCAGTCCTGTTGCTTACTGTTGATTATAGTTTTTATCTAAACATAAATATATATTGCAAAGGTAAATTTATTAGATATTTAGGTTTATATTCTTATTGTCGAAATAAGCTGATTAATCAATGTGTATTATGTATTATACATCATAATATAATAGTAAACAACTTCATTCTATATTATAAAATAAAGATTGCATTCACACGACACACACACCAACACTGCCCATATATCAAAGAAGGAAGCATGACTGACAACAGTTAAAAGTTGAAGTAAGCATCACAGGTAAAGATTGAAAATGGAAAAGTAACGAAAAGCAATACTATAGAGATATCCTTAAAGGGTGTTTAACGCCAATATTTAACACATTTAAAGATATATATGGTATATTCAGTTTTATTGGAGGAGGGAGACCTCAGAATTAATCCGAGTAAACCATCGTCCTTCCGCAAGAAACTGGCAAACTTTATCACATAAAGCTTTGGGACCTAGCGGGACTCGAACTTACGACCTTAGCGATGAGAGGTAAGTGATCTTCGGACGCCGCCTATGACCACTCGGCCAGGGAGATTCACATGATATAAATATAATATATATATATATACTTGATCACATATTGTAACATTTATAACCATTCTCATACAGACATGCGAATATACAAATAACCTCTCAAGAATTTGAAATCTAAGCTTAGTTTCGTTAATGTAAATCTCACTTTGTCCAGAATATCATATACAAGGGGAAATGATTGATGGATAGCAATTATAAATTTGTGATTTATATGTTAGGATGATTGATAGATGTAACATAAGCTGGTCTGAACGGCTTGACTTGAAAACAAAAACCTATAGTACCTTCAAGTAATATTTTATATAATTAAGTGTTCTTTTTTACTTCAAATGACAATCCAAATCTGCAAATTGTGCATGATTGGTACACGTTATATCACCAAAAACCTGTACATGTACATATTTTAAATTGTTAATTATGTAATAACCAACAGGAGACGCTTCATACGGTGGACACATTTAATACAAAGAATAATCATAAATTGTACAATACATGGAGCCAGCTCTCAGCGCTTAGGTAACGTCACATTGTAGTGCAATTAGAGCACATTGATTGGTCAGTTGCTCCAACGACAGTTGAATGACGTCACAGTGTGTTGGACATGCATAGAATACCCTGCTTTTCATTCCACTTAGCAGACCTGATTAGAACGGCCAGAGACAAAGAGAGGCTAAACAAAAAATTACCAGTGACAAAACAAACTTGTAAATACACATAAATATTAAACAGTGGATAAACCCGTTACAAAATCGATATATTAAAGATATATTAAAAAGTACTATTCTTGAACTGTGTGTTATTTTATGACATGATATTGTATCGTTATATACAACTTTAGATTCATAATTTGTATTAAACGGAGTATTTTCACATAATGTGTTTTATCATTAAATGTAATTTTTAATTTACATGTCGTTTGTAATACACGTATTAAAACGCTTCCACATTCCATATACATAAGCAGGAACTCGTTAAACAAAACTAATGTAAGTAAAAAAACTAAGTCACATCTTATTTTTTACGTTCTTACGAAAACTCGAATCTCTTTCCATATTCACAGATATATTGCGTTTAATTGTAACAATTAACCAAATGTTCCATAATTCGTATTGCTATGAAACAGACACGAGGTTTTATAATGGAAAAAAATCATTTGCATACTGGTTAACGGAAATTGTGTTTTATCTAAACTGTTAGGCTCAGTGGACTATTCTTCAATTATCATAAACAATTCCTTATCAAAGGAAACGATGTGTTTTACTATCTATATCGTCTTACGCTATGCAGTTAACATGTTCGCGAACATGTTTTATAAAATCCAACTCATTAACGTATCAGTAAAATGCACTTTAGTACCATTTACCACGTGAAAAATGTGCATAAACAGTTGCATGTTGTGAAATATTGGTTTTCTCCCTGTGTTACATGTACGTGTAGTAATTTAGTTAATTTAGATGTTTATTTCATTCGAGTATTCATAAACATTGGATCTTAAGAATGATTATTTCTATGGAGAGAAATCTTTGATGTCAAACGAAACATTTGATTGTAATTCATACATAGAAGAAAGAGTTGTGTTTAAATAATAAAATTGATGCCGGCTTTCATCAAATATTCAAGTGGTTATAAACAATGAATCAGCAATAATGAAGTGTAAAACTACCACATTTCAGAAATTAAACATCACAGTTGATAAACACTGTCGAATGTATATTTGTACGAAATGACAGGTCTGTTGAATGTATTACACCTATGTTAGCGTGTACCTTCCCATTAGAGCAATTAGGTACCAAGAGTATATACTATTAGAAGGCCCTTGGTACTTTTTCGCACAAATAAACGAGTTATGAACATTTTGTTTAATTTAATTTATTAATGTATTATGTCTGCCAAACACCTAACCAGTGTTTATGATCATTGAAACTGAGTAATTATGTTCAATTTCGAACAAATATGTTGCTTAGAATTTTGGTTGGAATGAATATGGGATTGTTATTGTGATCATAATGCCTGCTTCCTGATGTAACAGATGCTTTTTGTTATAAATTGTGTATTTTCTGGATGATTTCCTTTATTTTGCATTTAGTTTTCTAGTCAGATTATTGCTTCCACTTATTATAAGGTTCCAAACAACTGCTTTGTAATGATTTATTTAACAAATTGCTTGCGGTGACATAATTCAACAGTAATTACCGATTGTCTTGATATAAACGTAATTCGTTAATCGGAAGTTCCTGGGGCTGTCTTTGCATTCATCTTCTCAATACAAAATATCGATTATCGTTACATCAGCAGTGGATCCTTTAAGTCTGAGTGTTATTATGAACTCATGTTAACAACGTGTATTATCTATGGTGATACGCAGTGTACTAGTGGTATGGAAATACACACCCAGTGGTATTACTATACGCATTGTTTACAATAATGATGTTTCTAACCATCGCGTATAATTATCGATGTGACCATCCCTAGTAGTAAACACTGGGTTTTATTTCCGGATAGAAGCATTAGTAATAATCTTTATAAGCATCGTGTATTATTCAATTAATTGCCCTTAAGTGAATATTGAAATTGTTTATAGTATCTTATTGAATTATATAAACTATATTTTGGTGCATTTTAAAGAGTGATTATATATATGTCTCTTCTCTATATGTATTGTTCAAAACAATACACACATGTGTATGCTTTGCCAATAAACCATTTATTTCAAGTAATAAGCATCGTTAGTAAGTATCGATAATTGATAGACACAATGTTTTATCCATTGCTATAAAAGTATTGTATTACATATGATCGCAAGCAATGTGTATAATGTATGTTGATTAGAGCCAGATATACAGTGTTGATACAGTGTTGGTTTCAACACTGTATTAAGTAAGACAATTACCGCCAGGTATACAGTGTGGATACCAACACTTTTTTAAGTATGCCATTTAGGATGCCAGATATACAGCGTCGATATCAACACTGTGTAATTAATACGCCAATTAGCGCCAGATAAACAGTGTCGATATCAACAATGTGTATTAAATACGTCAATAAGCGCCAGATATATAGTGTGGATATAAACACTGTGTATAAAGTATGATAATTAGCGCCAGATATACAATGTGGATATAAACACTGTGTATAAAGTTTGATAATTTGCGCCAGATATACAGTGTGTATATAAATATATATCTTTACACAAAAGCACAATTTTACACCTGGTTACGCACCGTAAGTGTGTTGTTTTATCTGGAGATAAAAAGTAAGCAGAGTTTGCAATAGTTTGTAAAGCACTATGCTGTAGCTTATTTTAAACACCGTATGTCCCATCTGTTTAGTCGCACCGTGTAATAACATGAAAGTACTACACGTAATAAGCAACCCCTCGTACATCTGGTAAAAGGGTATACATGTTACCAGTGGTCACAGGTCGGCATCGTACACTGTATAAAAATATTTTGTTGTAATCTTGGAATTAAAACTCATTGTAATAAATCAATCAATAACATATATGTTTGTATTCTGTCAAGCAATTAGAAAACAACTTGTATTGTATCTGGTAATGAATAAAAAAACATATATCTACTATAAAACGTAGCATTTTTATGACACCGTCATCAACACATCAAAACACATTCAAATATCATCAAATTATAAGTAGCATGTACTTTATTTTACTAGCAATAAGCAGAAATTGTGTATCATTTTTGTCTGAAACTTTGTTTAGTGGAGTTATAGATTTGGGAACAATTTACTAGTCAGACGCATTTACTCTTATAAAATAGTGTATATAAGAAGAAGTAAACACATAACCATATGTTTTATTCTGCTTTACAATCATAATTTGTGTCCATAAGTTGTGATAAAAAATGTGCTTTCATATTACTAAATATGGCATTTCTTTTATATCTCTGTCCGTTAAGGGAAATGACGGTCGATTTATACATGACTTCGAGATAAACATAAATACGAGTCGAAACAAAGACCTTCACAAGTAACACAAATCTGTCAAACTGTCTGGCATTAAGTATTTAAATCGACCTAGGTTCAAACCCGCAACCCAATTGGTAAGAGGTGAGGGGTGTAAGACGGTGTATAAGACCACTCGAGAGTATCTTGTGAAACATTTGTGCTAGATATATATGTGTGCATTACATATAGACAGTAACAGAACTGAAATGTATGTATTTTGTTTTACCAATTACGTTGTATATAGTTGTACTTTATGAATAGAATATGTTTTTTTTCTTTCTCATCTCTTGAGCTAATATAAATAGATTCAACAAGTGTGTTTTTTTATATATTGACAAATATAAGGATAGATTTTAGTAATCTAATTAATCGAAAACGTGTGTTTTAAGTGCATACTCTTATTTTGGCAACCAAAGCAAATCAAACGGGTTCTGATTCATTTAACTTATAGGTGTGGTAAAATTAAAAACAGAGTACACAGCAAGTGTTTGTAATTACGGTACGATAACGTAACACTCTTAATGTGGCAGAATATCATAAAATAGCAATAACCTAAATATTGATAGTTTCTTTATATATGCAGTTGAAACAGTTGTAAAGATGTTTGTTCTTTAATGAATTTGCATAATAAAAACCACTTGAACAAATTACCATCATACATGTATTTCAAAACAACCATGGTCGACCGTTGTTATGTTTTGTATTATACGTCGAAAATTTCTGGAATAAGAGACTTTGTTGCTTTTGTTTATCAACATTTGTACCGCAATGTAGACTATTGTAGCTCAACTCAATTGTATTAAGCGATCGGCTACATTAGTGTTATTGACCTTTTACCAAACAAGTACCGTGAAGATTTGCCATGGCATACAACAACTAATACACATTGACAAAGAATTAAAGAAACAAATAGCACACATCAAATAAATATAATCAAATCTTAAATTTTTAAAATCAATATCTCAGAGGGACAGAGCAACTGTTTATATATCTAGGTTAATTAATTTATACGTTTTATTTTTTGACGACATAATAGTTTTGAAATGTTTGGGAAAACAGTTCTATGATACACAACAAAGTGTTTGGTACAGTGACCAGTATATATCGACGATTGCAAATGCCAAGGATAGCACACCTTTGTGGGTGTCTGTACTTTGTTTTATAGAAATCCGTTGGGTATTAAATTAGTTGTTTATGTCTACAGGAAATCAAAACACTACCGTGCTGATAGGGGGCGGAGCATATAAGTTGTAAAATGTCGCTTTTTTTAGACAAACAGATCAATTTGCATACGTTGAAGTAAAATAATCCCGATTTCTTTTGATTCTTATACTGGGTAAAAAATCTACATGTTCTATGCTTAACGTTGACCCTTTTCTCGAATAAGTCAGAGAATGTAATTGAATGGTTTGCCTTTGAAAGTGTATTTTTCTGCTATAGTATGAATATCAACTCTTAAATTTAGCAAATGTCCAACTTCAGGATTTTAGTTCGACTCAATGATATGAGATTTGTATCTTCAACTCAACTCGTGATATTTTCAGAAATAACAAGCTTTCTATCATATATAAAATATAAAGTGCTCTAAATCTAGCACGATGAATTTCACTTTGCATATATTCATTAACTATTTTCTTTATTGATTTCCCAACGCAACAGTGAAACAATTCGTTTAAAAGACGAAAAGTAGAAATGTGTATGTCGACATTAATAATTGATTCTTACATTTATATTTTTTGGGGCCCTATATCAACCCATTAACGGAACCGCACTAGCCAAATTGTTATGGCGCCAATTTTTAGACACATCTGGATGTTTGCGTAATTTTGCTACGGAAACACAAATGCTTTAACTCTTATATGTTTAAATGAAAATTATCAACCTTTCAAATTATTGGAAATATATGAAATATTTACTAACTTACAAAAACAAAACAGCACTGACATTATTCATAACTCCATCAATCTCGCATTCCTTCTAGGAATACAAGTCTATTTTTAAACATTTGGGAGAAACCGCAAATCACGTGATCGACATAAGCATATCTCTATTTTTAGAACGAGTATTTATTGTTTATTTGTATAAGCAAGGGTACTTTAGAAGTATAGTTCCTTGGCATAAGGGGCAGATCTAGAAAAGTTTCGTTCCCGTAAAATGAAATATGGTAAATATATTTACGACTTATAGTTAAAAACGCAGTTGTCTGTCTTAAATTGCTTTCCAAGATGGCGTCCTGAAAAATCTTTTGGTCACGTGACCATAGTTCAGCGCGTCTGCTAAAGCACCGCCCCCCAAAATGGCTGTGTTCGATATAAAAAGTGACATGGGTCGTCATTATGTACAAAGAAACTTGAATGAAGCTGTATCTGTTCCTCAATGTAATATACACAATTGATCAAAACATAATATAAATCAACTTACGGAAATTTTCAACCAAATAACCCAGGTATACTATCGAAACGAAAACAGACGCAATGATATCAATAACAATAAAAAGCAGTATGCAAATTTATTATACGGTAATCCGTTTACCAAACTGACATCGCTCTATTTGGAAGAAAACTAATTTGATCAGCACAGCCATAGGATCGTTTATAATGTTAATCACAGAAATGAAACAATATTAGTGAAATTAATACTATTTATTTACGCATTTAATACGTGGTTAGTTCATATCGTCTCTGTAAAAATGGTATTTAAAGTATCAAATATGAATAATTGTCTCTTTAGATTGATAGATTTGAGAAATAAAAAGGAATAATTGTCATGATTTATGTATCGCTGCAAGTAACTTAAACTGTATTGATCACATCAATCATTTGGTTACTTGGCATGCTTGATATGCATTGATGTTAGATAAATGGGTAACAATCTGACAGGAGTGTTGCCTTCGATCCTTGAAGAAGCAAATCTTCACATTTGCATATATGATATTTGACTTGTACAGCCCTGGAGATTATAATCAACGATTTAAATTCGGTTATATATTGAAAAATAGAGGTCTTGAGAATTAATTTCTGATAAATATTAGGTCTCGAAAAAAAGAGTTATGATTACATAATATATTGATAAAATATTAACTTTAGCTTCAAATGTATTGATTCGAATAACTTGTTGGGGTAATTTCTCAACATTTTCTGATAACGTCAGTTTTGTATGATAACACTATAGGCTGTTAGTATATAATTATGTTACTTATTTTGTGTTGATACCTGTACCAATATTGTTTCGCAACAACTATTCTTCCTTCTGCAATCGCTGAATATATATTTTTTGAAATCAGTTCTCACAATTTCGTTATGTTATCATCTAACCGCATTTTATATATAAACATACACGTACGTGCTTTACCTACAATACATGTAGATGCTATTAAATAACTATAAATCGATTAAACAAGAAATATTTGTTGATTTATGTTTGTTTTAGAAGGAATCATAATAGAAATTGCCATTTGGTAATTAAACGTTCACAATTAATATACCAACAAAGTTGCACTTTAATTATACTTTTCTGTAATAAAACGAGCGAGGAAACCCATTGTTGATATGGTATCCTTTGAAACCAAACTAAGTAAGGAAACTCGGCAACAGATAGAGTAGATTATAAAAATCCTGCATAAGTTTGGATTTATAATTCCCTCCTGAGGGATAACTGTTTGGAGGGAACGAAACTCTGCCAAGTTGCCGAGCAAAAACTGATCCTAAGAAACGGACTTTTCTATCTGAACCGAAAAAGCTGTCAGACTCCGCCCTTTACTAAATGTACACTAGCTATAACTAAGACGCCAACTTAATTTAAGACGTCATTCTGTTTTTATTATATTAAATCAATTAATATATGTCGTCATTATTATGAGAATGATTAGTTTGAATATAAAGATAACAAACAATTATCAAGATGTGGCCGTGGCTGAATGCTGATACGACGTTGAATTTATGCAATATTTTGTTTTTTATCGCCATGGTTCAAATCGCACCAGGGGAATTTTATTTTCACTATCTTTTTTTTAAGTTAAATTTATTTAATTACTTTATTTAAATACTAGTGTTACATAAAAGTATGTAATCTTAATTTGGTGACTTTTTGTCATTTCCAGTACGAAACAGCTAGACTAGTAAAGGCTCAGAATTAATTTGTTTATGTTTTATATAATAAAACACAGTTATGGACTTTTCAGCTGAAACGTCCGTAAGTGTATAATGCGTCACATCACAGCGCAAGTATTTTATACAAGCCCTTGGGTGAGATAGAAATATCTAACCCCGGGAAAATACAGTTATTCTGGTATGCATGTAATTAACGTATATGTATCACGCGCAAGACAAACGAACACTTAATAGTTAATTCATGTAATCGTTACACGATGTATGTAACTTGTTTTCTCACATAACTGTTCAATAATGTCCATTCGTTATATTTATATTAGTATTGTAGGCCTACCCGTCTTATATCAACATATCCTATGTATCAATTAACTAGCAAGTTAAATTTTGATTTTTTTGATTTAATCTTTTATTCCTCCATACAAGGAGAGCATACATATACACGTACAAAACAATGAACAAACGTATACATATTACAAATTTACAATGACAAAACAATACTAAAAAAATATATATATATATACATAAATGTACACAACATAACACCACGTGTTATACAACAGTTCAATATAGCTTTTTAAACATGCATGATTATCCAAAATAAGAAACCTTATCGAAACGAAATATAAGATTTATCTAGAAGGAAACTATACTAGTACAACATATGTGCATTATTGTAAACCAATTTAGATTTGTTATAATGACATATATTATTATGCACTATATTGCATTTTAACCAAATGGTCTATACAATCAATAGGTCTATACTAGCAAGTAAAACACCAAGAGGATTATACCGGCAATTAAAATATCAATTATAGGTTTATATCGGCAAGTAAAATATCAATAGGTTTATACCGGCAAGTCAAATATCAATAGGTTTATATCGGCAAGTAAAATATCAATAGGTTTATATCGGCAAGTCAAATATCAATAGGTTTATACCGACAAGTCAATTATCAATAAGTTTATACCGGCAAGTAAAATTTCAATAAGTTTATACCAGCATGTAAAATATCAATAGGTTTATATCGGCAAGTCAAATATCAATAGGGTTATACCGGCAAGTAAAATATCAATAGGTTTATATCGGCAAGTAAAATATCAATAGGTTTATACCGGCAAGTAAAATATCAATAGGTTTAAGTCATTCACTGCAATAACAAAACTCATGATAACTGTAGTACTTCTTAGTAAGACTAAACTGCTTCCTTAGAAACGAAAAATAGAATGTCCAAAGCTAAAAACTAACCGTTCATAGGTAAGCGTTCATGGTATATATATATACATATAAACAATGAATTTCAAACCCCAAACCTTCAAAGCAACAATTTGTTATAGGAAGCACACGCGTTCTGATTAGTCTAGAAATAAAAAAGCTGCACTCTGAAATAAAAAAAAAGGAATATATCTAACGGGCTCCAATCAATCTTCTTTGAATTGTTGATGTAAATAATTTATCCCAGATTCAATACAAACTAACTGTCTTTCAATGCGCTTGAAATTTACAAGTACTTAAAAACACTGCACCGTGCTTCATAACGATGCTTACATTGGCACAATTATTGGTTCCAACTATTTTAATATTTACAGGAAAAACAACGCAAACATGCTTAAAAAAATGCCAAATTGATAAATAATCACATAGTAAAACATATTAAACCAATTACAGAAAAAAAAGGTAACCAAATTGCCCAAGGAATTTAATCGAATTTACACGAGCTATTTCAATGCAATTATTGGGGTTTGTAACAGATAACATTCTAATTGGAAGTAACATTAAGTATGATGTATTTATTCATAGATGCTGTATAAACTGCGATATTTCATCATACATAGTCGTTTTGTCTTGCAAATTGACTTAATTAAAACAAGTGTTTTAAAGAAAATGTTTATTACACAATTAACGTATCTATTAGAAACCAAATCTGGATAATACAATTATATAGAAGATATTTATTGTACACTTGTTAATATTTCTTTGAACAGAAGGCTGTATGTTAATAGCATTTACATAAAAGATTACACAAACACCGTTCACTTAAATTCACATTTATGCCACAAGTTCGTCAAAATTCTTTATTACAATATTATAACTACTGAATCAATTATAACGAAATACATTTTGATTTGCCTTGATGCATATTGTATTACTAACTGTACAGTATCTATTTCATATACATTGTCTTGTATTAGCCGGAGTTTTTAAGACAACTTTATCTTCATCGGATGTGACCGCCGAATTGTGACTTCTGTCAGTATTTAAAATAGCTTATATTAAATGACTAAGATTTAGTTTAACTAGATTGTACACAGAGCAACGAACACTATTTTATAACCATTTCATTGTTTTATGACATGTCATTATTTATGACCACTTCAAATGCTGTAAACCATGCACAATAGTTTTCACTAGCATTTAAAATCGTGCTGCTTTATAATAAATATATCTTAAACTTAAAATTACCATATTTATAAAACATGTTGTATCAGGGAGACAGCTATTCATGACAAGGCAAAAAGTTTTGTTTGATTCATTTTCATTAACTTGATAGAAGACTTGATAATTGTCTTTTGTTCAGTGTCTATATGTAAATGTATACTATTTGTGAATGCAATATGTCCACATCAAATATACTGTACGCACATATGCATCAGCTTTAACTTCAATACAGTTTAACTTTAATTAATATTTTCATTTTTTTTTATATTTCTTTAAATTTTTCAAATGAGGAGCTTGTATCTAGATGAGGTACTGCTAGGGACTAATAAACAGTTGGTAATGAGTTGAAAACAGACCAGGAGGGTATATTCAGGACTAATGGAAGTAACTTCATCCACATATGGTGTGTACAGGTCCTACGTGTTAAATATTTAATTTACAAGAATTATTTTGAATTTTTAAAATTATTTGACAAACGATGTAAATATATCAACAAACTTCATGAAAATCTCGTCTAACAATACTATTTTTTCAACCGTGCAATAATACATATTCGTGCATATATTATACTAAATAACAGTTACAATGTCAGTATCAACAAAAAGTGTTCGTGTTTAATAATTATAATTAAACATTATTCGAAGATGGAAGTAATTGAGGTGATGAGCACTTTTAACCAGACTAGTTAGCCTGATTTATTGCAATGTTCCCTTTGTGCGGTTAATATGCATTTGTATAAAATATATTGGCAATAACATTAAAAATGTTTAAACTCAAAGTTATGAACACTTTCCTACAAGTACTCGAAGACTTACGAGACAAGGAACGTCAACACAACTACAGCTAAGCGAGCAAGAGCTTTACTGCTTTAACTAATATGTTCTATTGAATGGTACAGCTTCCAAACTGCATAGACCATTATAAACAGATTAGACATTTTTATGAGCCAAACGTTTTTGTTTAGTGTTTGTGAAGTGTTTGCAGTGACATGTTTTAGTTAGTTATTAAAAATATCATTATAAAACATATAAACGTGTTAAAAAATAGTTTTAAAGAGGTTTAATCCATTTTTCAACACATACAACCCACACAAAACAATATTGCCATAGGGGACCGATTAACACGGGTTTCCTTACAAAGTCGAGGCTTTTATAAAATTATCAAATTTCCTCGTCATAAAATGGGTTCAAATAGATAAGAGATAGACCCTAAACATTTCATCATAGCAGACACGTTTTCAAGAGGAGAAATTATCAAATTAGAAATATAATGCTTTTATTGGAATAATTCATATTTATCGTGCATACATGCATTACACATAATCACGTTTTGATAATATAAAATAATTGTTTGGACATGATAAACACGTGCCATAACGATATATTATATTTCCACTGAATATCAAATGCGTTCAATAGAACCAAACTGATGGCATAACTTTCTTTTTGTTCTTGGCAATGTATGAATTTATGCTCGAACGAGCACACTTGTTCAACTATGTTTAATACGTTAAATCGTGTTAAAATATAAACCAGTTAAACTGAAGATAGTTGAATACATCAATTTAGCGCTGTAAGCAGTTGTATATCATTGGTCACCATTAAGAATATTCGTTGACTCTCAGGTGCATCGTAATACGACGATATCCTACATAATAGATTATGTAACTTTAATCTTTAGAAAAGCAGTGTATATTGAATATATTCAAATTCATTGCCAAACCTTTACAAAGTGCTGTTGTCCTTTTCATAGTGTTATAGTATTTTATTTGATACTTTTAGAGTTAAACTTTAAAACTAAAACTGGGTTATTTTTGCATAAAGTTATAAGTTGCAGTTAAATTTGTAATGTATCTTTGTTATAAGATGAGATGACAAGATAGTAAGCCATAGGAGTTCCTGGCATAAATACATGACAGGTTGTTTTGTGGGTCAGATATTGGTGTGCGCATATGCAAATATAACGTAAGAAATTGACCAATAAGAATATACGGCTTGAGGTGGTAATGAGTAAACCAATTAGAAAACAGGGCTCGAGGCATTGATGATGATGTGTCAGTTGAATAGTTTAATAAGAAAATGTAGCCGTCGACTTAACATATCTGACTGTGAATAAGAACAGATGTAGAGATAGAGACAATTGCAATTGTTAAATTTTAGAAATATCCGAAATAAACTGATTAAATAACATCACCATAGTTCTTGGGTAGTTTCACAAATAAAATTACAATAAAATTCGTCGTAAACGTAAACCAACACTTATTCATATAATTTTTAATATTCATCGAAATGAATCTTAAATTGCTAAAACCATGTAGAAAGTGAAGTATATTCTGGAAATACAATCATTTTAAATGTCGATCAAACTTTGAATAAACAACATGTAATTGTCGAATAGACTATTTTGTGAAAAGTATCCCTGGTGTCTGTAATGTCACCCTAGATAATTATGATAAAGAGAAGTTCAACGTTAGTTGTTATTTATTTTTCACATTTCAACACTTAATTGTGTAACTCGCAATTCTTGAGGCAGACAAGGAAAGGGATAGTTGGGTATCGAAAGCCGAAGCATATCAATGGAGATCTCTTCAGCCTGACCAACATTGATATATATCTGAAAATTAATGTCTCTTGTTGCGCTTAAAAACACACAATTAGATTTGGTCAACACAACGATTAATTAATGGTACTGTAGATACTGTCAGGCACATGATACCGAATAAAAAGGTATGTTTAAGGGACACACGGCGATTTTTTCTGAAATCAAAATTTAAACACTAATAAGTATATATTTGATGCCAAAATGGCTTTACATGTACTTTCCTAGACTATGATGTGCATTTATCGCTTATTTTTAGTTGAATTAATTTAAAGAATATTCAATGTCGCACATTTGTTTATTGGTAAATATCATATTTAAGATTGATTAACAATTGTATTTCCTCAAACTTTCAGGAGAACATATAAATAAGTTGTTTTATAGTGTTAAGCGTCGCTTTCAACATTTTTTCAGTCATATCGCGACGGTGTCTACTTGAGACAGTATTCTAAGTGCTGTCACACTTGAGTATCATGCCGCAGACACATGGTATGATACCTCACTCAGTCACATTATACTGACACCGGGCCGACCAGACCTAGAACTCTCTTCTAAATGCTGAGCGTCAAGCGAAAAAGCTTCTAGTACCATTTTTAAAGACTTTGGTATGACCCGGTCGGGGATCGTATCCACGAGCTTCTGCGTGCGAGGCGGACGCTCTACCACTAAACCACACCGCGGTATATATAGATAAGACAATGGAACAGTAAAACAATTTTATAACTACATACTGGTATTTAAATAATAATATTTAGTTAGTTTGCTTATGCCTGAATGACTTGAAGAAAACATACAGTTTAGTAGTAAGTATAATACAATGTCAACATATATATTTCTTAATATCATACAGTTTGAAAAAAAGCTTCACTTAGTTGCCATATTCCATAGAGACGTTTGTGCTGTTAAGGAACATGACTTGTCTTTGTCTCCTCCGCGGTAATTTCTCTTTTGATCTTAGTGAAAAGCATTTATTTTAAGCTTGACAATGTGCTTCCAGAAAATTGTAGACTAAAACACCCTGTAATAATAACATATTAAAATGCTCCATAAATCGCATATTTGCAAAGAATACGCCTAATGGCATGCAAGAATGCCTTTCGTCTCGCAGTGTCTGCATCAGTCTAAAAACATACCATGTGGGATTGCTCTAAATTCATTAGATATATATTTTACACCGCAACGTGGACTAGTTGTAGAGCGTCCGCCTCATGTGGAAAGCTGTGGGTTCGATCCCAAGCCGGATCATACCAAAGACTTTAAATTGTGTCTACGGCATAACGATCTAGTGTGGTAGCACTCAGAATACTGTCTCAAGAAGACACCGTCGCGATATAACTGAACAATTGTTGAAAGCGATACTAAACACTATACAATAGTAAGATTTATATTTATAAAATTGTCCTCACATCCGTGTACCTGAGTTAACTAAACGTAGACAATTCCCTGAGTTAACTGGATGTATTTCTTTTTAGAATCGATTCAGTAGACAATGGCGTAATATGCTCTTTACCGAGATGTGTATATATTCGATTAATTATTAAACTTTGCAATAAAAAGGAAAATATTCCGGTGGAACTGCAACCAACAACCAACACTTAACATGTTTATGTTAATTTCAAGCGGGAAAATAGCGATCTAATTAACTCATCTGTTTTTCATCTCTATCTTTCTCTCTACTTCACTGTCTCTCACTGTTTCACTGTCTCTCGTTCTTTCACTGTTTCTCACTTTTTAACTGTCTCTTACTCCTTCACTATCTCTAACACATTCACTGTCTCACATTCCTTCAACGTCTCTCACTTTCCACTGTCACTCACTCATTCAATGTCTCTCACGTCTTCACTTTCTCTCACTCATTCACCGTCTCACATTCCTTCAACGTCTCTCACTTTTCACTGTCACTCACTCATTCAATGTCTCTCTCTTTTTCAATGACTCTCACTCTTCCAATGTTTCTCAATTTTTACTGTCTATCACTCCTTCACTATCTTTCACTCGTTCACTGTCTCTCACTTCTTCACTGTCTCTGAATCCTTCACTATTTCTAACTTCACTTTCTCTTGCTCCGCCACTTTCTCTCACTTCTTCACTGTTTCTCATTCTATCACTGTCTCGCGCTCATTCACTTTGCCAGGCTCCTTCGTTGTCCCTTTCTCGTTCACTTTCTATCACTCCTTCATGTTACTCACTTTTTTCACTGTTTCCCACTTTTCATTGTCTCTCATTCCTTCATTGTCTGTCGCTCCTTTATTGTCTCTCACTTCTTCACAGTTTCTCGCTCCTTCATTGTTCTCATTCTTACACTGGCTCTCATTCCTACATTGTCTCTTACTCATTCACTGTCTCTGACTTCTTCACTGTCTCTTACGCCTTTACTGTCTCCCACTCCTTCCCTGTCTCTCAATCTTACTCGCTCCTTCACTGTCTCTCGCTTATTCACTGTCCATCACTCCTTCACCTTTCTCTCACTCTTTCACTGTTTCTCACTCTTTAACTGCTTTCATTGTATGTCTGTTTGTATGTCTGTTGCTGTGTTTCATTTATATGTTTCTTTATTTCCGTAACTAGAAGTACTCGTAATTCGGAATATAAAAATCAATAAATCCCTATTTGCCTTCATCAGCAAATTTAACCATATTTAATAGAGTAACAAAAAAACAATACGTTAAATTGTCATTTACGACCGTGGTTACCAAAACGCTAAAACTCATTTTGAGAACATGTAATGACTTAATTTGTTATTTAAAGATTTTATGTTTTCCCTGCTTTTTTCTGTTACTGATTAAATGCTAAATCTAATTCCGCAAGTAGAATAAATTCTGTTTTGTGTTAATTCCGATAACGAGTTCCCCCTGCTGCATAAAGCAGATGCTTGTTACATTTTGAATCTTGGTCTTTATATGCATGTGTTTGATAATAAAGGATGCGCGAACTTGACACTCGGTTCGCTATGATGTTAAAAAAAGACATTGCAAATTCGAATTTGGTCTCTTACAAAGAAATCATATATATTTATTTCATAAAGGGAGATAATTGAAATCACAACAACGTCATTTGCGATTTTTGTTTTTGATCCTTTCAGATGCACATTGACAATGTATGATATATATATGGAGATAATTAATTGTGAACAACCAGACATAAATGGACAGACCATACTACGGCTAACGCGTCTACCTACAATGCGAAACAAGACCATACTAGTAACAAACTTAATATTATATATATATCACTATCACTGTAATTTCATCTCTCTCTCTCTCTCTCTCTCTCTCTCTCTCTCTCTCTCTCTCTCTGTGCCATAAGTGGTGTCCGTTCTAGGTTGTACTGAAACACAACATTTACTATTGGCAATAATAACACGTTTTATTGATAATCCATAACCATGGTCCCAGATGTCGCCGTCTAATTAATCTTCAATACCATCTATGATCTCCACAGTTAAAAGCGGATATAGCCATAATTTGGTTTGTCATTCTTGCTTCTTACATATTAAGATAGTTATTATAATAGTGTTATGGATTGTTAATAGCATTAGACTTTTATATTTAAAATCTTTGCCCACACCCCAGAAATTTTTAAATATTATGTCAAATAAATATAAGACAAATATTTTAAAAATGGGAGAATATGTATCTGAAGCTTTTAAGATAAAAAAAAACTAGCGCTAAAAACAAGTAAATGATATTTAATAAGGAAATTACTTTAAGAACTTAGTTTATCACTATAAAATGAAACTGTTTCTTATACTCAATATGTGTATAGCGTAGTACATAACTATAGTATATGGCTCTGATGCAGCATTTCTAAGTTTTGTTCAAAGCACAATATATACATTTGTGACACTCCTTTGGTGAGCCTATACAGAAATGTGTTGTTCACGAAGGCATACCCATGAGAGGTCATTTTAAGTATCGGGTACAGTTTTGTATACAATCAGTCTTGCCGGGATGGTTATTATAACCTAACTGACGTCACGTGGCAATATAGTAGTGTACAAGACGCCTGGCCTTGGCTGTTGAGTTTAACCTGGGCGACTACTTTAGTAGTCACGTTTCGAAGCTTCGTAGGAAAGATGTTCTATAAATAGTAACACGTTTCAAAACCCGAAGGAAATAGTTCCACATTTGAGTTTCGAATCTCTAATTATTCTAATTTCGTTAGGAGATATAAAACCAGTCAGCTGGGACCTTTTTCGGGACGTTGTAATATTGTTATTGAATGTTTGATTAATTACATTTTTTGGTATTCATATAGCTAATATACTAAGCGAATGGTTACAACAATTGTCGCCCATTCTACCCGGGTTCGAATCCCGAGAACGGTACATATGTTTTCGTTCATTTCAATAGCAATACTATTTTTCCTACATTACTCCATAAACTTCTAGATAAATCGGTTCCAAAGAAAAATACAAAATAAAGATTATTTGTCTGTACGTGCATATGCGTTGTATTTTGCTCAAATTTAGTAGTGTTCTTTCTTTTTATAACAATTGAGCCTAATCCAACTAAGAGATTTACCTTTGTTTTTTAAATCAACATATACATTTATGGTGTATTAAATCTCAACTCACGATGTACTGAGCGCCAAAACGTCCTTTGGAGTACATAATTTACCTTGAAAAATGAACTTTTTAAATACATGTCATCTGGAAGATTACATTTTGTGTTATTTATTATAATTCAACTTGGCTATCTAATTTTTCGTGGAGATTTTTAAACAAAAAACGTAAATACAAATAGATCGTATTGAATATTGCACTTTCTTAGAAATACAGATTGCAACTCGGAGACTGGATTTTATGTATAATGCGCATGTAGTTTATCTTAAACACTGTACATTGTTTAATACATAATTCAACTTGGAGATTAGATTAAGATTATTTTCACAATATGTACACTAAATGAACGAAGAGATTTAGTTTAGCTTAGAGATTGGACCTGTTTTGACATAAATGTATCTAGGTAATTTCAGAGATTGAAGAATGAATTAAATTGAGATTGAACTTTCTTTGAAATACAACTTAGATAATAAATAATTAAACATGAAGATTAACTTCTATAAATATTTGATTTAATTTCAACTATTTCTTTTTAAATATACATATATAGACCATTTTGGAGTGTTTTTTTTTTTAATATACGGTAATGTTAACTTGGCTATTGTGTTTATGTGTAAAGCAACTTGGAGATTGTTCAACTGTCTTTGAAATATACCATTTTACTTGGAGAATGAAATTTCTTTGAAACAAACACTATACTATCTATCATCTTTGAACCAAACACTATACCACATATCATTTTTGAGACCATAAATTTTAATTATTACAACTAAACATTCTAAAGAAATATCCTGTCTTGTGTATTTTTTTTGTACACATACAACAAGCAACGGTTTGTAAATAGTAACCTTTATTATATCACATTCCATCAGGATGCTTATATAATGTTCAGACAGAAACTTTATACCTTAATTTCAAACTACCCATTGTTTGATAAGATGTCATTATTAAATCACTTTGATACCCTAATGGACTCACCACACCATTTACCATACTGGCATATCGGTGCTGGTTTATATGAGAAACAAGAAATGTCGGTGGTAAGTACGGTGTCCCGTTAGGACCATCTCGGCATATTAATTATTATAAGTAAGTCGAAACAACGAAATAAGAAATTACGATGATGAAAAGTCGAAACAACATTCAACAATGGGAAAAATCGAATCTACGATGGTGCAATGCAAAGTGGAAACAACGATGGTAATATGTCGTATTTTTTAATATTCATCATCGTAGTGTTTCGACTTTTCACCATTATAGTTTCGACCTTTGACAATTGTTTTAACTTTTCCCATCGTAGTTTTGAATTAACACCATCGTTTTTCGTTGTTTGACATTTAACCATCGTAGTTTCGTTTGTTTCCATTTTTTTAATTTGATAAATATGCCGCAAGGTCCCAACGAGATACTGTAGTTACTCGAAAACATTAACATTAATAAGATAAGAAATGAGCATTATTTTTTTGAATATGCAGTAATTATGAACTTTACGAAATGAGCAAAACGTTCATGAATCTCATCGGGGTGCAATTTGTTTGCATATGGCATAAAGACATACATATCTCATGAACGACCAGCACATACAATTATTCCTTAAATATATCTTGTAAAGATGTGGAACAATTACATATAAATGAAAACAAATGAAGATTGTCAAGCTGGTGTATTTTCTAGTAAGTCTATGGATATATTTTTTTATCACGATATAGTTTACCATCTGCTCGTTGGTATATTTGAGAATTCAGTTTCGTGTTAGTATAGGAAGACCCCCAGACTCGTAAACATGAATATGATTAGAACTGTTACTCTAGTAAGTGGAATGAATTACTATTACATAAAACATTGATATAGCTCGAACCACCCAAAAAAGCGATGAGGGGATAAAGCGATCTTAGGTCAGCATGTAAGATCACAGAGCGATGAGGGACCGTCTGTAAGGCAGTGTGAATTATAAATGACAAACTATGGGTCTTGGAGAAAATGACAACCGAAGTTAACCAAAAGACAAGATAATGAGTAATAGAATATGGTCTATTGACAACGATAGATACTGAGGAGATAGATGCCAGACGGCTGCTTAATATTTCAGAGAAAATCTGAACACAGTACTTAGTCTGACACTGTTATGTGTTTTTGTTGATGATTTAGCTTGAATATTATCAGTTAGGCAGACGACAAATGCATACTAATTGTGATTTACTGCAAAGTTGGTAACTTGTCATGCAAACGAGGCTACAGACAATAATGGTTTGATTTGTTGTGTTTTAATGTCATCGGTTTCTGGAAGACCACATCGGAACACGTCATAGCTTTGTAACTGATTACTGAAAGTGACGTCATTGTAGACAAGTAATATAAATCAAGAAACAAGGCATACAATAAAACACAAACTATTTTTACAACCAACTGTATCAAATAACAATGAATATATTGACGTACATGACCAAATGTACTATCTCAAGTCAACATGTGGCTGTGTTGTAAATATATTATATATTTCTCTTATACATCACTATACTCAGCAAACAAAAGTGTTGGCATAGAGGTTTGCCATACACAATCACTAACTAAAAATATATTAATAAAATAATTGTTAAAATGCATCAACAATGTAATCTTCACCTCTAGCATAAAACTAGTAACTGTTGATGTCATTGTTGAACGTAAACCTTTAATCACAGACACACACACCAATACTTTCAACATAATTATTCTTCAAATATTGATCTGAACAAAAACGTGTTCTCTATAATCAGTAATAGTATTTTAATGCCTGCAATCCAGTGCATATTTGGCTGCTTTATGATTTTTGAAATAAAATAATTTCGGATATGATGACGTCCTTCTGCATTTAAGAGAATAAAACATTACAACACAGCGATATATACATGTTTGTATACAGCGGGGGCCCAACTCATACATTCCATTTGTGTTTAGGGATCGAGACTAGCATGCAGTAGAGTAAAATGTGTAATGAAATATTTGAATATGCACCTGATAATATATTCAACAGCACCACCATGTAATAACCATCCCACTACATGTACAATTAAATCTTGATATGACCAATTATTTATATAGATATAAACATACAAATGTGTAATAGTACAGGCGTTTACACACTGTTCAGATATTATTATGAGCAATATATTAACATGGATTCATTAACGAGGCATATTATGTGAATAACACCACTATAAAGAATAGTATATGCACTCTGGGCACATAATATATAAAGTGGTTTATAAAATAACATTTTAGACCAACGTTAGAAAGTTATGTCCAATATCTGTTTGTTATTAATAATACCATATATATATATTACTTGTAGTGCTTCGGGAAGTTTGTCAATTGTGATTTGTTTTGACTATTGCCAAGCCAGTTCTACCCACATCCACAAATATAAACAATCAGCCAGAGTAAAAAAAGAGTAAATGACAAGTATATCCTATTGGTTTAAAATGTTGTTTTCAGAAGTTTTTCTAATTCTCAATACTTTTGATGTAAATCTTGAATTGGCCTTTCAATCAATCTGTTGAAGTAGATTTGGCAACAACTAAGGCTCTTTTTCTGACAGGTCCACTCAAATATATTTTTCAAACGCGTGTTCATACAACATTCATTGAGTGTAACATAATTAAGTGTTAGATTCATATATATATATATATATATATATATACTCTAGAGTAGCATAAAGCAAGCGGACTTGTGTAAAATGACAATTTAAATAAATTATCAAATGGATCTCATTGATAAATGTTCTTATAGTTTTATTGTTGAAGAAAAAGTGTACAGTTGAGTGAGAACTGATTGTAATAGTTTTACATAACAGACAACATACGGACTACACGGACCGATATTGTTATAGTTTTACTGCGTTTCCTATTGACAACGACAACAAAACGTATATAAACGGACTGCATCGACCGATATTGTTATAGTTTTACTGCGTTTCCTATTGACAACGACAACAAAACGTATATAAACGGACTGCACCGACCAATATTGTTATAGTTTTACTGTGTTTCCTAATGACAGCGACAACAAAACGTATATACAGCAGCGACAACAAAACGTATATAAACGGACTGCACCGACCAATATTGTTATAGTTTTACTGTGTTTCCTATTGACAGCGACAACAAAACGTATATATACGGACTGCAACGACCGATATTGTTTTAGTTTTACTGTGTTTCCTATTGACAACGACAACATAACGTATATATACGGATTGCACCGACCGATATTGTTTTAGTTACTGTGTTTCCTATTGACAACGACAACAAAACGTATATATACGGACTGCACCGACCGATATTGTTTTAGTTTTACTGTGTTTCCTATTGACAACGACAACAAAACGTATATATACGGACTGCACCGACCGATATTGTTTTAGTTTTACTGTGTTTCCTATTGACAACGACAACATAACGTATATATACGGACTGCACCGACCGATATTGTTTTAGTTTTACTGCGTTTCCTATTGACAACGACAACATAACGTATATATACGGATTGCACCGACCGATATTGTTTTAGTTTTACTGTGTTTCCTATTGACAACGACAACATAACGTATATATACAGACTGCACCGACCGATATTGTTTTAGTTTTACTGTGTTTCCTATTGACAACGACAACAAAACGTATATATACAGACTGCACCGACCGATATTGTTTTAGTTTTAATGTGTTTCCTATTGACAACGACAACAAAACGTATATATACAGACTGCACCGACCGATATTGTTTTAGTTTTACTGTGTTTCCTATTGACAACGACAACAAAACGTATATAAACGGACTGCATCGACCGATATTGTTATAGTTTTACTGCGTTTCCCATTGACAACGACAACAAAACGTATATAAACGGACTGCACCGACCGATATTGTTTTAGTTTTACTGTGTTTCCTATTGACAACGACAACATAACGTATATATACAGACTGCACCGACCGATATTGTTTTAGTTTTACTGTGTTTCCTATTGACAACGACAACAAAACGTATATATACTGACTGCACCGACCGATATTGTTTTAGTTTTACTGTGTTTCCTATTGACAACGACAACAAAACGTATATATACAGACTGCACCGACCGATATTGTTTTAGTTTTACTGCGTTTCCTATTGACAACGACAACAAAACGTATATAAACGGACTGCACCGACCGATATTGTTTTAGTTTTACTGTGTTTCCTATTGACAACGACAACATAACGTATATATACGGACTGCACCGACCGATATTGTTTTAGTTTTACTGTGTTTCCTATTGACAACGACAACATAACGTATATATACAGACTGCACCGACCGATATTGTTTTAGTTTTACTGCGTTTCCTATTGACAACGACAACAAAACGTATATAAACGGACTGCACCGACCAATATTGTTTTAGTTTTACTGTGTTTCCTATTGACAACGACAACATAACGTATATATACGGACTGCACCGACCGATATTGTTTTAGTTTTACTGCGTTTCCTATTGACAACGACAACAAAACGTATATATACAGACTGCACCGACCGATATTGTTTTAGTTTTACTGCGTTTCCTATTGACAACGACAACAAAACGTATATATACAGACTGCACCGACCGATATTGTTTTAGTTTTACTGCGTTTCCTATTGACAACGACAACAAAACGTATATAAACGGACTGCACCGACCAATATTGTTTTAGTTTTACTGTGTTTCCTATTGACAACGACAACATAACGTATATATACGGACTGCACCGACCGATATTGTTTTAGTTTTACTGCGTTTCCTATTGACAACGACAACAAAACGTATATAAACGGACTGCACCGACCGATATTGTTTTAGTTTTACTGCGTTTCCTATTGACAACGACAACATAACGTATATATACAGACTAAACCGACCGATATTGTTTTAGTTTTACTGCGTTTCCTATTGACAACGACAACAAAACGTATATAAACGGACTGCACCGACCAATATTGTTTTAGTTTTACTGCGTTTCCTATTGACAACGACAACATAACGTATATATACGGACTGCACCGACCGATATTGTTTTAGTTTTACTGCGTTTCCTATTGACAACGACAACAAAACGTATATAAACGGACTGCACCGACCGATATTGTTTTAGTTTTACTGCGTTTCCTATTGACAACGACAACATAACGTATATATACGGACTGCACCGACCGATATTGTTTTAGTTTTACTGCGTTTCCTATTGACAACGACAACAAAACGTATATAAACGGACTGCACCGACCGATATTGTTTTAGTTTTACTGTGTTTCCTATTGACAACGACAACATAACGTATATATACGGACTGCACCGACCGATATTGTTTTAGTTTTACTGTGTTTCCTATTGACAACGACAACATAACGTATATATACAGACTGCACCGACCGATATTGTTTTAGTTTTACTGCGTGTCCTATTGACAACGACAACAAAACGTATATAAACGGACTGCACCGACCAATATTGTTTTAGTTTTACTGTGTTTCCTATTGACAACGACAACATAACGTATATATACGGACTGCACCGACCGATATTGTTTTAGTTTTACTGCGTTTCCTATTGACAACGACAACAAAACGTATATAAACGGACTGCACCGACCGATATTGTTTTAGTTTTACTGTGTTTCCTATTGACAACGACAACATAACGTATATATACGGACTGCACCGACCGATATTGTTTTAGTTTTACTGTGTTTCCTATTGACAACGACAACATAACGTATATATACAGACTGCACCGACCGATATTGTTTTAGTTTTACTGCGTTTCCTATTGACAACGACAACAAAACGTATATAAACGGACTGCACCGACCAATATTGTTTTAGTTTTACTGTGTTTCCTATTGACAACGACAACATAACGTATATATACGGACTGCACCGACCGATATTGTTTTAGTTTTACTGCGTTTCCTATTGACAGCGACAACATAACGTATATATACGGATTGCACCGACCGATATTGTTTTAGTTTTACTGTGTTTCCTATTGACAACGACAACATAACGTATATATACAGACTGCACCGACCGATATTGTTTTAGTTTTACTGTGTTTCCTATTGACAACGACAACAAAACGTATATATACAGACTGCACCGACCGATATTGTTTTAGTTTTACTGTGTTTCCCATTGACAACGACAACATAACGTATATATACAGACTGCACCGACCGATATTGTTATAGTTTTACTGTGTTTCCTATTGACAACGACAACAAAACGTATATATACAGACTGCACCGACCGATATTGTTTTAGTTTTACTGTGTTTCCTATTGACAACGACAACATAACGTATGTTTACGGACTGCACCGACCGTTATTGCATATTTAAGTGACAGAGAGCAATATAAATAACTTTTCATCTAACTCTATTTGTAAGAAATATATATTAAAGTCATGCAACTACATATCAAACTAATTCAGGAATGGGACATAACACTGTTATACAATTACAAGCATCGGGTTGTATTTTCAAAATTGTTTACTCACTTATTTTGCAGGGCAGGTTTTAAATAACAAAATCAAAAACACTATAGCAAGTTGAGTGCTTTTAAAACATTAACCAACGATTAGATCTTCATAAAGATGGTGACAAGTTGATGGGATGTAACAACATATCTTTATTTTATTACGTTTACGACAGTTCTCTTTTATTTGCATGTCATTCCTTAAGTAGGTTTATGATCAGCATTAGAAATCGATTTTTGTGTGAACGAGCTACTTATACATCTGTATCAGCCTGTTTCAATTTTCAAACGTGTTTTATTTATATTAGTTAATACTAATGTATAGTTTAGCTTGATTGCTAAATATGGCTGAAGCTTATATATCTTGCTCACGAATCGTTTTCTTGCGAAGAACCTGTATTGTGTATTAATCAAGGTTGAAATCGAACCTGTTAATTATGACATGAACTCCGCTCACTACCGCAGCGATCTTTATTTATATTTACACATGCATATAGGGATTAGTGGTTAGTACGAGCTTAATGTAATTTCACGATACACACTTTATTGAGATAGACATAGACATATTTTATTGACTTAAGCTTTACGGTTTCTCATCATTATACATACAATAGACACTATTTCTGTTCATGGCAGATCTAAGCATTAAGAACATTTGCAAGCGTATAGTTTATTAGTGTCTCTCTTTACCATGGTATTGTAAGTTTATATTTAATAACAAATAGCATACGAGCTACCCATAAACGCGGAGTATTTACCCCAATCAGTTACAGATTAATATCATTAGAACATCACATGTATATGTTTTGACATATCTTCAATGAAAATGTGCTATTGATTCATTAATCTAAAATAAATCCTGCATTATAACGTCTACTTTCTAAAGCTTTCTATATATATTTGCTAAGGTTCATTTTTTCCCAAGATTGTAGTAGATAAATGATAAAAAAGATCATTATTGACCTTCAAATAAAGTATATATTTTCTTAATTTATTTAAGCAGCAACCTACTAAACGTGGCGTCTAAATACAAATATTATCAACTACTACCACTGTTTAAAATACATCACCGTCTTCTGTTACAGCATCACGAGTATCGTGTCCATAAACATCAATTAATTGTTGACAAGGGACAAGTTGTTGTGCAGATGACTGTAATGGCCAGCTGTCGCCATATAATTAATGTTTTCTTGCTATGTATTGTGGTGCGTAGTGATTATAATCACGTTGACGTTCTTTATAACATGATTTGTCATCAATCTGGAACGTTTTTCGTTTGAATAAGGTTATGAAAGGACTATGTTCTTTTAATTAAGTGTGTAAGATTAGTAACTACAAATCCAGTAAATGTTATAAAATTGATTTTTAAGGCTTGTACAATGAATAGTGGGATAACATACATAGAATCATATATACATTATGACAAATACCACGTCATTCGTCTATCATGTTTTATAATGAGATAAAGATTTTAATGCAACTTAGACAAGTACATTACAACCATACAGATGTTACAGCTGAGGTCACCGCCATCGAAGGTCCATTTTGGAAACTGAAGCTTATTAAGATCATAATGATAAAATTTACACAATTTGATCAGACAATGGGAAAAATAGCTCATCCATTGGATCGATATATACTTTTATTGATTTACCATGAACGCATATACGTGTACGAACAGTTCTTCTTCGGATCTATTCTTTGAAAGGAACATTGTTTCTGAAGATAGTGAAATGGATTGTGTAGCTAATAATCAGTATTTTATTATGTAAACAAATATCTTAATTGACCATAAATACTTTTTTATCTTTTCACACAAGTTTTTAATTGAAAACTGTTGCAGTTGTATTTGTTAACCGTTCATGGCAAATGAATTTATATGTGCAAAGTAAGTGACCCCAAAGGATTCATGTAAACTTTTGTCTGACATGTAAGTTCATACCTCAAGATTGTATATATTAACAGCTCACTCAATTTAATTATATTATTAACAACACAATGTCTTATCTTTTATTTAATTATTATGGATACGTATAGCTTAAGTTGTAAACGGAACAGCCACTTTAATATCTTTTATACATTATCCGTTGCTTTATAACGTCCTCAACATTTAGAAATATGGCGAATTATGGTATCAAGTATCGGCCTAGAATGCTTTAATCAAATTATGTTCGAAGCTAAAATTGACCGTTCATTGGTTTGCGTTCTTTGACAACGAATGTCAAAACCGTTGAGTTCAATTAAGAAATTACGTTGTAAATACAACTTTATGATAATGTAGATATAGTTTTTGATTTGTATCACATAACTTAAAATAGCATGCCTTTACCATTTATTACTTTTCATGGCATCTCTGAAAGGAACGAGATAAATTACATGTTTTTCAAAATGTTTGAATAAATAGATTTTCATCAGTTATGGTATGTCGCAATTGTCTAAGCAAATGATTGATTTACGGCGTTTTTATTTTAATGTTCAAAACATCATTTTACACTTCCGAGTTGAGCTATACAGAAACCACAGACCGATGAATCGGCAATGATGTTTCACTAGAACAATACATTTGCCATATGTGTACACGAATTGCCTTTATGTATCGTCAGTTATGTAATAAAAATGACAATGACAGAGTAATAGGAAAATGATGACGACG
This sequence comes from Panopea generosa, assembly GCA_029582155.1. Classification (NCBI taxonomy): domain Eukaryota; kingdom Metazoa; phylum Mollusca; class Bivalvia; order Adapedonta; family Hiatellidae; genus Panopea; species Panopea generosa. Next base: position 86,377,735 of record CM055897.1, on the reverse strand, counting down.
AACGGGTGAGGAGAACTGTTTAAAGTCACAAGCAGAAGCGAGTTTTAAAAGCTATTTAAAGAATTTAAAAAAAAACTCTGTTATCTTATACTATTTTTATTTAAAGTATAGAAGAGGAAGATTATTTGAAATTTATTATGCCATTGCCAAACTAAGGCAACACATAGTACAAGAGCATCGACAATGTAATCAACGTTCATTTGTATGTATCAACCATAAGTATTAGTTTTGACTTTATAGATTTAGCAGGTTAGTTTTAAAATACATGATGTAGCCGTAGTTTCTGAACATAAAAACAAGATCATAATCTCGCTTAGACCTTTATCATACAAAATAGTTCAACATGGTTGTTTTGGCTTTTTGAGCAATGAACATATTAAGTGAGTTTCCAATGATATAACGATGCAAGCAAGATTAAACATAGCTTGGAAAAGTACAATTGATAATATAAAATATGTCCACTACTTAAGGTCTGCACAATTGTCATACATTTATATTTCTTTCGATGTTGCAATATCACTACAGAAGGCTTTTTTAAGTATGATACACTTACGAATAACGTTTAAGTCTTCTTCTTTAGATAGCTTTTTAAAACTATAATTCAGACAAAACTGTTTAAAATTGGCACAACGGATGTTGTTGTTTTTTCAGGAACGTCGGAACGAGTTTGACTTGAGAAATCATGTCTTCAGTCACAGGACAGTGGACACATATAAGTTTCCAAACGATTTAGTATAGTCACCCGGTCTCAATGTATCTTATTTCGATTCAATCGATTTGATATAAAATATTCCCACCAATCAATAATCATCAGTAGTGGGAAGCGATCAAAACCATTAATAATAATATAATAATTTACAAATGTCTGTTTAATTTTAAAAAGAAGTTGGATGAACTTAATAAAATAAGAAAAGATAAAATACTATGACCGCTTCTGAATATAACAGACCTGGCACGTAATCATTTGAAGTATAATAGCAAACACAATTAATGCATGCATTCATGAGTGATCTATAGTTTATGATTTTAAATAAAAGAAATCATAATGCGTAGTCTGATTTAGAGTGATAATTAGGTTTTCAATTTTGGCTTATTTATATATGACATTTTTAGTTTTGATTGAAACATTGTATGTTTTGTAGACAAAAATACGATTAGGACCAGATATATGCATGAAAACGTATACTAAAGCTATACACGTGCATTGGTGGTACTGAGTTGGCTTCCAGACTTAACATGAAATCAAAAAGTTGTTTTTTTCCTGCTATGAATATTCTTCAATAGAGCAGACAAATAAAAAAACATATAATTATTGTGATCTACTGTAAAGATGGTTATTTCTCATGTAAATTAGGATATTATAGATGCACAACTTTGAATATATTTTGATTATTTCTAACATGAGCAGTCCAAGTAAGTCTATAGTGAATAACGACATCGCTTTCAATTTAGAAAGTGCTTTGTCAGAGAAGCTGCATACTATAAAATGATATTTGAAGAACATCCAGCAATATTATTTTGTAATTCTAAGGATAAAGAACAAATAAGTCTCATTACTGAAACATGGTTTAGGCTTAACAGCTATACATATCTATTGATGAGCGGTTCAAATTACCCATTACTTGTATATATTTAATAACCATTTCATTAATCGAGGCTTCATCAACAACTTTGTTGAATTAAGCAAATATCACTAACTCAATAAATATCTAAATATCATTACACAGGTTATCGACACACACAAAGAGGATCTTAGATGGATGCTCTTTTATATTATTTTGACCAAGTTATATAGATTCGATATCTAATCTATGATCGTAGACCTGGGTCTAAGTTGAATGTCAATCAACAAACTTGACATTTTTAATGTTGATCTACGGTTGAAGACGTTTTCGAGGTTATTTAAAATGAAGTATATGAAATATAACGTCGCTAATTAACGACGCTAAGGAGTTCGATAAAGTCGAAAAATAATTCGACAATTTTTATAAGAGCCCAGTTACACGGACATCACCTCAAGTGATCAGGAAGTTACACCAGTTGACGATATTCAATAGTAAAAATATAAAAATAAACAATGAGTTGATGTAACTTACTTGATAAATGCCGAAAAAAATTATAGAAGTTTGGCACACAATATAAATAGTTCATGTTTCCAACAAAAACTGTTGTTTTGGCTCAGACACGTACATATCAGACAAAAATAGTCATAAATACAATACTTTTAACAGATGTATATTTAATATTTTTTCCGAAGCAATAATTATGTCTCCTGACCTTCAATTATATATACATTCAGTCGTTTCATGGATTAAACGAAATGCATGTTGGACCATTTTATGAATATGGGAAGATTCAATATTGGACGATTGTGCTACAATAACGACCATCCGTCTGATTTATATTGATTCAATAATACAAAACAATACTTGGACGACAGCGTAATGTGATTGCGATGAGCATGGTTATATCGGATTACCGAACTACTTTTTTTCACAGACTGTCAAACCTGTGCAAGCAGTCACCTCTATTAAGCAGCCACTTGTCTTAAGCAGCCACATTTGCTATTTCCCATTGCTATATTTTCATAGCAAATACACCTGTATTAAGCAACAACCTATCTTAAAGTCGTGGTCACATCTTACGTATTTGACTGTAGTGGGGAATGACCGTAGTGGACCGTAGTTGAACGTATTAAACGTAGATGAATGAGTTACTTGTAGTTAACCGTAGTTCAACGTATTAATAAAGGTAGTTCGAACTTATAATTAACCCGTATTAGCACATAAATTTTCAACATGTTCAAAACTTGTTTACGGTCAACTACGATACCAAAACCCTACTGTGACCGTAGTTTGAACGTAGTTGACCTTAGTTAACCGTAATTCACCCTACTTCACCGTAGTGTTAACCGTAGTTGCCCGTAGCAAAAAACGTAAGTGTCAACTTATAAGAAATCTGTCGCTTTCATTTCTGGAATTACACACATCTAGTTGTTTGAGGATTCAATTATTCTTACACTACGATGGACTATGTTTGAAGTGAACTACGGTCAACTACGTGCATGACCGTAAATGTAACCACGGCTTAAAAGGTCACATTTGCTCCTTCTCTTGTCTAGCTGCTTAATACAGTTTTTACTGTACTAGCGTTTGGCTAGGGTTTGTCAAAACGTCAAGATATCACATCTCGTAGCGCTGTAAGTCTCAAATTCTTTAAGTTTGGTTTGTTATCATTTGTGTGCATTTCACGGAGAGGATAACTGGTTCACGGAATAACTATGTAATTGCTATCGATGCATTATAATTATCTTCTCTCGAAGTAATATTTTATTTAGATTTGTGGTGATATAAATACAGCTTTGGCTGTTGTTAAAGGGCATTTACCATAACATCAAACGAACACACCCTACTTCTTACAAGAAACAAGATACAATGTTATTTATAGTCGGCATTACATAGAACACAATAAACATCTAACAATAGTTATTGACCGATGTATAGCTATTGCACTTATGTATTAAAGCATGGCCTTTCAACTATCTAAAGTCTGTGTATTAAAGAAGACGTTTACTTTTACTACTCATATACAAACATTACTGCTCGAACGTATGGATCACGAACTTTATTCATTATGACGCAACATAAATAACTCATGTTTTAAACCGGTTTTGTTTGTGTGTGTGTGCGTGCGTACGTGGGCGGTTGGATTGGTTGAGGGGGGGGGGGGGGGGGGGGGGGGGTTACTATTATCATTACTATTTTCTTGTTTTATTACCTTTTGGACTTCCGTACTTTCGAATGACCATGTTATCAACTCTTATTGCTGTCTCGAGTCTTAAAGTGAATATATCAGGAATATTCACAATTTTAAAATTGGCAAAACACATTTTTTCGTATTATATCGTGCTTATATATACTGACTGACCGCTTACAATGGCAACTTATTTTGAGACGTATTAAATGAATTGATTTTATTCTGATTTCAATTTGATCCGTTTTACAGGTTTACACGTTTTGACGATACCAAGCTCGTCAAACAGAATTTAAATGCTGACTATATTAAGAATGGGGATTTCGTTTTATAATAACAGATATAATCATATCTAACAAATAACATTTGTTAAAACATTGGTGCTTTTCTCGTTTATCTTTACTTATATGAGTTAAGTCTTAGTTTATGAACATATGTTTGTGTTTATTGATGCACGGTAATTCCTTACTTATCAACAACTGTGCGCACCTGTAACACTACACAATATGATAATTTGGTACTGTGTTTCATGAACTCTGTGATGTAACTGCGTACACTTAATGTTTTGCTTTTGGAATTGTTAAAAGTAAAAGAAATATGAATACAATTACAAATATTTGCATTATCAATATTTATAGTGTTCAGCATGTGTACAGATGACTAATGGAATAAAATTCAACTGCCATTTTCAATATATTTCCTATTTATATAAACATAACTAAATACGCTATACTGTACATAACATAAACTAGAGTTGAAGGATCTTATTCCAATAAAATGAGTAATTGTTTTTGTTTGAACTAAATGTATAATACTAATTTTGAAAAATAATTTTAGAAAATAAGATAATCTAGTACACCAATGCTACCATCTACAAGATAGTTCTATGTCTGGTCAGCCCGGTCCAAGTATAGTGTAACTGGGTGAAGTAGCATACTATGTGTATGCGGCACGATATTCCAGTGTGGCTGCACTCACCATATAGAAGACAGTTTTATGTCTTGTCCACCTGGTGCCCCGGTGTCAATATAATGGTACTGGGTGGAGTATCATACTATGTGTCTGCGGCATGATACTCCAGTGTGACTGCGCATAGAATACTGATATAACTGAATGTGGTTGTAAACACCATACAAAAATGCAACTATAAATTTACTCCTGTTTATTATATTGACTAAGAATAAGCTAAAAGCGACGATACATTTATCTGTTATTGGTTGTGTTTATGCTATTGTGGTGATTGTTTCTTGCCTGTCTACAATTGAACATTAATACTAACGATTTTATTAATTATTTAAAACTACAGTTATAATGTTGAATAAAACTGTTGTAAACAATCCTGCTGTGTTTAAACTAAAGCATTATTATGTTATGCATTATTAGGTTAAAGGATATGTTTGCTTATCTTTTTACTCCTTTTAGAAGACATATTCCTATTAACATCTTATATACATCATTACCAGAATCGTCAATTTGTTTGTATGATGTAAAGCGACGGTTTCAACAAATATTTCAGCTACATTGCGACAGTGTCTACTTGAGACAGTATTTTAAGCACTGCCACGTTGGAGTATCACGTCGCAGACACATGGTATGGCACCCCACTCGGTCACTTTATACTGACACCGGGCCGACCAGACCTAGAACTAGCCTCTAAATGCTAAACGCAAAGCGAGGAAGCCTTTAGTACTATTTTTCAAGTATTTGTACATGGCAGAGGCCGACGCTATACCTATAGACAACCGCTGCGGCTTAGAATAGCCAAATGCCCAGTATGCATTGAATAGCTATAATTATAAACATGGTGTTTAGTTTTGACAATATGGTAGTATGTATATGCTATACTAGGTGTAAAACAATGACACTTGAACATCAAATTAATAAAATAACCAATCCAATCCAATATGTTTACTACTGCTGTCAATTTTTTTATGAAAGCTGCTCGTTGATTGTGTGTTTTATATAACTGGAATGATATACTTCTAGCATACGTAAAAAACACGTGCAGTAAAGTCATTACTAACATGACACAATGAGTAGTGCAATACAATATTCAAATCGATGTACTTGAACGAACTAATAGCCGGAACTTAAATAGTCACACTCTTTTCCAATTTGATTGGAACACAAGGTCCACTATATGTAGTTATTGTCTGATTTGTTTCTGCTGCATATATACAATACATGGAAATAAAAAAAAAGTAGTCCCTTTCGCGTATGATCATTAATTTTTGGAGGTAATTAAGTCTGCATGCTTGATAAAGACCACATCAGCACGACGTTGACTTTGGCATAAAGAACGACTCAATAGTGTTGCATAGCATTTTTGAAGATAATTTAATTAGTATTATGAGGTAAAGTGTTTTGTATTTGTAATGCTGTTTAATACTACAAAGTAATTTCTAGGATAAAAAGATATAGATAGATGTTTAGTGTTTTCTTAAGTAATAAAAATGAAAAGGACTCTTAAGGGGTCTATTTCAGTTTATAAATGGCTGATTCGGAAGTAAACACAGCACTAGATACGTATGTCAGGCATACATGTATGCTTTCAATAATTGATAACAGGATATAAAGTATCTATGCCCAGACCATTATTACATATTTCTATCGAATACAAGAATTATATATATTATACGATTGTAACGAAATTCTATAACACCGAATCAAATAGCTATTCAAATAACTTTTACTCTGTTACCCCACCACAAGTAGTCTCCTCTTTCCATACTTCGGTATGGAACTACATGTTTAAATACTGCTCGTCAACTTAATAATTGAAACATTAAATTGTCTTTCTGATACCACGTTACTATTGACGTAAAACACAGCAATACTATTTTTATATCATTCGTAGAAATAAATGTGACTTAAGTTATAAAGCCTCAATTTATTTTCGTTACGATAGCGTGCTAACATTTGAAATAAAAGTTCTGTCTATCCATCAGAATTATATACTCTCCGTGTATGGCCATTATTGAGACGTTTTATCATAAACGCAAACGTGAATACATAAATACGTTTACTCGGTACCATAGTGGTGACAGTTAATACACATATACACGCATCTGAAATATCTCTCCATCAGTAGAAGTCACCCGGGAATATAAACATACAGAAATAGTGTTATAGCATATTGGGACTGGCAGTGCCTCAAGCGACACACAGGAGCTTATTAATAAGTTCATGTTGGTAATCTTCACTCATCCACCAATTATCCTCCCTTAAGTGACGGTAGCAAGAATCTTGGGCCCAAGCAATTAATGTTGTGTAAGTTGGTTTGGCCTTTGTTTGTTAAAAATGCTTTAAGAAAGTTCATATTTCTTTGTACATATGAGAACATTGGAACATTTGCATGGCTTTTGCAAGGTTTGGATGACGTTTGATATTGTTGTAGTAGATATAACAGTTTAAATATTTGTTGTGATACACTGCTTTAAATGACCACACTAGCAGAAAAGAAAGTTTGTTATCAAACCATTAAAATTCTGAAAAAGCAATCTGGTCAACACTATGTATTTGACTGCAGATTTAAATCAAAAGAGACTATCTATGGAATCAGGACATTTTTATAACCATTAGCAATGTATTCAGTGTTCCAGAAGTGCATGCATTTATATGAAGAACTATAACAATATGAATTGCTGTGTTTGACGTGCAAGCGTTATCATTATTTCCAACCTTATTATAACTTTGATCATCTCTAAATATTACTTTCAGCGATCATCATTCTACATATATTTTTTAAGAAAACAAAAATAAAATGCATATATTGGCAGTAACTGCCATTTTGTCTTTAGCTTTTCCATATATAATCTTAAAATAATTGTAAATTACCACTATTGTACCAGCCAAAATTATATACAAAAAATAAGTATTGGTAATATAGCTAGTATCAATTTACGTGTTTTTCTGTCATTTCGTGTGACAGGTAGAAATGATCTACGGTTTATAACTTACAAAGGGAAACATGGAAAATACAACTGTTCTGTATTTGTTAAAATAATTCGTTCAGATTTTACTACTATCAAGAGTAAAATTGTGAATGCCATGATGTATTGTTTGCATTTTAAATAATATTATGTATTTGTTCTAGGCTGAAAAAAAATATAATACACACATGTATATGTAAAGAATATGGAATAAAACAAAAAGAAATCTTAGAATTGTTAGACACATTTTCTCAAACGGTTTATAAGGCATATAATATTATTGGTCATATTTTTGTGTACCCAAGGAGACGTCTCGACCAGAAGAAAAGTGTAAAACCAGGTGAATAATACAACTTTGGCAAACCAATGTTGCTTCAAAACGACATCAATTACGGTAACTGAAACAAAACGAAAGTGATTTTTGTTTTATCGTCTGGAAATCAACATAATTATTGTCGATGAATACAATAAAATAAAATAACTACAGTGAAGTGAAAACGCATGGCATGGTTGAAAAACATCATATTCAATATATCTGTGGTCATATATGACCAAAATGTGACAAATAAATGTTTTCATTAAGTATCACCGATATGATTCAAAAGATTCAAGGAAACTAGCAGGAAACCAGTAATGTTATATATTTGTATTATAATTCATTCTTAATTATGGAGTTTCATATAGTAAAACTTATATAATAGTGTCCTCGTGTTTTTGCACGTCCATAAGTGTAAATGTTGACCGTAAGTCAACATGAGTATATTTGATTCCAACGTTGCTATACGTCGATTTAGCATCAGTTTTATTCATTTTATTGAATATAATTTTAGAAGAAGTGACTGCGCTTTAAAAATATTTAAAACTGGTTGATACTTAAAAATGAAAGGTTATTGAATATAAATGTAGCATTTGGCTAACGGATATTATATGTTATACTATATAAACAACTAAATGTTTCATAGAATAGCTTGGAAATAAAAGTTTCGAATATGCTTTGAACGTATCACCTTAGTTGCGTATAAACATATTCAAAATGTTTCAAACTGAAAAACGTTTTTTTGTAATCCTGAGGGAAATAATAATCTCATTAGAGTAAAAGTCCGATTTATTTTAGAACGTCCTTGTACGTATCTTATTTCTGAAACAACATCACATGAAACGCGTGATTCAGTAAATGAGCATCGGACCAAGTGTCGGGGGTAGTAGGTTCGATCTTCCGCCAAGTATTGTGTCCTTAAAAAGACTGCAATCCGCACAAGTATACTTAGTGCTGGTTTTACCCAAAACAAAACCGAATGTAATTTGTCTAAGTTGTTCAAACTTGTTTCGCAATCGATGTTGAATAAATAAGTTTAAATCAACAAGTCAGTCAGTACAGGATGCCTTGTTTAATGGTGTAGCAATATGTTATTAATTTATATTCCGATTTCGTTTCAATCTACTCCAAAGACGTCTAAGCCATTATCACACCCATTATCACAGTTTTTCTGATTCTACAGATATTAACAAAATGAACAAAATAATAAAACTACACAATAAACACCAACAATAGTTGCAGAATGCTATATACGTGATATGCAATGGCCTCTACGGGAGCTGTCGTGAGTATGTTTGATATTGTTTACTCTGTACCACACGTGTTAATTTCGTACTCCGTTACCACTATAACCTTGTTGTTGTTGTATGATGTTTAGCGTTATTTTCCACAGCTTCTTGATCAGCGACGGTATCTTTCTGAAACAGTATTTTTGCGCTGCCATACTTGATTATCATGCCAAAAATGATGGTATGATAACACACTCAGTCAGATTGTTTTGACCCAGGCCGACCAGGTCTCGATCTATCCGCTAAATGCTGAGTACCAATTGAAGAAGCTTCTAACAATATTGGTTCTCTAATAACTCTCATAATGTTAACTTGTATAGTTTGTAATGGTGCTACATGTTGTCTGCGCATGTTGAAAGTCTCGAGTTCGATCCCCGTACATGTCATACTAAAAAAATAGAAAAAAATGGTTAAATGTAGCCTGATGGTGTTGTGGAAAATATTTAATCATTTAAAGGATCCTCCGTGGCCGAGTGGTCGAAGGCGCCGTTTCAAGATCAATAACCTCTCACCGCTAAAGTCGTATGTTAGAGTCTCGCTTGCTCCAAAAACTTTGTGAGAAAGTTTGCTGGTTATTTGCATAAGAACGGCACATCTACTCAGAATCACTCTGAGGTCTTCCTCCACCAATACATCTAGATACTATATATATAACCTTAAATGTGTTGAAAACGGCGTTAAATCCAATTAAAATAATATGTTATTGTTAACCAGAGGAAACAAAATATGAATGGTGATTATCATATGATATGAAATCAGACCGTATATTACTTTATACCCTTAAGAGCGTAACCCTTATAATTGTCGGGAAGGCATTACTGTCGCATTGACATACATACAAATGATGTAAAGAATATTTCATTTCCAATTTGAATCTATTTCATATTTTTTACTTAAATACTCTAATGTTGACAGAACCTGTGACCCAATCCCATTTCATGTACAATGATGAAATAAAATATGTATAAACTATAATTGTTCTGGAAACAGCTTAAGTCCTGATCGCCAAGATGTTTTCCATAGATATTTTTTTACAATCTTTAGATATTTAAGTATTCGTTGATGAATCAGGAGTCACTGTTTCAGTTCCTCAGTTACATCTAATACAGCTAGTTCTTCTGAATTGCACTTTACTTTTAAATTAAATAAATATCACTTTGGATGGACGTTGCTTCCAGTTATACAGAGTATTGTTTTCTGTTCAGAAATATTTGCATTTATATGACATAGAACAACATTTCAACAAGAAATATTGAAACATCATACTCAATATTCACCAGGCGTTATGACTTTTGATAATTGTTCCTTTCAAAACCACACATCAACAAACGCATGCCGCATTTAGCTAAGACGTTTTTTTTAATAAAACACATGTGTTAATAACTATCCTAAAATACCATCCTTAAAGTACTCCCCTTTGTCGACGAGGGAACACAGCAGTTAATTTAATATCTAATTTCCTGAAACGAACTTTATGCCATTCAACACTACATGACTCTCATATATGCAGAAAATGGCATGATTTCCAATCACTATTTACAGAACAGCGTTATGAAACATTGGATTTCCATGATACGCTTTATATGAAATACAAACTGCATTATAAGAACATTTATGCAATTAATATATGTGTTATACATTATCTATAAAGTTAAAGAGTAGCGTTTCAGAAAGTATGTAACATAAAGCTTTTAATATCATATTGTTTAAATTTAAACAAACATAATACTGCTATGAAATCAACTACTGCTCTATTTGTACAAACAGCACCGTTTATATATGTTTGTATCAATGTTTTAATATAGTAGAGCTGTGATAAGTATAGTTGTTGCATTAAATCAAATAAAGCATTGGGAAAACAGTCATTTCTTTTGTTTTATGTTTTTTCGCTTTGTATTTTTAATTGCGTTTTACCGCACACCAACACATGATATAGGATATGTGCGCTATGGCGCCGAAAGGACTAACCATTTTAGCTTCATTTGCATTGAAATAAAAGAATGAACTATGGAAGCAGATCTGAACACCTGCTTGAATCAAAGAGGTGCTGCTATAATGTTTTATATAAGATCATGCATTTATATGTACAGTGTCAAGACAGGTTCTGATCAAATACTCATTGCTATGTGACTTACTTGTCATTGTAAATTTTATGTTTCGTGTAACAGATGTGACCTACCAAGTTTAGTTTTCGATGCTCTTACAATTGACATGCAATGAATAACTGATTTGGTTTCTGTACAATTTTGCTTTGAAATTCATTAATATGTTTGAACATTTTATAAAAAACTGAAACCGCTTAACATTCAATTAAGCGAAAATGATTTTTACATTTTAAAATAATTTCATCTAGTGATGCAATGTTTAAACACCCATTCTTATATTCAGATTAGCAGAACGGTTAAAACTATGTCGAATAGTCATTTTACATGATTGTTCCGTGAATTTAACAGCATTTGAAGTATCGGGGTTGCATTTCGTTTAAGCTCATTCAAATAAAGTTAAAAACTATTTTTTTTTATATAATTGTCAACATGATTTGTTAAATATTGTGGAATTGAAATCAACATTCACAAAGGTCATATACATTTCGTTCACAATGGTCATATACATATCGTTCACAATGGTCATATACATATCGTTCACAATGGTCATATACATATTGTTCACAATGGAGAAACCGAACTGTGATAGACGTTTGGAAAGTTACAAATGTTTGTATCACTTCTCTTTAATTCATTGATTTTATTATTTATTAGAATTAGGGTTGAACACCTCTTTATAGTTGGTACAGGGTATAACTTTACATTGTGTCACAAGCAATGTTTATATGACCATCCAACCATCGGAGATTTCCTTCCCGTTGCTCGTGACACGATGTAAAGTATTAATTGCCATCAATCTTTAAACACTACGCTAATTACTTAAGTATTCGTCAGTCATTCATTAGAGTAGTTCAGCTATAACAGATGAATTTATAAAACAATTACATAAACTGTTAAACTATACGTTATTGACTTGTCATATATATTTTCATATCTATCTTAGCTTGATGTATTCAATTATATCATTATAAGAATCTGCTATCATCTAAATTTGGTGTATGTCTTAAAGTGTACCGACTTTACAGTTCAGCAACTCCGGATCGTTTAAAATAATATCATTTTAGTTATTACCTTTCTTTTTGGTAATTAGGCATATTTAAACAATATACAATACTTTACTTCGTTGTAAAACATCTTTTTCTAGGCAACACCAATGCTGGTTTACTACCACCGGAGAACCTTTTGAATTACCAATACTTAGAATCATCAAATTAGCTTACAAAATGTTAAACTTTTGGGTAGATGATATTTTAATGATGCCTGTAAAAAATATAGCCTTGTTTTTACAATAATTGTTCAGAATGTTTGATGGTAAGTTTGTACGAAAGAACATACTCTGACAATGCATATGTGAGCATATACATCAAGTTAATCAAGTATTAATTAGACCGGAATGGTTTTGGCAGATGCTGTTATTAATACCACGTTAACTGATTATGGTATTTGCTAACAGTATCAAACAGACAGCTTTATGAAAAGTCATTTACAACCAAGGTAAGTATAGTTTCGGCTTTATCATAAACAACTAATATAAATATTATGTTAGTTGTAATTGCATCATTTACAACTAATCTAAGTTAGTTGTGAGTTCATCGTTTACAACTATGATCTGTTAGTTTTAATTGTATGATTTACAACTAAGATATGTTAGTTTTAATTGTATCCGTTACAACTAAGATGTGTTAGTTTTAATTGCATCATTTAAAACTAAGATATGTCCGTTTTTGATTTTTCATTATTAACTAACTAACTAACTTATATTAAGTAAGTTTTAATTGAATCATTTTCAACTTAGGTTTGCTAATTTTTATTTCATTATTTTCAGCTAAGACGAATACGTTAGTTGTTCTTGTGACATTTGACACTAGTATAGTTTAGTTTTAATACTAAGATGTGTTATTTTCTGTTAAGTCATTTACAACTAAATGTTAGTTTTAATTTAACATTTACAACTAAGATGCGTTTGTTTTAATGTCACCATTTACAACTAAGATATGCTCGTTAGTTTTATTGTTATCGTTGACTAATAAGATGTGCTAGTTGTAACATATTTACGATTATTCCAAATAATATAGTTGAAATGTTTACAATAAATAATCATCATTTGTTTTAGAATATCTTTCAGTTAAATAGACGGACAAATATAAAGCGGTTGAGAAGGATACCAGTTCCTTGTTTTAACTTTAACGACCGATTCTCCTGAGGACATTAAATAAACAAGTAATATTCATCGAATGGTAAAAGCTCACTCGACTACATGTTCGTGCGTCTGTCCAAACGTTACAACAATGAATATACAATCATACTTTGAGTTTTTAAAACTTTGTTAAACTTGATTTTGTTTTAAAACAATACTACACATTAGATATACTGAACAAAGCCAGTGGTAGACTACAGCGTCTTGTGTACACATGGCCATTTGTGTCGGTTACTATAAATACACTATCGAGCGATCGATATGAAGAATAAAAAGACAGAAATGAAACAATATTATGCATTTAATATATGTTTGATATATTATTGAATATGATTTGATGTACAAAGTACAAACTAATCAAACTGAACTTGTTTCAACAAACAAAACCACCCTGAACTTACATTTTATATTCAGTTAGTATACACATCAACTACAACAAATAATTTCAAGGTTTGAAGACATTTGAGGTTTCTAGCTAGTGTTTTCCATTATAAATATAACATAAATATTCTTATAACATATACGTTGATATTTATTTGACTAGTTTTATGTTACACAAACACAAACACACATTCACGCACTCACGAACGCACTAACACAAAACAAATATCACACGTCGTGAAACAGAAAAGCATGATGCGACTGCATACATTGTTTTGGTATCACAGTAGTTTCACATCATGCGTTGATGTCATTCCGCTTATGTGTTCCAGATTACCGCATGTCCCAAAATTGAATACTTCCGTCTAGTTGTTCACATATTATGTGATACATTCAGTCTTTTTAAAGTATTCAAAAACAAATTCATCCCATTATATTTCGAAAACAGATGCTTTCAATTACTTTGATTCATCGAGTTACAGAAGTAAAATAATATGATATCAATGCTGTGAGTATCACTTTTGTATCTTAAATGAGTGAATTTAGGAGCACAAATGTCATATATGTTAATAAATACACAGTATATTTATATTTATCTTTATGGCAATGAAACGGTGTATAGATTGTACAGTGTATTGTGACCAGGCAATATACAGTATTGGAAATGTGCCATCACTGAAGAAAGCGACGTACTTGTATTCAATTAGATTTATACAACAGCTAATACGTAAAGTTTTTCCATTGAGTGTATTGTACATGTATATAATTATGCTGTTCATTTGAACATTAATTCGAGGTCGTTCACAACAGTGTCTCATTTAGACAGTAGTTTAAGATCTGCCATTATGTGTATCATTATATGATGTCCCACCCAGATACAATATACTGACTACAAGACCGACCGGACGTAGACATACCTGCTAAATGCTAAGCCTCAAGCGAGGAATAGTATTAGTTTTCAAATATTCAGTATGACCAAGCCGATGATCGAACCCACAACATTCTACACGCGAAGGTAGGCGTTATACAACTTAATGTGTAACATCAAGGATAGAGGGTGCGGCCATAAAAGTACTATTTTTAAAATTTATCTGATTTAAGTCGATTGTGAGGCAAATTCTTACAACGTAGACAATTTATGCTCAAACTATTCTTGGATATAACAAGTACTAGGCATATATGCGGGCAAAGAACACTTCACATAGCCACGACGGATGATCGACCCCACGACCATGTGTCCGATAGTGACCACGCCCTCCATGTTACGCAATTTATTGTCAGAGGTTTACTATTTATATCGTTATATAAACAATTGCTCCTGTGATAATCCTAACCTTAAATTATGTCACTAAATACGCTGAATGAAATCATATCAAACTTGAAAAATAATATTGTGAGCACGGTTATGTACTACACAATAGATTGCTTATTGTATTCATGTGCTATCCAATTCACAATGAAGCAATATTTTATTTAACTACACGAAATAACCAATTCAGTTGTATTAATTGGAATTTGATTTGTGGTGAAACATTTCTTACCAGGCGTAATCCCAGCGATAACAAACGAATTATTAACTGCGTTATAAATATGAGTGATGTAGAAATGAAAATATATGACGTATTTACCTGAAGTTTCTTGTAATCCTGTGTAAACATCATCGTGTCCATGGTTTCCTTGAGTTATATTGTGGTAGTCTGTGATAACAAATCCCTGACGAATGTTCCATGCACATTTATCGTCGAAATTACAAACTTGGCCAATTGACAATCCTATCATCAGAAATATCATAAAAAGAACACTTAGCTGTTGATATGATTTGAACATCATAATGTAAACTTATCTGGAAACGGTTGATTTCTTTAGATAACAGTTCCGTAAAGCGTGATTTTCACAGGAGAAAGTGTAAACTAATGTTGTTTTTAGCACAATTTATATTGATATGAAATAAATGAAATGTTATTGATTAATTAAGCTTAAACTTGTATCCAGTATACGTTTGTCAGTTACGTTATTAATTTAATTTTACAACTAAATACAGAGAACAATGCATTCATATCCATTTACATTACTCATTACATATACCACTTAAATCTCATCCATTAAGTCTTAAATTAGTGAATTCCACGAATGTTAACGTTTATGTTCATTGCTACTGTGAATAATATCCACCATGTGTGCCACTAAATGTGTTTTTAGAAACCTTTTATCAATAAATATTATCTCTACGAATAATCATCCCTCGGAACTGAAAACGTTGCATGAAAATCGGAAAACAATGTTCTTTTTGTTTTATATGCTAATTACCATAAGAATAGTAACATCACATTTCCTCTAATAACTCAAAGGCTAATATTTTTTTTTACACAGAATAACGATCGTTGCGTAAATAAAAGAAATCTTAGATTAAGAATAGCCTGTGCGAAGTCTTCTCTGTTATAAAACCTTCTGTTATTATGCAGTCATTATTCATAATAGAGCATTATTTCAGGCTATCTGGTCCACGAGGAACACAACGATAGACCAAAACCTCCCAAATGGCCGCTTTATTCCAGAACTCCGGAATCCAATTAAGAGTTTATGATGAGGCTCTTCCCCATAGAACACACACACACACACGATTATCTATTCTAATAATGCATATTTGCATCCTTAACTCCGGATATTGATAAATATTCGCACAGTTATTGATGTTTTTTATTTATTTATTTTTCTTTTCATGCAAACATGTTTCAATAACACTGTATCATTATTCTAATACGCTCTACTTTCGTTTCGTTAAGACAGAGCATCAACAATGTGCAACTGGCTTATATTTGATTCTTCACAGATCTTTCTCTTGTCGATCAGCAGCCTTTATATGCTCGTTCACCAATATTCCTGAGAGACATTTCGTAAGCGATCAACGTCACCCGCATCACCGATACGTTATGTCTGTTTCAATCGTTATCAAACACGGCAAGGAATCCATTGACAGTTTATTTTTATATCTGTAAAATAAAAGTATCAAAACTGTTATTTCATTATCATTTCAATGATTAAAACAAAACTGTAAATACTGAATAATTGATATTAGTTTGTACTTATTTTTTAACGAGGCTAATAGAAATAAAAACATAAATTTATGTTCATAAAAGATGTATTCAGACTATAGCACAACTTATGTCTCAGTTTACCAACTAAGGACGACATAACTGTAGTTAGCTACATTGTACTGCTAATATAAATTATGTTATATTAATGGTATGCAGTAACAATGTAGCTTTTTTTCTAATGGAAGTATTGATTCGTTAATAAACTGATTTAAGTCATGTTATATCATTGTGATAACATCAGTGAAGCGGCCTTATTGTTCATCAATGTAATACGATATATCTTCATACACTGCTATACTTGTATAACGTTATTCATTCTATGCGAAAGCTATTACTTATTAAGTGAAAGAATAACGTTTATTGTTTAGCAATATATCACCCAGTAGCAATAGAAAACACATGCATTATTCAAGTAGATTTGATATAGTGTAAATCAAGCCAAGATCATAACTAATGTACTCTAGAGATTTACAAATACAAGATACATTACTATTGAACCGATTTATTATGCAACAATGCAGATTCTGAAATAGGAGCTGACAGACGCAGTTGCTTTTTCACTACATGTGACATGTTGTGAAATAGAAATAGAAGCTATTTTTCGTAACATATTCATTTATACTTTGTATACAGTATTTCAAAGCGGCTACGTTGTCATCATTTCCGGGTCGAAGTTATTTTATATATTGTTTATGTTTGTACTGTTTTGGGTAATATTTTACCCCTACTAGTGGAATGACAATACAAACATTCAGTGGTGATGACGTCTTATTTCATCGCATTAAATGTAATAAATATCAAAACGCCAGATTATAATTTAAATAGACAAGGTTTAAAAACGATTATATCAAAGCCGTGTAAATTAACAGCTGTGTCGAGAGAAGAAGCACACATTTCATAATTAGCCATGACTCGATACATAGTGATTTATAACCATACTACTAGTACCACAGTAAAAAATTGGATTCCTTACTAACACATTGTGTCATAGTTAAAAAAATAATTTTAATAACAAACTGTGTCGCAGTTTAAATGTGGTTCCTTTCTTAACACACTTTGTCCCAGTCATCATTTGGTTTCCTTATTAACACACTGTGTCACAGTAAAAAATCTTTTTTTTAATAACACACTGTGTCACAGATTAAATTTTGGATTTCTTTATTAACACAGTATGTCACAATATAAAAAGGTTTCTTAACACATTGTCACAGTTAAAATGTGTTTCCCTTATTAACACAATATGTCACAGTAAAATGAGTTTATTAACAAAGTATCACAGTTAAAATGTGGTTTCTATTTCTAACACAATATGTCACAGTAAAAAAATAGGTTTCTAAATGAACACACAGTGTCACAGTTAAATGTTGTTTTTTTTTTAATACAATATGTCACAGTAAGAAATGGTTTCCTCATGAGCACAGTTAACATTTGGTTACACCTCCTTTCTAAATGGGCAGCAAATTGACACTACTTGACTTTGTATTTGGATCAAGATATTAAACACCATCTTAAGTTTTTAAGTTGAGATCAATATACTTTTTCAGATAACCATAAATATAAAGCATTTAGTTTTAACAGTCAAGTTTGTAAACAACGATACTCTTTAATTAATGTAGTTTAACGTTACACAAATCATACTTCCCGACATCTGTACAGCTCGTTTTACCAGTGGTAAACCTTATACCCAGATAGGTTGGACATTTCATGTTATATATTTATTATTATATATTAGCAACCTTTCAGAATCAACAATTATCCTCTAGAAATTCACTTGTCTATTTGTTCTTTCGCAAATAGATAGATTTATCATCCGAAAACTTAATATTCAATATTTAAACTTTAATTCCATTAAATACAAAACAGTATATAGCTAAATGTTAAACATATAGACACATTTGTTCTTAGCGAGAAGAAATGACACGATTTATCCATTAACATTTTAACGCGCTCCTTGGAGTATGAAAATAATAAGCTTTCCTCTGAAATGTTAGGCAACACTTTTAATCCATTTATTGCATATTGACAAATTGATGCTTTCCCCTAATAATTAATTAAGAAACGCTATTTACCGACTGACTGCAATCAATAGATATACGACTGCACGAACGTTTTCTTCTAAAAGGTCCGACTGACATTAGACATTATTTCTCTAACACGATACAGCGATCCATCAGTACTTGCGGTATATCCGAAACCAATATTGAACCAGTCAGCTACACAAAATGTTTACTAATAGATAGATGCACAGATGGTTGTATATATTACATGATGAATGTATACTTGTGTTTCAGGGTCCTCCGTGGCCAAATGGTCCAGAGCGCCGTCTCAATATCATTTACCTCTCACCGCTAAGGTCAGTAAGTTCGCGTCCTGCTTGCTCCAAAAACTTTTCGTGATAAAATTTGTCAGTTTACTTGCGGAAGGACGATGGTTTTGCTCAGATTCATGCAGAGGTCTTCATCTATCAATAAAACTGGATATGCTATATATAGCTTGAAATGTGTTGAAAATGGTGTAAACCACATTCAAAAAATGAATACATGTAAGATAGGCATAACTTTTATTACGTTTTGGTTTACCTCCAAAAATATATCTACTCATATATAACATTATCTGTATGTCAAGTTACTAGCCCGAAACTACTATCATGCTATCTATCTTTATAACGGTGAGAATAATGAGAACTTTATATGTTAATATTAAGGTCAGTATCGGATGTGCATATCTAAACAATGTCTCCGATTTTTTTTCTTTATTTCACGAGCGTGTTTTGTGGACACCTTGATTGTTTTATGTAAATATTTGTAATTTGTTTTAATGTTGAATAATTTGGGACCCATTCCATTTGCTATACCATGTGCACATAACAAAATATGTTTAAAATATAAAGCATAATAGTATGTACATGTATAAAATAAAGAACAGTTACATGACATGTTGACATAAAAATATGAAACACAGAAAAACACTTTTTAAAATATATCAATTGGTTATCTTTATTTATGTTTACAGAAGTTATCATTATAGTATGTATGCAGATATATACGAGACAGTATTGTTTAATGGTGAAACAAAAGATAGTTTATAGTTATAAACTGTAATCAAACCGTTTTGTTACAACACAATACAAGTTGCAGTCACATAACATCGATGTTGCCAACGAAAGTATCGTATGGTATGAGTATTGTATCCAGTAGGGTTTAGTGTCTGTTCCAACAATTTTAGGTTTCATCACAACGGTGTGCAATGTGATCTAAACATCAACTTGGTTGAAGGTCTTTAGATATCTGAACACTTTTATAATATCGATTATGGAAGCTGAATGGTAGTGTATTGTGTTGTATTGTATTATATGGTATCGTATTGAATAATGGTATTGTATTGTTGCATTGTATTGTATTGCATTATGTTTTCTGTATTGTGCTGTATTTTTGTATTATGTTGTATTGTGTATTGTATTGAATTGCATTGTATTATATTTGTTTGTATTGTGATTATTGTACTGTGTTGTATGGTATTGTATTGTTTTTGTAATGTAGTGTAGTGTAGTGCAATGTAGTGCTCAATGATTTTAAGTGTAATATTTTTATATAAAATTTGTAATAAAAATGATATATTTGTAAACGGCAAATATATTATGGAAACATTCCATGCGGTAACTTCCACATTCCAAAGTCTTCAGCTTTATATTATGTTTATTTAATTTAATTGCAATTTTGTAATGTAAACTCGTAGTACGTGTCGTTTCAAGGATCTCATTGGAAATAAGCCTCCGGGCTTTATAGGCAATCCAAGGTATTACACACTTTTATCTATGTCCAATGTTGCATTAATTGAATACTCCTTGGAGATTTGCCATCCATTTCTATTTCAGTTACCATAGTTTTATATAGAATATTTTATTGTGATGGATCATAAACTTGTTACACTGTATTATGCCAAAACAGTAGTATATAATTGTATTCTGTGATACTTTGTATTTATTAAGTTACCAATACTTAATTAATTTTATGTAATATGGTTGATAGTTATAAAATTACCTTTTACTAATGTATCTATTTTTTATTTGTAATTTAGTATGTATATTTAATGTAACCTGTATATGTGTATTTTAATCTGAATAAATATCAATCAATCAATAGTGTTGTGTAGTGTAGGGTAGTGCATTGTGTTATATTGTATTGCATTATGTTTTTGCAGAATATGATGTTGTATTGTATTGTATTGTATTGTATTTTATTGTATTGTATTGTATCGTATTGTTAAGTTGGTAAGTTTGTGGCCTGCGTCTTATGTCGGGTGGAAAAGACTATAATAACAATTGTACATTGTATTTTACTATATAATCAACCAAGAAAAGGAATATATTAGAATCGTAACATTTACAAATATATATAAAAAAAATATTATCGAAAACCTAAGCGGTTGTGGGAAGTCTAAAACATTTTATATTTTACCATTCTCATATATACATTTTTTTCCTTTATACCTTAAACTTTGATATTATTTGACTAAAATAATTAATCTTATGGCCATTTACGCGTTATAAAGTATAGTTTAATAAAATCTTATTGTTTTAGTCTATTTAATGCCATTTTCACACTAATTTTTGATATATTAATAACTTCAAAAACACAAGAATCAGCAATAAAATAGTCAACTGTCTCGCTATTTCTTCTGTTCAAATTGAAAATTTATTTGCGAGAAAATTGCAAATTCCGTATGCACAACACGCATACAAATAGCTACAGATAATTGAACCGGAAATGATTTCAAATCCAATTGCAGCCTCGATAAAGATCATTAGATATTGCGTCAGATTATTAAAATGACTCCCATGCCTTTGTTGCATATCAAATGAGTTTCTTCATAAAACTGAAAAGTGTGGAAAAGCAACAATGCTTTTAACTCCTGTTTCACTTGTTATTTTTATTTGTAAGGTCGGTTTTGATTTCGTGAGGATAATATAATCACACGCTCGCCTTTTTTGGGTAATTTTCCGAAATATATCAATGCTCTAGTAGTCGAGTTCTAACCTCGGAAACACGAACCATAGACTAAGAAACCCGGATTTTTCATATATAAGTTGTACCCTGCATTCTTTCAGCTTCATCGTTTGGATATGAGCATCAATACACTATATATGCATGACTGACTGACTGATTGACATGAATGGAATAACGAGACTCAATTATGATTAAATAGGAAACTGCAAATAAAATCATAGGTCAGTCGACTCTAAATGCTTTGACGAATTTTATCATATTATAATAATCCGAGTTGTTGCAAAGTCCTTATAATAATAACTTTCCTTTAGTTCAATGGTTAGAATTATTTTTGGTAGCACATGTCTTTGTATATAGACATTTCTGCAAACAGCCCAATATAGTTACGTTGCATGCTGAAAACCAAATCTCAAATGATCTGAAACGTTATAATTTCAAGCACTTATTATATTCGTACAAGTTAGTTTTTTTTTTAGTTTCTAAATAATTTTACTATTAATAACATTCGGTTCCTTTTATATAACCGGAGTAACGATCTACATCCAGGTCACGTGTCTTTTAACGAGATTTTGATGAAACAGTGATAGTACAGTATGTAATTTGATAAATATAATAAGTTCAAATAATAGTAAAAGGTTTGATCGCTTTGTTGTCAAAATGATATGATTAGGCCAATCTCAATATGTTTGTTCTGTGTGTGGTATACATACAACGATTTGGTAACAAACACTATCGCGTTTTACGCATCGAAATATATAGCTATATTTACATTTACATCATAGTCGAACTAATTCATTAGAAATTGGAGACGCCAGACAGTAAAAGTACCGAATCACACTGGCCAATCAAAGTTAATCCTCATCGTTTTATAGCCAAGCTATGCCCTTTATTAAACAATCACAAATTTGAATCACATATATCCCATAATCTTTTTTTCTGTATATATAACCAATTTATTGTACTTCAGAACAGTCATAAATATTACTAGGGACTATCTAAATATCTTTAATAGTAACTCTCATAGCATGTACGAGCAGTACGTTTAATTTCATACATAGTCATTCGGGGAATAAAGTCTGGATTTTTACAAAGATAAGCAGTACAGCGTATTTTAATCATACAACTTATCGCTTATACCATGAACAATTATGGTATATACAGACACAGATATACCGTAGAGACAATTTCATCTTATCTTTTGTATAGCACAGTATCGATGGTTTCATTAAGTGAAGACGATTGTTTTTCAGTTATGTGAAGGAATCACGAAATTTTACCGTCGTGCGAAATAACTGGATAACAAGACAAAACAAAACAAAACTTTGACGTCATAATGTACGTGATGACGTCATCACAATAGCAGGATCATCTTGAATCTCTAAAATTAGTAGAGATTGTTATTGCATACGCACTTCGTTTCAAGAATTTTATCTTTATATATTGCAGGGCCCGATTAGCTCAGTCGGTTACGCGTCTGACTATCAATCCAGGGATCATGACTTCGAATTTCCGTCCGACAACAGTCTCCATGATGCCAGACAGTGACTGATGATATACGACATTACGTCTCATTATCATTCGTCTCTCACCGCTGATTCAAGCGGGGAAGTTAACAGCTACTTGCCGGAGATGGGTTGTGCTCGAGTTCTGGTTAACTTTTCAGGATCCCGAGTACTGGTTAACCTTTCAGGATCCCAGTTAACAATTGTTAGGTTAACTGATCGTCTGTTAGCCTTAGATGGCATAAAAATGACGCTAAATATTCAATCAACCAATCAAATCAAGAATGTGTAGGCAAGTCCAACATAAAATTAATAGAGAAATGGATTGTAATGAGAAGATTATACTAACGTTATTGATAACACTCTTAATCGTTAACTGGGTATGACACATTCAAAACTGGTATTTTTGTCAAAGGAACGAGGGTATAAATAAGTTTTGACCTACTTTTTCAATTCAGTGTATTTCCTATCGCTTTCGGCCTTAATGCCAGTTACAGGAAAAAAACGCATTTTATTTGATTTAAAAGTAACTGATATACAAATAGTAACAATCAGTTTAGAATTTAGTGCAATTGGATATATGCTTTCGATTGTACAATTAAAAAACAACGGTCGTATAATTAGATTGATGAATAAAAATCTCTCCACTTGATTTATTTCTTATACATGTGCTATACACCTTTTATCATAAATAAAATTTTTCATTTGCCTGAAGGTATAATTAAATTGTTAAAATATTTTCTTTAAGCTATTGCAAACAAATTAGTTACACATTATATTAAAAATAAAACCTGCTTTCCTCATATAATCAAGTTGCAAGTTAGTGATGAAGTTTGACCTTAAGGAAAAAAATAATATAAGGCCTGAATTAAAAACAGCATCAATTTGATTGTTGAAGTTGGTAACAGTTGCACGCGTTTCCATGCTTACTGCAGTAAAGGCATATCGACTCAGTTCTACTTTGTCTTCCATAAAAATGGACAATCACATTTTATATGCAATCGCTTGGCCAAAACTGTTCAGTGAAGATAACTTACTGGTGGCAGCTGCGTGCAGGATATAAATTTAGTAATAACACTTTAAAAGATAAAGTAATATGAGGTTTTGCCAGTGACAATAGTAAAACAGTAAAGCGATAGTTAGTTCCTTAAGTACAAAAGATGGCATATTAGTATGAAATAAGAATACACATGACACATTGTGTTTGTAATACTTTGCTTGACAGTAATACCAAATATAGTAATACATAGTAGGTGATTGAGAGACAGAAGGAAAGTTGGAAAGCTAGATAAACCGTACCAGCAGAAATAAAGAAGTATATGAGTACCATTTCTTAGTCTTCTTCATATAACATTCTTACTCTTAAATCGTTTAACTTTTATTTTGTTTTAAAATGGGACCAAGTAGCATACATATGCATGCATATTCCGGTTTATCAATAATTTCCGTAGTATATGAATCTCTGTTTTAGAAAGCATAACAATAAAGTAATATTAATATATATATATTCCTCCTAATAATCATTTTGTCAAATTTTATAATCTGAAACATATCGATTACCATTAAGGTTTTCACTCTTAACTCTTATAACAAACATAGCTATTTAATTAAACAAAACGGTATTCACTTAAAACAAATCTAATTATTTAATTAAACCATAAGGTTTTCACCTTAAACTCTAGATACGAATTCAAAACGATGTCACCAGCAATGATAATTATAGTAAACATATTTCCCTAAGGTTATTAGCTTTTGTGTGTGTTCAAATTTAAAATGTATTTACGGCAAACGTTGCACATTTATATATAGCTACTGAAGTCTGAAATATAAAATAGTTTGAAATCCCGCTGCCTGCTACCCTATATTATGATCATAAGATTAGATATTGCGTCTGATTTTAAATATGGCCTCATGCCTCTGTTGCATGTCTTATGATCTTGTTGATAAATCTAAGTTTGCTGCAAACTGAACATTACGTTTAACCATCACTGTTTATGTGTTTATACGTAGGTTCGGAACGTTTACACTTTTTGTAATAGTTTAATTCTTTCTCTCATTCAAGTTCTTGTTATTGTGTAGTTGATAAAGGGACATACAAACAGTATCATACTTATATGAATTATACTCATCGACCAAGTATTGCCAATAATGATGTATATTTTAACATGTCAACATTATATATTGAAAAGGGGTTTCTTAACTCGGGCTACAGGGCCTAGATTGGACTAAATTTGATTTCCCGCTTAACATTGCAACGTATTTTATGACGTAATACGTCAAAATGAGTCGCATCATTTCATTTCGATTTCTATTCAAACAAGTTTACACGTCGTAAAATTTGTTTCATCCTTAGAAAAAACTACGAATGACGATTTGAAGGTCAGCAGCGGCATTTAATCGTCTATATTTAGAATCGATTTCGTGTCGTTTTGATAGATTTGATATACCAAACTCATTTGAACTTTTTTTTTTATCTTTTTTAAAAGTAATTTTATTTTTTAAGATATTTAAAGCGTTCCTTTACTGAAAATGCTCCCTTAAGCTATACTTTGATAAATCAAATTCCATTTCAATAAGTATTAAGTTTATAGGTTACTTCATTTAATACGAATATGTGTGCGCGTGTGCGTGTGCGCGTGCGTGCGTACGTGTCGTATGTTCAATTCGCATGTTCCGTTATACGGGGAATAACCGACACTTAAATATATTTTAGCAAAACTAGGCATTGCAGCATATTATTCATTCGAATTATCGCTTAAAGCATAATCTAATTAGACCCGGACACAATGGAGACGTGGTCAACTATTCCTCTTTGTATTTAAATTGAAAATAAATAGCACGTAATTGAAATCCTTGGTAATAAAAAACATTTTTTTGCAGTGTTGTCAAATAATATTGAAATAAAACCATGTGTGAAATAATTGCTAAGCGAAATGAAATATTGCAAAAAACGAATTTGCAAATATGAATGTTTGCCTCATATCTAACAAAACAAATAAATGCAAATGTGCAAATGTGCGCGGAAATGAATACATTCTCCATGTCACGAACTTGTACAATTGTATTATGTTCACAGTCGATTATCCTTTTACATACTTAGCTACATTGCACCCATTAAACACAACCGTCTATTGCTGCACATCACCAATATTATAGACACGTTAATATGCTAATACTAAGTAGCAAGCAACATTTATAATTCTTTAAATTATCCTTAATGTCAGTAGCCTTAATGCTCCACCAAGAACCAGTTTTTCACCTTCCACACAGATATAAATATAATTTGTTTTCCAATAAAGAAATGATGCCTTGTACATGATAAATATTGACTTATATAAACCATATTGGCTTATCTGAAACGATGTCGTGCTATATATAGTTCGAATCCTCCAACACAGGTTGTTATATATTGTCTGTATTGCAGCTTGTCCGTTAAAAAATCCAAGAAGTACGATAGATTCCATGTAAAGAGTTTATCCCGTAGTTTCACAATATCGTATTTATTGGATTTATAATGGCTTTGGTGATACTAATCTGGTGATAGAAGTATTACTATTTGAATCAAAGGTGAGATGCACGATGTCACAATGTCGTATATCAATCATCACGGAGACTGTTGCCGGACGGGGATTCGAACTCACGAACCCTTGATTGATAGTCAGAACACGTTATAACACGATTAAGATTACTGTGTTTTTTTTAATAAATGTATATTTTAATTTAGTTGATTTTGGTTCAACAATAATTGAGAAATCCATGTCGACATATACATTTGATAAGATGTCCATTGTAACATCCATTGCTGCATTTGTTAAATACTTGCTGTGATAAAGGCATTTGCTAGCTGATGTCAGATTTGAATATATCATAATATAATAGGAGATCCGCAAAAGAAATAAATGTTGATTATTGAGCTCGTATAACTTCGAATAATTGTATCATTACCTAAACTATTGAACAAATTATTCTTGACTTTTATGATTAATTCGTGTAATCAAGTGCTTAAAAAGTCACTTTTATTTGATAAGTATCAGATATTGAAATAAGTAAATGTGAATACATCCGTCAATGAAATACAATATGATAAAAGTATCAGCTTTAAAAAGCAAAACACAACAAAAACGAAGAACATATCACACTCGATTTGCATGAACATGCAAAATCTCTCATGCCCCAAAGCACCGCTTTATCCTGTATATTGTTCTCAAGCTAGACTTTATAATAATAATAATAATAATAATAATAATAATAATAATAATAATAATAATGAGTTAAGCGTGACGGTAGAGTAATGGATAGAGTGTTGGCCGCTCAACTCAGAGTTTACGGATTCGATCCCCTTCTCGAGCCAATGCCTCTGCACTCAGTACTGGTTCTACCCAGGAAGCGGACTTGAGAGCGGATCATATAAGCTCTGAGCTTTCACCACAATCTAGCTAAAATAAAATTAGTATAAACTAAGTATGGTCCAGTCCAAACAACACACGTGTTCATAGCAAATAAATACTTGTAATAAAATATATCGCCGCAAATAATGAAGTTTTTGTAAATAGGGTTTAAAGGCAAATTTCAAACAAACATTCGTAATATCTGTCTATATTGGTTTAATGATTTTCAGAATAATTTTAACAGGGGTCTTCAAATAAATGTCTATTGCCTGCACCATTCACGTTAGATCACGGTGACTAAATATACCTCCAATAAAATTGCGTCATCAGATTTGGATCACATGATTGGATGACGTAATGCGTCAAACTTAAAGGACATGGGACTATTGATGAGCAATCTAATAAAATTGTTGAAAACATTGCACTTACCTTTTATATGAGTGAGTATTTCTCTATGAATTAATTCCACAACAATGTCGATGTCAATTCATTGAACAGCATAATGTTGCCTAATTTCTCTTTTTTTTAATGTTAGACATAGTAATGAATTAAAACACTGTTAAAAATTAAACATCTTATTTCAATGTAAACTTTATTTATGCATCTTTATAAATACAACGCTTCCCATCCACTTTTCATGAAAATGTTCAACCATTTAGTTGTTTCCGTTTTATGACTAACATAAACATCCTGTGGTCATTTCAAACTCATTTTTATCAAATTTCTATAAAAAGGTACTCCTTGAAAACCTCTAAAATTCTATCATACACTCCCATCATGTTTGCTACTTTTGGCCTAGACATGTTAAGCTTCACTGTTCAGCAGATGTTGATGGTATGAATATTTATAAAAATCTTGCTTGTGAAATGAAAAATGGACAAAGTGAGAAATACATTTTTCAAGTCTATATCACAAAAAGACTATCTTACTGGTATCAGAAGCATTATTTTTTATATATTTTTCATTGCATTAAATATTAAATAAATACTGACATTGAAGTTAAATTCACGTGTAGGAAATGCATACTTCCCGAAAATTGCTGAATTCACGTTGTGATCGAACACACGATACGACACCATAATGAAATATCTATTGCATGCTTATGTTGCTGTGGTTGGTTGTTGCATTTTAATATTTTATGCATCTGCATATTAATCGCTTTCTTGTAAAAAATATCAAAATATACCACGATTAAGATGCTGGCTCAAATCTATGTTAATATATGATATTAAATATGTTTAGCCATATTCATGATCATAATTGTAAACTCAGTTTTAGGTAAGGGTAGTAATTAATGTAGGTATCACTCGACCCAATTGAACTGAACTTGTACACATTTGGCAATAAAACATGTTTAAGTCATTAAGGTATTTGTCAGTTATTCCGGTAACACCTATGTCGCTGTACTCTTGATATCGTAGAGCCATTGCTTTGTTATGGTTACTTTAAAGTAATTATATATTTAAAAACGCTTGTAAACGGTCACCGTGACGAACTGAATTAAAATAGTGTCATTCATTCTAAATAACGTTGGTTTACATTTATAAAACATGTAAGTGCCCGTTCATGTAATTTATAGTATTGGAAGTTGTTGCGAGGGTATTTTTCATTCACATGCGTAACGTCTCTCACTCTACAGTTTCGCCCATTTGTTTTTGCCATGGTAACATGAATCTTGCGCATAAAAGAAGTTCTATATAATTTCATTTGAAATATTTTCAAAATGGTTCATAGTTTCTTGTTATAGAGTAATATCTGACATAGTATACACTGCAATAAGACATTACTGGTGTTAAAAAGTGACTTTGTAGGTTTTACAGATGCATGTTTTTATGAGTATTTGAGGACTTCTTTTTTAAAAAATATTTAGGGTTTCACTACACCGTCTTGAAAAAAAGCTTACCAACCTACGAGTCATTGCGCAGTTTTTGAGATTGATCCCGCTAAAAAATACTTCTAAAAATATCCTATGTGGAATATTTTTTTCACCGTGGAAATCCTAGACCTTATTTTTTATATAGAACAACAAAGAACAAAATTTAACTGTGTATTGAGACCTATCAAAATTTAAAACTAATGTATCTTTTTAAGAGACTCATAACGAGATAGCGGCAGTGAAGTCGGTATATTTTCTTGGTAATTAGATCTTATGTGTTAATTCTAAAGCCAATAAACACTTACAAAACAAAACCAAACATATGTGACTGACATTAAAACTACAATAATCTAGACCATCTGAAACAATTTGTCGTTATCGCGGTGAAAATTGGAGATTACATTGTTTGGCTGTCATGTAGTATATCGTATATACTGGTTACTTGTAACTCGAATTTGATTAGTACGCAGTTCGTGGGACTATAGAACTTTGTTACGTGTCATTGTATTATATTATACTTTAGTCTGTGGAGGTGTGATATAGGGCGACAGAAGACACATTTTAATGACGTTTGCATGAGACGTTTGAGATGTTTAACTGATCACACATTGTATCCTTCCTACATGACAACATATCTACAAAGTTGTCTGAAATATATTATTAAGATCTTTATTTTCTGTCATCGACGGCGTTAATGTCACCAAATTAATATTGTTGTTTTTTTGCGGTTAATTTTGTATCTTAGAAACATGGAGTTAAAAAAAATGGATGGATAATCGGGTTATGGCTAGTTCTACTCAAAACAATGCAACATTGTTCGAGTGATCATATCTATAACTGTTTGACTCGGAGTCACCAAATTTGTTCTATATATATTTTATAGGTAGAAATATCTCAAATCGTTTTGGCATTTTAGTGTGACCTAGACCTTGGCCTATACATATTCAAAATGTGCATATACAACATTAAGTTATTGTGTTTTGTTCCGTTTCTAAACTAACTATTTAGCCTAGAGCCGCCTAGATTTGATACATAGTGTTAGGTAATACTGACGGATGAGTAACACATTATGTCGATAGATGTTACGGGTAGAAATTAATATGGTTTCGGGTAGTATTAACCTATACATGACAGAGTCACCAACGTTGGTCCATACATTGTTTCGAATGATCTTAACCATGACCCGTTCGGGTGAAGTAACCATGCAGATATTTTAAGAAGAATTTACCTTCATGAAATATTAATTTGACCCATAAAATGTTAAGTTTGTGCGTTTTCCTCCATTTCGCAATTGTTTTACAATAATACAATCCGTGTATTTCCATTATTTGTCAGACAATGATAGTACATTAGGTACACTCTACTAGTATGGTTAATTATTTTTGGTTGACACTGCTTTGGAAGACAATTTATGACTGAGCAGTGTCTTACTGTCACTGTATATTAATACCAAAGTGTGACAATGGGCCAAGAACTTTGTTATCACACATTTACTAAATTGTGTTGATGCACTGTTAGCCTACAGTTACATAAGTTAATCAATAGTTGTGTTCTGGGTAATAACTCTGTATTTTTAGATGACATTGACCTTACCCCTAACGAATTAATAACGTCGGGTTTAGTTTTAAACTATTTGGTCAAGAGCGACTTTATTGTTCCGAAATAGTTAATAAATGACAATTTACATCTGCAAATAAGTAATTTGGCCTACATAATTTTATTTTGTTATCGTTAAAACTGCTTGCAAAGACACATTTTTTTAAAAAAAAATATACTGAATTCCCAAAAGCTCTGTAAAAGCCCAAATACTAGTACTGATTCAAGCCATAATGCCATGCAAAAAACAGTAAGTGCATGTGCAAATAAGGATTATAGACAATGCATGTTCATAGAAATATTTACACACGTGTTGTTTAACGCTTAATCTTTGTTACCATAAGCACTGTTGTAGTATTTTGCATACAAAATCATATAACTACATATAAAAGACGAATGCATCTGTAAAACAATGGTAAAGAAAATGTCAGAAATACTTTATGGATAAAGATCTGTTTGTTGTAGAAAAAAAAACACACTAAAATAACAACATAAACAACAGTAGTTTCTAAAACCAGCTTAATTAAACAGAATAATGTACCAACAATTTATATTGCGATTGCATCAGTACAATGCGCGCACAAAATGACCTGTTTATGTGTCGACGTGCCGTAAAACACTATTCCTTCCATCAATACACAGCACGAACTATCAAATAAATTGATGCGCAGACATACGGTTTAGCTATAGCACCACAGACGCACATAAAAATAAAAATGTTACCAGAGTGCTATGCTTTATTACTCGAAGTATATTGGTTCCTGACATGCATGCAATACGAATACCTAAGAGTGTAATGAAATAACATGTTTAAACTTCAGGAACGATAATATCGATGGCAATATTATCTAAATCCGATGAAAAGTGGCGGACATTACGCTTTGATGAATTAACACAGCATGTTAACGTCTATTATTGCATAGCATGGATATTGAATAGAGTTAAATCGATTCAAATAGTAAAACTGAAGTAGAAATATATCGTATGGTGTTAAATATTAATTTGAACAATCACGACAGGCTCTCCTTGAAATAGTCGTTAAAGCTGGCACAGGGAAGCATAATGCTGAAAATTACATAGACTCACGCCTTATCTTATAGCTGTCTTCGAAGTGCTGAACTCCAAACAAAAAAAAAGGATCTACCTTTGTGATATAATAGAGATGAAAATTATATTCAGTTGCAAAAAAAAGTGTACACTGGAGTGATTGTTTGATTGTGTTTATATATTTTATAATAGATATGTCATGAACATTTCTGACCAGGAAACAACAATCATGACAGAAGACATATTTCAGTTATTTGCAAAATTATTTTCATAGAAGAAAGTCGCAAAATACAGATGGCTTGCATAATACATATTTCT
Source organism: Panopea generosa (assembly GCA_029582155.1). Lineage (NCBI taxonomy): Eukaryota > Metazoa > Mollusca > Bivalvia > Adapedonta > Hiatellidae > Panopea > Panopea generosa. Next base: position 86,344,934 of record CM055897.1, on the reverse strand, counting down.
AATTACAAATTATTGAGAAAGTATGTTTTCCCTGAATCATCCCACGTTCTATATCTGGTAGTTATAGAAGTTCCTGTAAGATACGCAGACGCAATACACATATATGTTATATAACATACAATATAAAAAATATTTACAAATAAAAGAAGAAATACTAAATTATCACAATAATAAAATCCTATTTCGATTGACATAAATGCTCTTCATTGGTTGGCTAAATCACAAATAACCGTAATCAGTAAATTGAATATAATAACAGATATGTAATACAACAAATATAAATAACTTACATTGTAACTTTAGGTTATATTTCACGATGGTATTCTGTAAAGGTTTGCGTCTGACTGTTCATCCAAATACTGATTAAAGTTGTACTTCATAGAACAGCGTATTTTTATTAGAAGACTTTGCAAAAAAGTGCTAATTGTTTTAGTCCTTCCAGTTGTTGTTATTAGCACCACCTGGTTTCCTTCTATTGATTTTAAGCTTTTGTAATATACGTGAATTACAAGAAATCAATAAAAGGTATATATTAACTATACAACAAATTATCAAAAGTACTAAGATAGCGAACATTTGAATTACTTTTCCTAGGATGTAAATTGATGGTGCTAATTTCATGTAACATTTTGACAAAAACTAATCTGATATAAATTAGTCTGTAGAACGGACCCAGCTCTCCCAATTGGGTCCGTTAAAAGCAATTTGGAGAAAGTCATATTTGAGCACGTTAATGGTTAGTTGCTAAAGGGAATGTTTGAATGACGTCACAGTTTAATTAGCGTTTAATTGCTATGAATTGTGGAACAGACATAAAATTTCTTGCTTTTTCATTGGTGTTTGCTAGACTTGATTCCAGAGGTATCAGGTTTTGGGATAGACTAGATATTTATATTTCAATTTTACTGAAATACATTAGTTTGCCTGGTAAATATGTTTATCTTTTTTAGTTGCAATTACAGACATAATTAAATGAAAAGTCATATATATATTATGTCTGTAATTCCAACTAATATATATATATATATATATATATGAAAAATAACCGATACTTATTTTGAGAGGATAAAACTACATTTTGAAGCATTAAAGCTGTACTTAAAGACAGTATGTCATGCATTTTATTATTTTACAAATTTGCCAAAACACTCAATATATTATTTTTAGTTATACCCAATGAGCCTTTATTGCCAGAAGGTTATATACTATAACTTGTTAAAATGATATTTTGAAAATCAATTTCCTACCTTGGCCCATACGTCCAGTTTCGATTAAAACAGATTTTCTATGTTTGGCTAATTTAGGAAGCGCCACAAACACTGAGGTATGATCGACAATCAGAATCAGTATGATATTTATTGAAAATGTTAGTAATCCATTTCGGTTAGAACTTCTTGGTTGTCAAGTTTAAGCGTCAGAGACAGTCCATGATATTCGTAGTTTAGTTACGAATGGTAGTTAATATAATATATATGCTCCATATACATTTAAAGATTATCTTTTTATTTGACCATTTGCAGCGATTTACCCGTGACGCAAGCATGAAACAACAGAGCGGTCACTTTATTCTTTATTGAATTGAATAAGGAGCGTATGGTTCTATGGTAGAGGATCGAACCCGTGATCGGAGTGTCATGGGTTCGATCCTCCCCCACGGACAGGGACAATACGACTTTTTCCGCATATTCTTTGAATTTGTTCCTACCAAGAAAGACCTCGAGCGTGAGTTGTAATATCTCATTTCGCAATCAAAGTAAAATACAAGTTTTATACGAAATTGGAATGATTATCCAATATATTCGTTTTGGTTTATACATATTTTATATGCCGGTTTAAGCATGTCAACAAGTACAATATTAACAATGTATAGGATTAAGAACGATAGAATACAATAGAACGATAGAGTTCAATAGAGCGATAGAAAACAATAGAACGATATAATACAATAGAGCAATATAATACAATTGAGCGATATAATACAATAGAACGATAGAATACAATAGAACGATAGAGTACAACAGAGCAATAGAATATAATAGAGCGATAGAATACAATAGAACGATAGAATACAATGGAACGATAGAATACGATAGAGCGATAGAATACAATAGAACGATAGAATAAAATACAATGCAATGGAACGATATAATACAATATAGTTATATAATACAATAGAACGATATGATATTATAATGGAACAATATAATACAATTCGTATAGGGTTGTTCTGCTCAGTAGCTTAATATTTACAGTGTTACATAGCAGTACATTTAGTGATGTGAAACTTTAATGTAACGTAACACACATATGAATAAAATATAAAATAAGATTAAATCAAATTCAGATAAAAAAGAAATATAATATAAATGATATGTCGTACTATTTGATTTTTTCAATGAGAACTTAAATAAAGGAGCTTAGGGGACTTCTGGCTAAGGGAACGGTGATGGCCCGTATCCATGACCTATATGTATATATATTATCTGTTTATAGAAATTATTACCTTAAAACTATTGTTAGCCATATTAAATGTTTGCATTGCTACATAAATAGTGATTTTTGTTTCATGGTGAAGCAAAGCGTTTTCATATAACAGTATATTTAAAGATATTACGAGAGATACATGCAGTATTCAAGAATATTCAAGTCTAACTGTGAAATAAAATATAGTGATATGTATCTTCAATGGTTCCACATCAGCACAACGGGAATTCTTTTACACATATGAAGTGATTAAAGAAGCTAAATTCAATGCGAAGTCCTGCATGAAGAAATTTGGCTCTTCTGGCCAGCATAAAAGTATTTCGGAACTTGCACTAAGTCTTGGTTTTAATATTGTTTGATCGAAGTAACGCAATCAGCAGGTAGTATATTCCATTCCCGAGCGACAGATGGGAGAAATGAGTTGGAATACAAATTGGTACGAGTAATTCGATGTATAACGGTATAAGGATTGCTCAAGCTGTTGGTTGATGCAGCAGAGCTGACCATTAGAAGGTACTACGGATGATAGATAAGGAGGTATTAGTAAAGAAAAAAAAATATGTTCAATCTGCGAATTTTAAGAGACTCTCAGTCTACCTCAGTGTAGCGGTCACAGAGGAAAAATGTGTTTTACTGTTCCAGTTACTAAACTAGTTGCTTCATTTTTTATTTCATCCAGTTTTCTGTTTGTGCAGTCATCCTAAATAACAGTTATTTAATTTAACGACAATCGTAAGCAGACAAAACTTTACAATAATAAATGGACTGAAATCCACTATTAAATGTAAACTTAAAATTCAAGAATTTAAACCATGACATTATCTTGGGTTAAAACAGGTTTACGCATTGAAAATATTGCACGAACTCCGCAAATTGCATTTGGTTTTTAATGGGTAAACATGAACTCATTTAATCAGCATTGTAATAATTTAACTCCTATGTATAATACAAGATAGACATAGCGTACTAGTTCATGTTCATTTTACTTTGCTTTTTCATATGATGTATTGGTTAACTTCATATCATTTGTTCAATATCATGTCTTTGTGACAAAATGTCCAAGGGTCGACAACTCATTTTGGTAGAATACAAGTTATGCTCAAAATAATTATGAATAAAATTTCGAAAACATGTTTATGGGTATAAACTATTTATAAACACATTAAAAATTTTGCTCAACAACGAAAATAATATGTCCACATATCGAATAAACTTCACGTTCCATTAAATGTCTTGTATTGTTTACACCTGTACATATCTTCCGCCTCCGTATTCCTAGATTCCAATTCCAATGTACGTCCCTCATGGCGATGGCTGTGTCAACTGGATCTTTTTCACATGATTTATTTAGTTCTTAGTTAATAGTACCTTACTTTTCCTCGCGTCGACTAAATTATGACGTCAGGATCGTTGTGCCGCCAAATTGGCGAACATATGGGTTCAGCGACCTTATGACGTCAGGATTGTTGTGCCGCCCCATTGGCCAACATATGGGTTCAGCGACCTTATGACGTCAGGATCGTTGTGCCGCTCCATTGGCGAACATATGGGTTCAGCGACCTTATGACGTCAGGATTGTTGTGCCGCCCCATTGGCGAGCATATGGGTTCAGCGACCTTATGACGTCATGATAGTTGTGCCGCCCCTTTGGCGAACATGTGGGTTCAGCGAACTTATGACGTCAGGATCGTTGTACCGCTCCATTTGCGATCATATGGGTTCAGCGACCTTATGACGTCAGGATCGTTGTACCGCCCTATGTGCGAACATATGGGTTCAGCGACCTTATGACGTCAGGATCGTTGTACCGCCCCATTGGCGAACATATGGGTTCAGCGACCTTATGACATCAGGATTGTTGTACCGCCCCTTTGGCGAACATATGGGTTCAGCGACCTTATGACGTTACTACCACATGCTGACTCCCATATACATCTTCAACGTTGTAGATTCCCACCTATGTAGGCGTTGTCACAAAAAAAAAACCAAAAAAAACACAGCTGCAAATATTTACAAATTCAGACTTACAATTTACTCAAAATGTAAAAACATTTCATGTATCAGTTCCATGGTAGATTTGTCGATATGTAATAAAAGAAAATTCCCTTTTTTACCATCTAACAGCTCCATGGTAGTTTTATGAATATGCAATGACAATACATTCACTTCTAACAATCTATCAATGTCATCTGTATCCAGTGCTATAACTATTTGTATTACCAAATTGGATTTCCACTCTGCATAGCAACACTATTTACAAAGTATAATTGATGGACAACATATCTGTAACTATTTCGCCTTATGAATATCACAATAAGCTTGCACAATTAAATTATATCATTAATAGACACCCATTCTTAAATGCATATTTTCAACACATCATCATCATCAATACAATATAAACAGCTCATAATGATATTCCTCACTCTTACCAATGTACTTATAAAACTATTCTCAAATACAAACACAATACCAACCAACAGCTTTCTCCTCTGAATAGAAATAAACAATGTATCATCATGCACAAATACGCAATATATAATTCGTACTTTCTCATAATACCGTGTGCCGAGTTTAATCACTGGATACAATTTGTTACAATGACCTCCTGCATTAAGCGTCATTACGACCTGAGTTATACAGCAAAATCCTGCCACATTTTTATGAAAGAAATCGAAATTTCCATAATAGTAAAACAATATTTAAACATACCGAACATCGGATGGCATTTTTAATAGTAGGCCATCAAAAAAGCAAAATGACCCTTATTTTCAGTATAATTGTTTTAGTACCATAACATTATTCCCCAATATGTATAGCATCGTGTGATGATGGATGCCAATCATGAAATTGCGTTTTAAGGTCACAGTTGAGGTCAAAGGTCAATCAGATGAAAAAATTAACAAAACGGTATTGTATATAAATTATTGTCACTTATGTTACAATAATGTTGTTTTATATATATTGTTTTTGTAATGACATGTTGTTAATAGTCCAATAGACAATATAGACAACTATACAATATTTTATTTGAGTAATGTAGGCCTCCGGCCCTTAATACATTTTTAAACACTATGGTAAACGTGGAATCTAACAATTAAAAATTCATAACACGAACATTATAATTTCAATACAGTTTCGATAAAATGAATGCAATATATTTATTTATATATATTTTTTTTTTTAACGTATTGACTGTTCTGTTGTTTTGCTCGTGATCAATGTTTGTGTTTATCTTATTTCAATTATTGAAAAAAAGAAAAAAGTATTACACAATTTCGAGATTTAATTCAAGTCATGATGTTTTAAGTCATTTTGTTTTAAGATTGGAGGTAAAGAGTTCTTTATTAAACATCTCAAATACAAACTTTGCCAGTTTGATTATCTTGTCAGAATTGGCTGTGCTCATCAAGCTGTAGAATTCATATACATTATGATAGTTGTGATCGTTATAGTTAATAATGAAACAGTGTAAAGGACAATGGAGCATCTATTTAAAGGATATTGAAGCATGCCTGTCTTACTGCTTGTTTTTATACGAGTCGAAAGTTCAATAAGTACTTTTAAAATGTAGACAATTAGTTGTTGTTTATTGCAAATCTGCAATTTGTTATTAACCTTGAATATTATACATATCTTTGAAGATAAATACTAAAATTAACTCTAAAAGTTAAGTGTTCGCTTGGACGTCCGTATGTTCTACACAATACGATAATACACTGATGCATATTTTTTTATCATGTATTATTTTCCAATTGAAATGCGATTTAAGGAGAAATAACGATTACGAATATATATATACCTTAGATTAAAAGTAAATGTAAAAGAAAGAGAGTTTATGTTATGGTGTAATCAAATTACCTTAATTGTACGTAAAACTAGTAAAACTTGTCCTACCATATATAAATATGCCTCACAAAGTATCTGAGATTCGAAGAAAAAAATACTTGTTACCTGTAGTATAGAAGTTCTTGACAGAAATGACAGTTTTGATCGTGACACTTGATTGTAACTTTTTATGGCATAAAATTTGTTCTAATAGTGTATTCACTTCCAAAAACAAAATCAATAAACTAAAAAAAAAAAAGGGATCTCCTGGACCTTCTACTAGTAGTGTCGAAGAAGTATTGAAAGATGCTCCTGTCCGTTCAGCAACTTAAGCAAAATATTACAAACTGATTCGAGTTGATGTATTTTATTTCAGTCGGAAGATGTAAAACAGTTACACCGTTTATGAGTGATATGTTTCAAGAATATGTATTGCGGCTGTAAATGATCTTATTGCGTCCGAAGTAAAATACATTCTAAAATGTCTGTCTAAGTTTAAAAAACAAATTGTGAAGTATGAGGATACTATCGACGAATGCTACAGTAATGACGAATTGTGAGGATTTAGGTCCGGTGATTATTGGTGACGACTGGAGTAGCTACTTTACAAGGAAGCGGGTATTAAATCAGACTGTTCCAAGCAAATATGAGGATCGTTCTATGAAGACGTCAAAAAAGCTACTGACCCAAAGCACAGTTTATTAGACCATCATATATGCGTCTAATTTTGGGTCATATACTGATTTATCTGATAATGTTTCAAGTATTCTAGAACCATATGAAAGTATGCTTATACAGGAAAGTGTTGATTGCTGCTCAACAAGTAAGATAGGCATGATTCCCTTCGGGAAGGAATATACATTGATTATGTAGACAAGGTAATTCCTGGAAGGTTCTTTCTATACCTGGCCTGTTATTTGTTGGTATGACGATTATTCTAGATGGCAATGCTGAAGTCAGAACCTATGCGGAGAACTGTTACGTTTGTATACTAGCGCAGGAGATATAGTATTTGGCGTATCTAACGGCATACACAATCTCAAGATGTTGAACTTGGACATGCTCTTTACAAGACAGCTCGTTCTGAAATGAGTGTCAGTCTTTTTCATGCTGTCAACCACACTGTTATAAATATTATCAGTTGAACTGACAACTTAATTGCAAATGACAGTCTTGGGATGTATATCGAAAATGGATATGATATGTCCTGGGATAATATTGGTGCTGTTGAAGCAACGTTAGATGAAAGAAACATAGTTAACAGCACAATATGGTGGTTGGGAAATACAGTCAAATTCTAGAGAAAATTATGTGGGTACTAATACCAGAACTTAATAATTAGGCAAACATGCTTCTGCTGATACTATGAAAACTATCCACTTAGATAAAGTAATGATGGTAGGATATATCCAATACATGGACCTGACAACATAAATGCAAGTAGTTGGTACAAAAACAATAATGAAACACGTTAAACAGCATATATTCGGAATATTTGAATAGATTTTTAGCAAAATAGTCAAAATGATGTGCAAACAGTTCCGACTTGGAGAGCTTACAATGAATTAAGCAGTCCAGATATTCTGCCAATGAAAACTATAGGAATGCTTCCAATACTACAATTCTATTTAGATGAACTGAACACATATACTACTGTAATCAATATATTTGAAAAAAAATTAAATCATATTGGTCAAAGCAACACCGTTATCACAGCAGATCAGCCATCCTTTCTAAAAAGAAATTACTTGTATGCGGCAATCAAGACCTGTTTACTTACATGATATGAAGCCTCTCGAAAGACAGCACCAGATATGTGTGGGGAATTTAAAGATAGGATTTTATAGTCAAAAGGAGCAAAATCACCCAACACTGACCAAGCAACAAGCTGGATGAAAACATTTGAAAAAAGGAATCACACAAATTGACAAAGCCAGAGAAAGATACATAGACCATACTTACACCAGATATGATTGTCTGCCTTTTGGAACTGATCTTAATGAGTCTGATGTTCAAGTTTTGATCAAACAAATGAATGCTTTTGACATTTTCTGAGTATGATCCTTTGAAGAAAAAAAAACAACATTTGCGTTGATATATGATGTTTCAAACATGCAGAAAGTTCAGGTTGTTTAGGATGACAGAAAATTACTTCAGAGTCTGTCAAACATTTAAATGTTTAAACATATCTTTGTCAGCTGTAAATGCTAGCTGAAATGTAGAAATTGGTTTTGTGCTGAAACACAAGTTGTCCTTGGTACCACTGCCAGTTGCTAGGGTTGTATGATTTAGGAACTCTACCACAAAGACTGAATTATTGAATGTCTCTGAATATGAAGTGATTTAATCATGATGACTCTCCCAATTCTTCACTGCAATGATACATAGTCAATGATAGTTACACTATGATTAAGGCTTTTGGAATGCATGCTATCTGAATAGTTACTTTCTGCATTCTAACAGATATCCTTATTATATTACAACGTATTAACTAGTATACTAGTGTATATTAAAACAACTATAGATCATTAGCTTTCTTTGTTGAGCAATATCAGAGACTATTAACTATTTCTATACCGCTTTTAGTTTTGTCCGACTTCTATTGTGACCTCATGAAGCTCTTTCCTTCTATTTTAATATGCTTAATTTCTCATAAGGTTTATTTATGTATTCATTTCATTTGATTTAAAATACTTGCCTGTTCTTATTTATTGGAAGCTTGCATTTCACAAGAAATTCAAAATTCATAAATTTTACCCACCTTTTGACCTTTGACCTCAATCTGACAACATAATTTTTAACATGTTTTATTCATTTTCCTAGTGGTTGCTTACAATAGACATATTTCTATAGTTTTCAGTTCAATAAATAAACAAATATTTTAACAAGACAGTTTCCTTAATTCTATATATCAATTACTGCACCCAGTTGACCTTTGACCTAATTTTGAGATTATGAGGCGATTTTATGATTGGCATCCACCCTCACAGGTTTGTATACATACCAAGGAAGACATTAAGCATGGATGCCAAATTCTACTCAAATGTGCCATCAAAAGTTTTTTTCCCTGTGTTTGGATGGCCTACTATAAAGAGTTTAAGCCACATAAAGAAAAAGATATTGTTTCACATTTTAACCCATTAAATTTCTTTAAATCCTTACCAAAATGAATATTATAAAATACCTTTAAAAACACTTTATCCCTATCTGCCTAGCGAAAGGTTTTAACAAATGGTTATAACTCCTTACACTGATTAAGTTTGTACACTTTAGTTAGCCGTGTACTTGCTGACAACGATAATCTAGGCAGTGTAAACCATATATGTTGTTACAGTCTTCTTTAACAATTATATCTAAAGATTGAAACATACGCATATACAGGCTTGACTCGAACTAGTGCTGACTCGAAATTTTGTCCAGTCCCGTCGAGTTCGAGCGATCGAAGTTCTACTGTATAAGTTGTTCATCAATTTTGATATAACTGACATTTAAAAATACGATAATAATGTTTCACAAGAGGTCACTCATAAGATATTACTAACATACGTGTTTACAAGCACACTCCTTCGATAGATGAATGATCATCTACGTACTAAGAAACGTTCCTTATAATTTGAATCTCTCTCACGACTTTAAACTCAGTAATTACTGCTAAATCAGTATCAAATGTCTGGATACCACCATAACTATCGAAAACAGTTCCTATGATTACTGTAATAGCCAGACATTCGAGACGTCTCTATAACCATCCACAGGTTTTTTAAGCCCTCGATTGTAGGAAAATGTCGCTAAATTTTCAAACAAAAAAGAAAACAACAGCTTATTAATAAAATTATTTTAATCTGATGACAATGGAAAACTTGCATTTACTGACAAGATAATGAGTTTCGAAGTAACTTTGAAGTACAAAATCAAACATTTACATTCGTTAAATTACTGATGTTATATTGAAAGTATCTAATCAATATATTTACCAGTAGAACTTTTATAAGTACTACAAGTACAAACATTGGTAATAGTAATCTACATATTGCCGAATCCTACATAGATTACCTGTATATCATTGTGTACTACGGCTTGTATCCTACATATATTACCTGTATATCATTGGTTAACTGCGGCTTGTATCCTACATAGATAACCTGTATATCATTGGTAAACTGTGGCTTGTATTCTTCATAGATTACCTGAATATCATTAGTAAGCTGCGGCTTGTATCTTACATAGATTACCTGTATATCATTGGTACACTACGGCTTGTATCCTACATAGATTACCTGTATATCATTGGTAAACTGCGGCTTGTATTCTACATAGATTACCTGTATATCATTGGTAAACTGTGGCTTGTATTCTTCATAGATTACCTGTATATCATTAGTAAGCTGCGGCTTGTATCCTACATAGATTCCCTGTATATCATTGGTACACTACGACTTGTATCCTACATAGATTACCTGTATATCATTGGTAAACTGCGGCTTGTATCCTACATAGATTACCTGTATATCATTAGTACACTACGGCTTGTATCCTACATAGATTACCTGTATATCATTGGTTGACTACGACTAGTATCCCACATAGATTACCTGTATATCAGTGGTAAAATACAGCTTGTATCCTACATAGATAACCTGTATATCATTGGTAAACTACGGCTTGTATCCTACATAGATTACCTGTATATCATTTGTACACTACGACTTGTATCCTACATAGATTACCTGTATATCATTGGTACACTACGACTTGTATCCTACATAGATTACCTGTATATCATTGGTGAACTACAACTTGTATACGACGTAGGTTACCTGTATATCATTGGTACAATTCAACTTTATCCTACGTAGATTACCTGTATATCATTGGTACACTACGACTAGTATCCTATGTAGATTACCTGTGTGTATCATTGGTAAACTACGACTTGAATCCTAGGTAGATTACCTATATATCATTGGTACACTACGACTTGAATCCTACGTAGATTACCTGTATATTATTGGTAAACAACGAATTGTATCCTACATAGATTACCTGTATATCATTGGTAAACTACGGCTTGTATCCTACATAGATTACCTGTATATCATTGGTACACTACGACTTGTATCCTACATAGATTATCTGTATATCATTGGTACACTTCGACTTGTATCCTATATTGATTACATGTATATCATTTGTAAACTGCGGCTTGTATCCTACATAGATTATTTGTATATCATTGGTACACTTAGACTTGTATCCTACATAGATAACCTGTATATCATTGGTACATTACGACTTGTATCCTACATAGGTTACCTGTATATGATTGGTACACTACGACGTGTATCCTACATAGATTGACTGTATATCATGGTAAACTGCGGCTTGTATCCTACATAGATTATCTGTATATCATTTGTACACTATGACTTGTATCCTACATAGATTACCTGTATACCATTGGTAAACTGCGGCTTGTATCCTACATATATTATCTGTTTATCATTGGTACACTACGACTTGTATCCTACATAGATTACCTGTATTTCATTGGTACACTTCGACTTGTATCCTACATAGATTACCTGTATATCAATGGTACACTACGACTTGTATCCTACATAGATTACCTGTATTTCATTGGTACACTACGACTTGTATCTTACATGGATTATCTGTATATCATTGGTACGCAACGTCTTGTATCCTACATAGATTATCTGTATTTCATTTGTACAATACTACTTGTATCTTACGTAGATTATCTGTATATCATTGATACACTTCGACTTGAATCTTACACAGATAACCTGTATATCATTGGTACATTACGACTTGTATCCTACGTAGATTACCTGTATATCATTGGTACACTGCGGCTTGTATCCTACATAGATTATCTGTATATCATTGGTACACTACGACTTGTATCATACATAGATTATCTGTATGTTATTGGTACACTTCGACTTGTATCATACATAGATTACCTGTATACCATTGGTACACTACGACTTGTATCATACATAGATTACCTGTATATTATTGGTACACTTCGACTTGTATCCTACATAGATTACATGTATAGCATTGGTACACTACGACTTGTATCATACATAGATTACCTGTATATTATTGGTACACTTCGACTTGTATCCTACATAGATTATCTGTATATTATTGGTACACTTCGACTTGTATCCTACATAGATTACCTGTATACCATTGGTACACTTCGACTTGTATCCTACATAGATTACCTGTATACCATTGGTACACTTCGACTTGTATCCTACATAGATTACCTGTATACCATTTGTTAACTACCACTTTTATCATTGTTATTATGTGTAATCAAAATTAAAGTTTAAGGGAGTAGTTACGTATCGAGTATTTAGTATTTTATTAATACTTGTAGTAAAACCTTGATTAAAATCTTGGCATTTTTTTTTACTAAACATTATGTGTTTTAATAGAGGATATTTGTTTGTTTAGGTGTAAAATCAATTATATTTCATCAAGTGATCAACAAAAGTCATATTCTTGATTTTTGGTGATCAAGAAATTAAATATTTTTTGATCTTATACCAAAACAAACATTTTTTATTATGCATTTATTTAAGTTTTTGTTCATTTTGAGCTCAATCCGCCATTAGATATTATTGAATCAACAAAAAAGTTTAAAGTCATTTTTTTAAAATATTTTTTTTCATAACTTCACTGTTTGAAACAGTGGATTACAATAAATAATCCACTGAGAAATATCTATAATTCATCAAAAAGCATAAAATAAATTTGTTTATTTAATGAAGAGTTGAAATACTATCTGTTATTAGAAATTATACGAAATTATAACTGAATATAAAATAAACCATCTTGGAAAGAACATTTTTGTAAAATAATACGCTATTATAATCTACACATATTTAAATCGGCACAGTTAGTTAAACATCGCTTACAATTAATCATCAATTCTGCACTGTTTTTAAACATAAAATTTTCTAAACTGCAACTGTAAATACCTCCCCATTCTGATAATACAAGCATACGCTTTCGAACAACCACACTTGTCTAAAATCATAACGGACTGCAAATCAGTTATAACTTTATATTGGTATTTTAATAATGACCACTATATATCTGCATATTTTATGATAATCTTTAAAACTGCCAATCTGGTAAAATTAATTATCGCAATAGTAAGAATTATAAGTTGCATTTAGTAAATCTAAGTAATTAATACACAACTGAACATGTAAAGATAAAAAAGATTATAAGTTTAACCAAGGCATATGACACTAGGCACGCAACGTATACTGCTACGCCGGTTCTCAATATTAGAATCGGAGTTACTCTTTATATCTCTGAAGTCCTGCTTGTAAACACCTGCTTGTACACGCACGCACGCACGCACGCACGCACGCACGCACGCACGCACGCACGCACGCACGCACGCACGCACGCACGCACGCACGCACGCACGCACGCTCTCTCTCTCTCTCTCTCTCTCTCTCTCTCTCTCTCTCTCTCTATATATATATATATATCTCTCTCTCTCTCTCTCTCTATCTATCTCTCAGACACACACATAAATACATACATACACAAACACACACATACACACACACACACACACACACACACACACACACAAACGCGCGCGCGCACACCTACACACACAAAATAGCGAGTTTCTATGAAATGGAGCAAGTTAATAGTTTCAAATCTTATCAATATGATTAGATAATTACGTTTAAGGTGAGTGTCAGTCGTTCGTCGATATATTATCTGGTCCGATAATATCAGTGGGGCAGTCTTCGTTAATGTGCACGTGTGTAACTCTGTGACTGGAAAGTCCAATCATAGACTTTTTGACGACGTCTTGATCAACCGTGAACCTTCAAACAGGTTGATTGTATCCAAATAATAACCCGAAGTTAAAGGTAAATGTATTTTGGTATGCGCTAATGATAAAAACGACAAAAGTAAAAAAATCTTAATATTCCAGAATAATTCTTTTATATTAAAAACATTGCTTCGTGCTAGTGGAGTCAAGTAACGTTTACCTGATACTACGTTAAGCACCGTTGTTATTTGAATAAATTGTCAAATGACAACGCAGACTTTTATACCTATCCCAGCGTCTCTATAAAGACAAGTTAATGTCAGTATATGGCCAATGTCCATCTATTTTTGCATATAAAATGACAATATAAATGAGATCTGCAACTGTTTCGTCTGCGACAAAATTATATATTTTGTTGAAACGACAGGGGAAAAAGCAATGTTTGGTGTTGTTAGATATAGTTTGGAATTTAACGCCGCCTTCATTCGACGCTCTTTTAATCATAAAACAAAGTGTCCTATTGTATATTCGCATCATAGACACATTAAATGCTTCTAGAATTCGATACTATATGCTGAGTTTGGGCTTGAAATTATTGGAATGCTTTCCAAATACAGAGCATTGATAAATGTTTTAGGTCAAGTCAAAAGAGTGGAACAATTTTGTCAATTAGGAAAAAAACATTTATTTTTTCCGTTTGTATTATATATATCCTATACATATTCAATGATGCATAAAGAACGGGATATGTTGTATTTAATGCAAGAGAGAATTCGATTAGCAGAAGACATGTAAGGGAAACATATCTTGTTATAATTCATACTCGAACGGAAACACATTTAAGACAAAACAGTATAAAATGTACATTGACTGTGAAAGGCGATTATAGCTTAACATTTAGTTGATAATTAGTAAAATCTTTATGTTCTTCTGAAATTTGAAGGATGAGACAACACCTTTGAATGTTGTACAGGAACAGTTGCATTTTGATAATGTATATTTACTACAATATATCAAAGTTGGCATCGGTCGCTGAAATGGACAATCGAATGAGAATACAATTACCATTTTTGCATTGCTGTGTTCTAAACAAATATAGATCTTAATATATATAACTGTAAAATATATGATGAAAGAAAAATATTTATATTGTTAGCAATATACTTGCTTGATGTTAAATGTAAGACAGTAATCCTGATGAAGACGGACTATACTATATATATCTGCTTCAAAAACAGTCTCTTCCCTACAGTATTGCGACGTTCCGTATTGGTTTAACCCTTTACTCCATAGATACGCGTTTTCACGCACCAATCACAGAAGGCCATTGAAAACAGTGCAGGAAGAGTTCAGTAACGAGCAATCTGAACCCTTCCTGCACTGTTTTCCACTCTGTCAATTAATATAAATATAATTCTCCCAATAGTTCAAACGCCTTCTAAATTAGGTATCGAAAGGCATCTTAATGAGGATAAACGGGGGTGGCCAGAAGTTCTAGCAACATTAGCTACGACCCTTCCCTTCAATAAACAAATAATTTAAAAATAAAGATGGCAAGTTATTCAGAAAATAAACCAAAAATCAAAGGTAATAAAGAGATAACTAAAAAGGAGAAAAGTATAAAAAATAGACAATAAGTCAAAGAAAGAGAAAACAGACGTTACATGTTTAAGTGCTATCATAATATCATTCCAGTGCATTGAATAGTTGCTTAAATATGGGTATCTGCCAGGAGAGTTAATTGTTGACAAAACGTTTTGATTGAAGGAATTGCTATACCTGTGTAAAGTAAATGTTTTTATTTACTGGTATATGTATTGTTACCAAGTAAAAAACATACATGTATTAAAGGGATAATAAATAGACGTCTTTTGTTTCCCTATTTTTTTAGGTCACACGATGTCTAGCTCACGAACGTACTGTGTGGGTTTATTTAGTTCGAAACAGATTTTGTGCTAAAGTATAAAACAAATGTAGTACATGAAAACAGCGTATTCTGTACTTCAAATTACAAAACATAAAATCGTTCAAATTGGTTAAAAGCTGTCATTTCAATTGCCATTTAATTACTTGACAAAAGAATAACCATGCTATTGATTTATTATGCAGCTTTGCTACTTGGTTAAAACATTCGAGTTCCATTTAGCTGTTATTAAAGTCACTAAAACACTATTGTTTTCTTAAGTAACAAAACTTTATTATTTTCATTTCATTGTTTATAAATATCATTTAATTATCACGGAATTATATTACCTAGTAACATTATTTAAGTGCTATATCATTAAATCACCAAGCAATATCACTACCATAGCATTAAATCATCTAGTAACATCATTACGAAATGATTACGTTACCTAGTAATATCACTACCATAGCATTAAATCATCTAGTAACATCAGTACCATAGGATTACGTTACCTATTAATATTACTACCATAGCATTAAACCATCTAGTAACATCAGTACCAAAGGATTTCGTTACCTAGTAATATTACTACCATAGAATTAAATGATCTAGTAACATCAGTACCATAGGATTACGTTACCTAGTAAAATCATTACCATAGCATTAAATAATCTAGTAACACCAGTCCAAAAGGATTACGTTACCTAGTAATATTACTACCATAGCATTAAATGATTTAGTAACATCAGTACCATAGGACTACGTTACCTAGTAATATCACTACCATAGCATTAAATCATCTAGTAACACCAGTCCCATAGGATTTTGTTACCTAGCAATATCACTACCATAGCATTAAATAATCTAGTAACATCAGTACCAAAGGATTACGTTACTTAGTAATATCACTACCATAGTATTAAATCATCTAGCAACATCAGTACCATAGGATTACGTTACTTAGTAATATCACTACCATAGTATTAAATCATCTAGCAACATCAGTATCATAGAATTACATTACCCAGTAATATTACTACCATAGCATTTAATCATCTAGTAACATCAGTACCATAGGATTAAGTTACCTAGTAATATTACTACCATAGCATTAAATCATCTAGTAACATCATTACGAAATGATTACGTTACCTAGTAATATCACTACCATAGCATTAAATCATCTAGTAACATCAGTACCATAGGATTAAGTTACCTAGCAATATTACTACCATAGCATTAAATCATCTAGTAACATCAGTACCATAGGATTACGTTACCTAGAAATATTACTACCATAGCATTAAATCATCTAGTAACATCAGTACCATAGGATTAAGTTACCTAGCAATATTACTACCATAGCATTAAATCATCTAGTAACATCAGTACCATAGGATTAAGTTACCTAGCAATATTACTACCAAAGCATTAAATCATCTAGTAACATCAGTACTATAGGATTAAGTTACCTAGCAATATTACTACCATAACATTAAATCATCTAGTAACATCAGTACCATAGGATTAAGTTACCTAGCAATATTACTACCAAAGCATTAAATCATCTAGTAACATCAGTACCATAGAATTACGTTACCCAGTAATATTACTACCATAGCATTAAATCATCTAGTAACATCAGTACCAAAAGATTACGTTACCTTGCAATATTACTCCCATAGCATTAAATCATCTAGTAACATCAGTACTATAGGATTACGTTACCAAGTAATATTACTACCATAGCATTAAATCATCTAGTAACACCAGTACCATAGAATTACGTTACCAAGTAATATTACTACCATAGAATTAAATGATCTAGTAACATCAGTACCATAGAATTACGTTACCCAGTAATATTACTACCATAGCATTAAACCATCTAGTAACATCAGTACCAAAAGATTACGTTACCTAGTAATATTACTACCATAGCATTAAATCATCTAGTAACATCAGTACTATAGGATTACGTTACCAAGTAATATTACTACCATAACATTAAATCATCTAGTAACACCAGTACCATAGAATTACGTTACCAAATAATATTACTACCATAACCTTGTAACACAATTGCCATAGTTTTAAATTATCTAGCAACATCACTACATTAGCATCCAAATTGCTTAGCAATACCACTACCATAAAATTAAATTTCCAACAGCATCATTTAATTGCAGCTCCACATGGTCATTATATCACATGCCAATACTGTCAATATTATTATTGGCAAATAAATGCAACATAATTTCATCAGCAAAAGCTCTGCATGATAAGACCAATATTTGGCAAATTCCCAACACTAGCAATAAAATGTTTGACAACGTCGCTGCTGCAGTATACTTATGATACAGTATGTAGGTTATCCGTTCAGTTGTGATCAGCACATTACTAGACTTCAGACGGATAAGAGATTTTCGTAAAATAATTAAATTAGAGTCATTCGGAACGATCTTATCAATAATTGATAAAGTTGCAATATACATTTAGTGATATATTTTGTTTTGTAGAAGTATTTCTATCGTGATGTAATGAAGTAATGGAGTGCCCGCTTTAAATGTTTACATAACGTTTCAGTTTACTTTATTAAGAGTGATATTTATATAATAAAAATATATCAAGTAACCCTAAACCGTTGAACATTTTTAAAAATGACTAACTATTTAGGAGCGTACCATGACAACTTTGCAGGTTACTCAGTGCAGGGTGTGCCAAGGTGGTTCCGCTTCCGCTGGTGGGGGTCCAAGAAAACTTTCCCCACGGAAATATTTAGAAACAGAGTTAGAAATGGTACTTGTTTTATCCTTCAATTGGCTAGAACACATTATTTAAAAATATCTGCATCGGGAAATGTCGGCAAAGACTGCACACTGTAACTTAGGTCTACGTTTAACATAAAGTGAACACTGTTCTTTATGCAAGGAACAGTTCATGCTGAAACGTTTAAGTACCTATTTGTAACCCTCTCATGTTTTTCAATATATGTGCTACGCGCCTGGTATTGTCTTGTTCTAACGGAAATCAAGATCGCCAGTTTTTAATATAAAAAGCATTAAATTCTTATATTTGATAAAAATGATAAAGGGAGCCCACCGTAAACAAGAGAGAGCGAAAGTAGGATAGGGTATTTCATGATTTAATGTAATGTGTTATGGTCACTCATTAATTATCATTCTTAAAATAGTTTAATCGAATTATTGTATCAATACATTACGTTAGTAAATTGGAAAATATAGTAATAAAAATACATTACATTTATGTAATTAGTCAGAAGGACCGCATTCTTGGGAGGTCATATAAGATGAGTGACACTCTCTAAAAATATAGTGTACCAGGCCTAAAAATAGATACGTGAACTTGGTTTATGCATATTTAATTGTCCATCTGCATGAACAATGTGACTTGTATATGAATAAGTTGTCACTTTTATGTCATTTAAGAGTGTAAGTTACCAGTTTTAGTTCAGTTCAGTTCTGGAAGCCGGTGAGAGGAGTTCGGGTTTAGACTCGGTGGATGCAACATGTACAAAAATGTAGTCGAATAAAATATATATAGAAAGTCAAGCTTTCTGTGTTAGTTGTAGTGTGATGTTAGAACAGCAACATTTGTAATACATAAAACAACATATAGAACTGGCTGCAACAAAATATATTGAAAAGTTCAGCTTTCTGTGTTAGTTGTAGTGTGATGTTAGAACAGCAATATTCGTAATACATAAAACAACATATGGAACCGGCTGCAACAAAATATATATGCTGTTTAAAAATGCCATTTAAAGCGGCATACGTCATACATGGTAAATATTGAGACCCCGTTTATACCGATACACTGTCATTATTAATACGCTACTCCAGACATCACAGCCATAAATCTCGACAAAGTATAGTCTACTGTGTACACTTACAGCTACAGCAATAAGTATGTATATATGGAAATTTAGTTTAGCAAAATATAAAGAATATGTTTTTATTTTAGATCTGAGATATAGTTCGTACTGAATATTGAGAAATGTTTTGTACTAGAACAATTTCCAACGTGTAATGATGTTTTTGCAGTAAATAGCATAATCGTGGCATAACCATTTTTGACATGCATTATATATTTTTCAAAAGTGACGGGTAATGCTTCATGAATGTTTACACAGGAACGTTCACTGTATTCTTATCTATGAAACGATTTGTGATGGATAAACATGAACTCATCAATAAAACTACTTTACTATTCGGTAAACTTAAACATATGAATGTCAATACTGTACTGGTTTATTTGTGGTAATTGAATGGAAAAACGGGATCATTTACAGAATGTATTATTGATATATGTAAATTTACAGAATATATTATAGATAGATGTAAATTTACAGAATTTATTATAGATAGATGTAAATTTACAGAATATATTATATATAGATGTAAATTTACAGAATTTATTACATAGCATATAAGCATATGCATTTTAGAACGTTCATAGACTGTGAAATTGTATTATGATTTATATGATTTGCATGATACTTGAAGTAAAAACATTTTCGATCAAAACGTAAGCATTTCTGTTATGCTAAGCATCCATTTATGACAGTGAGTCTAATAGTTTACATTCAATCAAATCGTCTCTGAAATATCCTGAATGTAATATATATAGACATATGTCATATATTTAAAATTGATAATTATGTAGGAACTGAAGCTACCTTTTATTGGTCTGTGTACATTTCATCAAAAACATAATAATATATATACTGAACGGAAATAAGAACGCCGAATGAATTTCAGAGACACTTTATGAAACTATTGTAAGCGGTATTTACACTGCTATGTATGTAAAAATATATAATTAATTATTTTGTCAATAGAAATAATCATATAGACAAGGTCATAAAGGAAATACCTTTGCAATCCAAAATTGTAAACATCCCACACAGTAGTTTGATAATTTGGCTCTAATTCCCCGGGTGTTTCTTTATTGTTTCAGTATACATATGTTCATCATATACATATGAACCATATTTTGTATTATAATACACTATACAGATATGTAAAATCGTACAATAAAGGCGTTTGATACATGTAATAAGCTAATCATTAATGATTTATGGAACGATACATTGGGGGAGCATTAAGTATACAACACTATGTTACATTCTAGAGAGATTGCGCAGAAAATTAGACATATCACATTGCGTCTATATCAGACAACGTTATTCCGTTTTATTACGAAAATCCATTTATCGCTTACAAAAAAAACTCGTTACCAGTTAGATATATAGATAATTTTAGTCTGCAATAAATGGACAGGGGATATTTTCTTTGTCTGAAAAACGTGATAGGATAATACACTTGAAATGATGTTATAGGTTATGAAGAGATAGAAAGAAAATATATCTTTGTCTACTTTATTAAATAAGCAACAAGACTTTAGTCAACATATGTTATGGAAGTCCTGCAGGGTTATAAACATAAAATGTGCAATCGAAGTAACAAACCAATTTGAACTCACAGAGGTTATACATGGAATACGATGTCAATACGTCAGACGATATCAGAGAAGAATCGCCATTTTCATCTAATTTGCTGTTAAACATTATCATACATAACTGGAGATGTAGCTAGGCCAAGCAAATAACAGACCTTTAGACACGCAAGACCCACTTTAAATGGAAAACGATAACTTTATTATTGCATAATGTCAGATATCATTAATGATAAACGATTATCACAGAACCATACATCAGTTGTGCCTGTCCGCTGTAACTATGAACAACACAAAACTAAATTCTCTCTCTCTCTCTCTCTCTCTCTCTCTCTCTCTCTCTCACTCTCTCTCACACACACACACACTGTCTGTCCGTCTCTCTCTCTCTCTCTCTCTCTCTCTCTCCCTCTCTCTCTCTCTCTCTCTCTCTCTCTCTCTCTCTCTCTCTCTTACCCATCACATCCCACGATCTAATTCTCTCTCTGTCTATCTTTCTCTTCTCCTTTCTATGTCAGCTATTTTATCTGTTTACGTCAATCTTAATTGATGACGTCAATACTAACTGTAACCTTCCAACATATACAATGAAAACGGTGGTTCACGAGTTATAAAGACAATTGGGCATTGTATGAGGAAACATAACCTAAAATAAGTGTTTTCTTCTGAATCCCGTTCATTCTTTTTGTTATAGTTCCTTGTTTGTAATACAATTGTGGGCTGTACACAACATATTCTGTGATATAATTGAAATAAGACAGTGTTTAAATCAAATAAAAAATGATCATTATGTGCTATCCATTAATATATTATTTTGTTTTAAAATAAACTTAATACTTACCACAAAATCTGTGTTTAATAAAAGTATTCGACATATCAGACTGCCAAACATCAACAAGTTCTGTTTACAAATTCATCGATAGAACAGATACTGAAGAAACATTGTTATATAAAGTTACCTGTTTTATATCATAAGTAAACCGATTATGTTGCAACTCCCTTCATATTTTTATTTACAGAAAACATGAGCTACACATTAAAATCGAATTTTATATTTTATCATTTAAATTTTGTTGATGTCAACTGTTTATATATGTATACACTACCTATTTAGTAGTTTCTATAAGTATGATGCATTTGTTCAAATTTTATTTATATGTATATACTTAAGATTTTTATTAATTCACATAACTATTTAAAAACATGAACTTGTTACTTCATAAACAGAAAATATGTAATTATCAACTTTATAATGCACTACCTCCAGGTTGGTTGTTGTTCGTAACTATTTAGAAGAATTTGAATTTGACAATACATTAGTATTAGTATTCAACTTAAACTTCAACTCCAACGTGTTACACGTCTCACACCACTATTACATTTCCCATAGGGCTCCATTGTAACATTAATGTCCAAAACAGAGTGAAAAATTAAATTCTGCAGCATGGCTCAAATTCTTCACTGGTTCAAGATATGCAATTATAAAGGTAAAAAAGTATACTTTGACCAGGTTGTTTTTTTTTAAAATTCAATGCTTTTGTGAGACCTATCAATTTCCAGAGTAATAATATGTCAACTATTCGCCCTAGATGCGGTTCGAACCAACAATTCTGAAATGACACAGAATTGTCCAGAAATCTGGTATCAGCATCAGATTCTCAGTGGTGATTTCTTAAATACTGATCATTTAACTCAAACTAGCAAAAAAAAAACCATTGCAGTACAAAGCCCTGAAAAAAGAAGAAAAAGAGAACTAAAGTTTTATTTCTACCTCCTTCATGTGTAGGTCCGGAGTACTCAAGGGAGATAATAGTGGTGTGAGTCCTACAACTCTCTTTATCTAAACCCATATATCGATTAAGCTGACAAATAAACCTAACTTTGATTCCATATGATATGTTCATTACATTTTGAAGTGAAATTAATTGAATTATGTGTTCCACAGACGATAATTTTGATATGAACATCATATAAAAATAAAAACCTCCAATGGCAAGGTTTGTCTAACTACGCTACAACCCGTGTACCAGAAGCAATGGGTAAATGTCTGACCACTGTTTTGGAAAACGATTAAAACTAGTTGACAATTATAAGGTATGTTATATTTTAAAATTTATTCATTTTCTAAACGTCTATGTATTTGATAAAGTCAATACAGAGCACTTTTACTTTTATGCTTCACAGTAAGTAATAGATATATCAAATTTTAAATGGCATTACCACAGAACCTATATGTTTTTCAGATGTAAGTTTAAACAAAGGCGATTAATAGGCGTATCATTTAACTGAACATGCTAATGCAATATAAATCCTAAAGTGGTCACTTAAACATTGTAGTCACATTTTTCATCTCCAAAGTCTGCTGAAATACCCGTATATTATGCGAGTACATTTGCCACTCACTTAAGTATTGACACTTGTAATTCACAAACCTCTTCCCGCCAGACGGATATTAAGAAATGTTAAACGTTTTAACTTGTTTAAACTGAATAACTTGCGAAGAAAGCTTTTACCATTATTGATGGAGGTCTAATGATAAACATAAGTAGGACATTTCTGTTGAATTAAAAAAAACATATTTCAGTAATGCAGAAAGTGTAAGTCAGTCATTTATATTGCTAATGGGAACAACATGAATAGCTCACATCAGCTGACGAAGTTACCATCAGATCAATTATTTGTATTGACGATGTCTGTTTGGAATGACTACAATCACTTTATTCTGCAATTCACAGCGAATTACTTATTACCAATATATCTCTATAGTCAAAACCAAGTCACGGCGTTGACACCAAAAGACGCAGTTAAGATTTATTGGCGTATTCTACATAAAGTCACATGCAATCAAGCGATCCATATTAAACCACGCAATCTTTGTCAACGTATCTATTCAATATCAAGTCACGTAGTGAACATCATCATATGTTTACATATAAAGTAACGTAGCCACCATTGACATAGGTTTACATATAAAGTAACTTAGTCAGCATCAACATACGTTTACATATAAAGTAACTTAGCATCAACATACGTTTACATATAAAGTAACGTAGTCAGCATCAGCTACGTTTACATATTAACTAACTTAGTCAGCATCAACATACGATTACATGTAAAGTAACGTAGTCAACATCAACATATGTTTACATATAAAGTAACTTAGCATCAACATACGTTTATATATTAAGTAACGTAGTCAGCGTCAACATACGTTTACATATAAAGTATCGTAGCCAGCATCAACATACGTTAACATATAAAGTAACGTAGTCAGCAGCAACATACGTTTACATATACAGCAACGTAGTCAGCACCAACATACGTTTACATATAAAGTAACGTAGCCAGCATCAACATACGTTTACATATAAAGTAAGGTAGTCAGCATCAACATACGTTTACATAAAAAGTAACTTGTTCAGCATCACCATACGTTTACATATAAAGTCACATAGCCAGCATCAACAAACGTTTACATATAAAGTAACTTATTCAGCATCACCATACGTTTACAAATAAAGTAACGTAGTCAGTATCAACATACGTTTACATATAAAGTAAGGTAGTCAGCATCAACATTACGTTTACATATAAAGTAAGGTAGTCAGCATCAACATACGTTTACATATAAAGTAACGTAGTCAGTATCAACATACGTTTACATATAAACTAATGTAGTCAGTATCAACATACGTTTACATAGAAAGTATCGTAGCCAGCATCAACATACGTTTACATATAAAGTAACGTTGTATATGTTCGATATCAAATCACATAGTTATAATCAATGTATGTAATTGATGTAAAATCACGCAGGCATAATCAATGTATATATTCTATATAAAATCATGCAGTCATAATCAATGTATATATTCGATATATATTCTAATATATCGCTTATCTTATTGTTTTGATACTTGTTGTGTAGTCACTGCTAGCGGTACAAAGATATTGTAGTGAAATCCGATACCCTTCATGTGAGTTATTTCGTTCCTTATGCTTCATTCTATTAAACAGGGTTACAGCTGTGTAACACCGGGAGACCAGTCCAGTATTGAGGTAAACAGAACAGGTCTTTATTCAATGCTAGATGAAACAGACGCGTCAAACTGCAATGGAGTCCATTTTACTATAGCCACAACCATAACGCTTGATTACTAAATTGATATATCACCAAGTCGTCTTGAATGAAGAGGCGACAAGGATGATTTTGAACGCGGAAGAGCTCAAACACGTAGGCTGGTAATATATTTGCTGTGAAATCATTTGAGTCAGTCAACGACCAGAGGACTGATTTCAAATTGGAAAATATATTTCAAATTCCGCCAAGCTACATTGGTTTGAATGATTATTAATGCTTTTTACTAAATTACTGGAATGGGTAGAACAATCCAAGAACTGATATAAAGCATCAGAACGGTCGACATTACCATATCTAAAGGCCGCAAATGGAACACAAACATTACGTGTTGCGTTCCAGTTTCACATTCAAAATGATGAAACTAGTTAATTTTATTACGTTAGGAGGTTCTATCTAGAAACGTGCTATGGTCAATGAGTCACATTCATGGAGACGAAACTAGGGAATTACGCATTGAGTAAATGGAACCCACCAGTTCAATTTGGAACCAATCTGTGGCAAGTCACAGTTATAATAATGAAATCAAGGACTTTCACAATACCACATTGCTTGACAAAATTGGACGTGGCTGTTGACAGTTTTAGGTTTATACTCTATTTATTAAGTATAATCAGCAGCGGGTGTACAAATGATTATAGCAAGTAATAATGTAAAAAAAACTGGTTTTCATTAAGTTTTACCACTCTTAATGTTTCATATGAACTATTGAAATAGTGTTATAAGTATGAGTTTGATAGTTTGATTAAAAAATGGAGAGTGTAGTAAGATCGGGTCCATCCCATGTGAATCATTTCGCTCCTTTTGCCTTTTTTTGGTAAAAATCGTTACCACTCGGAGACCAGTCAATTATTGAAAGTGTCAAAGAAAATACTGCACAACGACTTTATCCTAGTTATTGACAAGACCAGGACATTTGCTATTATGGAAAAATTGGTAGATCGTAAAATCGTCATTACTGAATTCACAATATAGTAATAACTATTTTGCTTTGAAGGCTGTTGAGAAGTGGCGTATTTCAGATTTGACAAGTGATACAGCAGGAAAATAATCAACCTATAAAAAAAGAAGTCCACCGATATGTTTCTATACTTTTAAAGCCAAACATATGAAGATACAGATGTGTCAGAAGGCATAGCATTTCCATTACACATCATCACCATAACGACCTCCTGCTGAACACCATATATTCCAAGTTTAAAATCTATGTGAAGAATGAAGAACGTTAATTGTTGATCGGAAAGGAATGAACACATTGCAAGAGAAAAGCATGCTTATGCTAATTATTATTAATTATTTAACGCAAATTGATCGAAGACAATGGAAAATAAGCTTAAGTGCCGTTGCTAGAAATCAAAACTCTTCACATGTCCATTTTGTATGTATTTTATTATAGTGCTATTAATTAATCATACCTATTTATTGTGAATTTCTATGCACTATTCAAAGCAACTATATTTGCATGTCGTTAACGTTGTTCGTGAACCTCGATATTTACAAATACAATATGACATATTAATTTTACATTAGTGTATCTTGAAAAAAAAAAAAAGAATAGCCATTACGTAGTTCTGATGTTTATTTGCTAACTGTCATTCTGTAGCTATGGTTATTTTAGTCCTGCCACTACACAGGTAATGTGAACTTGAAAAGTCGTTGATTATAAATAATCGTATTTGGTTTTGGAAGATAACGAATTCCGGCTATTTCCAAACATTATCAATTTCAATTTGCTGTCACGTTTAAGAGTTTCCGTCAATAGATAGAAAACTGAAGCAGGCATAAAGTATACATCTACAAAGCTCTCGTGCCAATTTTGTGATGCAATGGATGATGAGAGTTTCACTTTATATGACAATGGCAAATGTTATATGAACAAAAATAGTAAAACAATAATGTAAAACGTTAAATACATGTATACTGAAACGTGCAGAGTGACTAAAGAAATGTTGTTTGCGTAAAAAATAAGTTTGCTATGTTTAGAGAAATACTATTGATTTTATATAAAGGACTTCGTTCCGTTTTTCTTAAAATATGTAATTGTTTCGCGTTATTTACATATTTCGTTATTGATAAACAAAAGTTATATTAATGAATCTATGATAGTAATATATAACATTATGTACATGTAGAACTGTAGTTGGCGAGATTCATTTACGGTGATTGCTCACAGCTTATACAGCGATAGGACATACACTGAAAGTCAAACAGAGAGAATGATAATGAGAAAAGAAAAGAAAAAAAAAACAAGGAAAGAAAGAATAGAGATTTTCTGTGCCCGTGTTGGATATTGTGCTTTTTAATTCATGTGCAAAACAAAAAGATGAATTACAATGCATTTTCAAGACATTTGCTGTCTTCTCAGGTTAAAGGTATTAATACAAAAGAGATAACTTAACATAATTATTATATTGTGCAGCTATGAGCTGATGAATAACCTGATGTCATAAGTGGCAAATAATTAAATAACTTTACCGCAGGTAAACCTTTGAACAAGTTTGTTGGATAACGTAAATTATGTTTCAGAATAATGTTTTTGTATTTCACCATTTGTTTTTGTTAGTGGTCATCCAAGACGATTGTAAGGTTCCGATTCATTTTCGTTGTTATTTTAAATGTTTTAAATGACATCTTCTCTGAAACCACTGAATCAATTCAAATAAATTTAAATATGATTTAAATAGGGAAAACTTAATCAAATAGTCTGTGATCGTTTGACACAGTTCTAATACAATATACCCTTCTCTAAAACTACCGATTCAATTTTGATACATATACTCAAAGGGCCGCCTGAGCGAAGCCCTTTCAGAATCACCCAAGATAACCCCAGGGAACCAGCAATGTCTAATTATGCAAATTTAAACAACACTTCAAATGGAACCATTAAGACAATTTCATTAAATGTTGCTCTACCAATTTCAAGTTTCTGTACGAGTCTCAAAAATGGCCACCAGCATTTTTTGCACTTTTTAAAAATTAGTTTATTAGTAAAATATGAAAGAAAATCTTCTACTTGACCCAATTTTGATTAAAACGACTTTGCACAATGTGCCTTGAGTCATGCCGATTTACAGAATTATGCGTTTCTACATGAGTAATCCAAGATGGTGACAAGGGTCAACCCGGTATATTATTGTGATATTCAAAACAATATCTAGTTTGAAACCGCTCGCCAATTTTGAAACTCTGTTGAACTGTTACCCTAGTGATCTCTACCACAATTATGCAATTATGTTCAAGCATCCATCAAGATGACCGCCAGAGATCTTTTAATTAAAATATAATATATGTAGTGGGTCCGGGGTAATGAAGCTGTGTTCCATGCTAAACAAATGGACTCAATATTACAAAATAATCTTAAATACCTGTATATAAAACATTATATCTCAAATTGACATTAATACTTT
Organism: Panopea generosa; assembly: GCA_029582155.1. Lineage (NCBI taxonomy): Eukaryota > Metazoa > Mollusca > Bivalvia > Adapedonta > Hiatellidae > Panopea > Panopea generosa. Next base: position 86,315,850 of record CM055897.1, on the reverse strand, counting down.
CAGATACGAGAGTTTTTGCATTTCTATTTTGTTTTTATAAGAATTCTAAAAATTGTATTTAAGCATGGATTTTGAGTTGAGCAAGAATTTATTTTATAGCATCGAGGCTTGACTCAACAAAGGAATAATATAGTCCATTTGTGTTTACTGATTTCAAAGTGAACTGAGGGTTAAGTCATAGTCGTTGTGTTATTTAGGACCAACAGTACTTATACAGTTTATTGTATCTCACATGCTACAATCATCCCCAAATAAGCCAGCGTATATCAATCCTAACTAATTCATGGATTTAGCGGGTATCAGTTTAGATGATATAAGTGTCATTCAAGTTGAATCACCTCAGGTTGAAATTATATATCAACAGCAGAGTGTAATACTTATACATAATTGAATAATAACGGTAATAATAATTGGGTATTATCTAGTCGTCAGTAAACAAATTAACACATTAAATTTGTTTTCTTTTTTTCTGGCATATCATAAAATCATTAACTGAATACGATAGGTATATCAATAATGTATGGTGATGAATTGCATTTATCTCAGTATTTCTGTATTTTTAAATATAAACAAATGCATGTAAGAGAGTAGTCGGGCGGGGATATTTTCATTTACACTCTCTCGTCTAATGGTATTGTGACTTGAGAAGAAAGATGTTGGGCTCACCAATAATCAAGGTCCAAGCTCCCAGTGGAGTATTTTAATACTGACCAATCCAAATAGTTGACCCCTCTTCATATACTCTGTAAGTATTGTACGTATTATAAATATTCTTATAGTAATAATGCTGTAGTGGCTACTTCTCCTGTTAGTGTATATACTGCTGTGGCGGCTACTCTCCTGTTAATGTACATACTGCTGGTGTGGCTACGTCTCCTGTTAATGTACATACTGCTGATGTGGCAACGTCACCTGTTAGTGTATATACTGCTGAGGTGGATACGTCTCCTGTTAGTGTACATACTGCAGTGATGGCTACTTCTCCTGTTAATATACATACTGCTGAAGTGGATACGTCTCCTGTTAGTGAACAAACTGCTGTAGTTGTTACGTCTTCTGTTAGTGTACATACTGCTGTGGTGGATACTTCTCCTGTTAGTGAACATACTGCTTGGTGGATACGTCTCCCGTTAGTGTATATACTGCTGTGGTGGCTACATCTCCTGTTAATGTACATACTGCTGTGGTGGCTACATCTCCTGTTAGTGTACATACTGCTGTGGTGGCTACATCTCCTGTTAATGTACATACTGCTGTGGTGGCTACATCTCCTGTTAATGTATATACTGCTGTGATGGCTACGTCTCCTGTTAGTGTACATACTGCTTTGGTGGCTACATCTCCTGTTAATGTACATACTGCTGTGGTGGCTACATCTCCTGTTAGTGTACATACTGCTGTGGTGGATACGTCTCCTGTTAGTGTACATACTGCTGAGGTGGCTACGTCTCCTGTTAGTGTACATACTGCTGTGGTGGATACGTCAACTGCTAATGTACAAACTGCTGCGGTGACTACGATTCCTGATAGTGTATATACAGCTGTGTTGGCTACGTCTCCTGTTAGTGTACATACTGCTATGGTGGATACGTTTCCTGTTAGTGTAAATACTGTTGTGATGGAAACGTCTCCTGTTAGTGTACATACTGCAGTGCTGGCTACGTCTCCTGTTAGTGTACATACTACTGTGGTTACTACTTCTCCTGTTGCTGTACATACTGCTGTGGTGGATACATCTCCAGTAAGTGTACATACTGCTGTGGTGGCTACGTCTCATGTTAGTGTAAATACTGCTGTGACGGATATGTCTCCTGTTAGTGAACATACTGCTGTGGTGGGTACGTCTCCTGTCAGTGTACATACTGCTGTGGCTGATATGTCTCTTGTTAGTGTAAATACTGCTGTGGTGGATACCTCTCCTGTTTGTGTTCATACTGATGTGATGGCCATGTCTAATATTCGGGTACATACTGCTGTTATGGATATTTCTCCTGTTAGTGTACATGCTGCTGAGGTGGCTATGTCTCCTGTTAGTGTAAATACTGATGTGATGGATACGTCTTCTGTTAGTGTACATACTGCAGTGGTTGCCACGTCTCCTGTTAGTATACATACTGCATTGGTGACTACTTCTCTTGTTAATGTACATACTGCTGAGGTGTCTACGTCTCCTGTTTGTGTACACAATGCTGTGGTTCCTACTTCTCCTGTTAGTGTACATACTGATGTGGTTGCTTCGTATACTGTTAGTGTACATACTGCTGTGGTGGCTACGTCTCCTGTTAGTGTACATACTGCTGAAGTTTCTACGTCTACTGTTAGTGTACATACTGCTGTGGTGGCTACGTCTGTTGTTAGTGCACATACTTCTGTGATGGATACGTCTCCTGTTAGTACACATACTTCTGTGATGGCTACGTCTCATGTTAGTGCACATACTTCTGTGATGGCTACGTCTCATGTTAGTGCACACACTTCTGTGATGACTACGTCTCATGTTAGTGCACATACTTCTGTGATGGCTACGTCTCATGTTAGTGCACATACTTCTGTGATGGCTACGTCTCATGTTAGTGCACATACTGCTGTTGTGGATACGTCTCTTGTTAGTGTACATACTGCTGTTGTGGATACATCTCCTGTTAGTGTACATACTGCTGTTGTGGATACGTCTCCTGTTAGTGTATATACTGCTGTTGTGGATACGTGGATACGTCTCCTGTTAGTGTACATACTGCTGTAAATGTACATATTAGTATGTTGGCTACGTCAACTGTTAATGTACATACTTCTGTGATGGCTACGTCTCATGTAAGTGCACATATTTCTGTTATGGATACGTATCCTGTAAGTGTACATACTGCTGTTAATGTACATACTGCTGTTAGTGTACATACTGCTGAGTGGCTACATCTACTTACAGTTAACGTACTGCTGAGGTGGCTACGTTTACTCTTTGTGTACATACTGCTGTAGTTGCTACGTCTAATGTAAATGTTCATACTGCTGTTATGGCTACCTCTCCTGTTAGTGCACATACTGCTGTTGTGAATACGTATCCTGTTAGTGTATATACTGCTGTTAATGAACATACTGCTGTGATGGCTACGTCAACTGTTAATGTACATACTTCTGTAATGGCTACGTCTCATGTAAGTGCACATACCTCTGTGATGGATATGTCTCCTGTTAGTGCACATACTGCTGTTTCGATACGTCTCCTGTTATTGTAAATATTGCTGTTAATGTAAATACTGCTGTGGTGGCTACATCTCCTGTTAATGTACATACTGTTACATTTTAAATTTTTGTGTAAGGACCATTTAAAATATTTGTTCACATTTCAAACTATTCGTGAGATGTTTACTATAATAACACTTGTCTGATGACTGGTATCAACTTATGAAAGTCACCTAGATTTCAAAGAATATAAGAAATGATGTCCGGTTGTACATACGTGTTTTCATCAAAACACTTTAGAATATCGAGTTACCTGTTTGATAATCCAATCAATATAAATGAACATTTTTTACATGATTTTCTTGAATCAGATAACTTGTCAACTCTTATGCATTCATGTTATTTCCTGTACGTTCCTGATTTGATATCTCGAAACAATTTATATACCACCTTAAGGCAGTTGAGTGATAGTTTTATGACGGAATTCCATTTACCGGTAACATAATGTTAAGAACATTGGTTTCTATTGAAATTTGTTGGTTTTAATATCAATTTTATTTCGGGAAATAGGAATTAGTTTGTACATTGAGTATTATTTATAGTGCTAAGAGGAAATAGGATGAATACGAATAAGATAGCATGCACAATTATAAAAAAGTGCACGCAATTGTGCATATGCTGCATATAGTATCTGTATTGATATGTATTGTATCTTATTTTCATAGAAATGTACATCATTTGTACACAGTAAATATTTGTAGATTTAATTTTGTTTTCGTTAATTTGATACTTGAAATAAAATGGTACATTAAACATAAATATCATTGCTAAATGTAAATGCCATTGGTCTAAAATAATAATACACTAAACATGTGGTGCACGATTAATCTTTTATGAATAATGACCATTGAGCAATTTATTGTATAACTAGATACGCTTGTCTAAGAGAAAGACATTTAAAATAACTTCTGTGAAAAGCTGCAAATAAGCAAAAACGCCCGACGAACAGAAAGACTGAAAAAAAACACCAAACAACAACAACATAACAAAACGATTTCATCACATATCAAAATCACCGGTTACGTCAAACTGTATATAGTTTATTGTTGATAATGATATATACTAATTTCTATTCATAGGTTACCAACGTAAAATAAATTGAATTTGATGTGCATTATTTAAAACTATATTTTAACCAAATGTTTAGTCAAAATTGATGCAATATCGAACTCAGTGCCTGGACTGAAATAATGTTTTAAATGATATATCAATATTGATTAATTAAAACATTAATACCAAATGGAGCTAAGAAGTTAATTAGAAAACATAGTTTTTTACCACATTTTCCCGTTACAAAACCAGTATGTTTAAATAGTGTTGCACGCTATATTTCAACATGTGACATATCCGGCTGGTGAAAGACCAGTAAGAATGAATCTAATGTATTGGAAGTCGATTTAATATGCAATACATCACAGGCGCCTTCCAGATACATGCGATTTGAATGCTAATGCTTTATTTGTCTAGTTTCACTGGGTTTTAGGATCTGTAATGAAATGCAATTGTAAATGGAATAAAGTTAAACAGTTCTTAAACTTGAATGTTAAAAATCTAATACAGTATTAAAGTTTTGTGCGTAATACAACGCAATAGTCATACCTTATTTCTATTAAGGCACACATTCTTAATTACGAACTGGTTATTGAGTGACTGAGATTTTAAAAATAACAGTATGGTACAATACTACTGTAAACCAATTTGTACAATACTACTATTTACCAATTTGTACACTAAAATTTTATACCAATTTATACAATACTACTTTTTACCAATTTGTACAATACTACTATACATCAGTTTATACAATACTACTTTATAACAATTTGTACAATAATACTATATACCAATTTGTACAATACTACTTTATAACAATTTGTACAATAATAATGTATACCAATTTGTACAATACAACTATATACCAGTTTGTACAATACTACTGTATACCAATTTGTACAATACTACTATATACCAGTTTGTACAATAATACTGTATACCAATTTGCACAATACTACTATATACCAATCTAAAACAGTATTAAAGTTTTGTGCGTAATACAACGCAATAGTCATACCTTATTTCTATTAAGGCACACATTCTTAATTACGAACTGGTTATTGAATGACTGAGATTTTAAAAATAACAGTATGGTTTGGTAAATACTGACTGTCTAAAATACATCAGGTTAGGCACTAAAATGTACTCGTATTTTCTAGTATACCAATATAATAAGATGGTTGTATACCAATTTGTAATACTACTTTATACCAATTTGGACAATACTACTATATACCAATTTGTACACTACTACTATATACCAATTTGTCCAATAATACTGTATACCAATTTCTACAATACCACTATATACCATTTTGTACAATACTACTGTATACCAATTTCTACAATACCACTATATACCAATTTGTACAATACTACTATATACCAATTTGTCCAATAATACTGTATACCAATTTCTACAATACCACTATATACCAATTTCTACAATAATACTGTATACCAATTTCTACAATACCACTATATACCATTTTGTACAATACTACTGTATACAATTTTGTACAATACTACTATATACCAATTTGTAAAATACTATTGTATACCAGTTTGTACAAAACTACTATATACCAATTTGTACAATACTACTGTAAACCAATTTGTACAATACTACTATTTACCAATTTGTACACTAAAATTTTATACCAATTTATACAATACTACTTTTTACCAATTTGTACAATACTACTATACATCAGTTTATACAATACTACTTTATAACAATTTGTACAATAATACTATATACCAATTTGTACAATACTACTTTATAACAATTTGTACAATAATACTGTATACCAATTTGTACAATACAACTATATACCAGTTTGTACAATACTACTGTATACCAATTTGTACAATACTACTATATACCAATATGTTCAATACTACTATATACCAGTTTGTACAATAATACTGTATACCAATTTGCACAATACTACTATATACCAATTTAACCTATAGTAAAACAGATATATACCGATATGACCATCGCATTCATAAAGCAATATAACCTGGATAGTTTTATACCAGTATTATTTAGTTGTTCAGACAATTTGCACTGTATTTAATATCAACCACGTGACATGAATAGCTTTAAATGCCATAAGAATTTACTTGTATATTAATATACAATTTTTCTCTTGTCGAACATATACTTATATCCAAATACCTAGTGTAATTTAAATTCTTAACTAAAATGATGGAGTTAGACTTATTTTACAAATAATAATATATTTTGATTAAAATGCATTGAAAGAGTATAACCCAAATGACTTTAATTCTGCAATACTTTTAAAATTCAATCAATAGATGCATTTTGTATTTTAAACCATACTATCACCTTTACTTGCCTAAAACTTACACTACAGTGTTGGAAATCTAAACTATTGAATTATGCAGATACAATGACTAAAATGTTTTTTAACAGATCAATGTTGACTGCAAAATACCATAGTAAGTTATTTCTAAATCAGTGCAGTATGAGTTTGAAGTTCCCCGGGATTCAGAAAATACGAGTATGTGACTAAACGCCTTTGTTTTGCCTGAGTTTTTAAACAAACGTTGGATATACGAAATAGGATTTAATTAAAAAGTAATACTAAAAGAGTGACCTGATTTGAACACATGAAATATACAATTTGTTTCAGATTATAGTTTAATGTTCTCATTGTACTGATTTATTCAGCATCTAATGTTCCGATCGATAAAAGTGGTTTATTTGACAAAAAATGATTACAGCAGCTTGTGAAAGTGTTACGTAAAACAGTATGTGTGTGTACAACAGCAAAGACGTCAAATGAACACAGACTATATGTTGAATGTAAGAGTTATCAACCGGGACAATGTTCTTCAATTTAACCAATTGTCACTAATACAGTACTTATAAACAATATATACGAAGCAATCTTATTACACAACTAAACTACCTGTAAACTACAAAAACACAAACAATCAATTGATATATCTTATAATACAACTGAAATACCTATGTGTATATTGCACAAACGTACAGGTAGCATAACAGATACCCATAAGAATCGGATACTGGTCTATGGACAGTACCAAGCAATTTTATAACAATATACTATTATTTATGTATGAGAAATCTTGAGCTAGTATTCAGTGAGAGATTGGCTTAAGAAATGGCCGAGTCGTCATTAATAGCTTGGCACGGAAATCGGCGCGCTCGCTTTAGCCGTGCGCGCTTTCATAGTAAAGACGTGTCGAAATATGGATAATAATTAATATTGATATCTAAGTGTTTCATGTTATGGATTGTTAAAGAATATACAAGGTTTATTTTAAAACACATGCTTAAAGTTATTATTAATATTCGTCAATGAAAAAGTGGTTAGTTCTGATGTGTTACACTGACACGTATACCTCATACTAGTTAAGGACGGAGCGAGTAGGTCATTCCCTACATAATGGAACTTTGTAAAATGTTAAAAAAAAATTGCCATAATATCATCATAAAACTAAACTAACTGTAAATAATACAGAGCAAACCATTGATGTTTCTTATGATACAAATATAACACATGTAAAAAATACACAACACACAATCGATTTAACTTATAATACAAATATAATATATGTAAACAATACACAACAAAAAGTCGGTGTAGCATATAATACAAATATAACACATGCAAACAATATACAACAAAATGTCGATGTAGCATACAATACACATATTACACATGTAAACAATACACAAGTAACAGTCGATGTAGCATATAATGCAATTAATAACAATATACAACAAAATGTCGATGTAGCATACATGTAAACAATACACAAGAAAAAGTCGATGTAATATATAATACAAATATAATAAAAATAAATGAATAAAAGTATGACACATAGGTATTGTCAAACATAATATATATATATATATATTACTTATTGTTATATCTTCATGACATATGTAGCACAATCAATAACAGCGACTGCGTGAAACACCATACCTACCACGAAGCAGTCGTAAACCACAGGAAATATATATTTTATTAATGCGGAAATCCATTTGCAGCTAACGCTAAATACTATGGATTGCAGCAGCTGCACTATGATTTGTGATCATCTATTATAAAAGACCAGGGGTTGATTTCATTTTGTTACGACAGTTTACGACAGTTATTGTCAGGACAACGTATAAATAACACGTTTATCCATTCAAACATATATTTTACATGAAATATAGCGTCATGTAAAGAGACACAGTGTGTATTGAATACACGATGTAACATTCTAAAGATATAAACTTACAGTGCCATTTTAAATAGAAAACGGGTGTTGGTTAACCTAAACGGTCTTTCTGTTTCCTGTTGCCTCTGTTGTGTCGCCATTGCTATTATTTAATCATTTCTTACTTTGTTTTTTTGTGTATATTTTGTAATGTACTTTCATCAGGATAATCATTTTCACATTAATCTTATAGACATTATGTTAACATGTTGATAAATGCAACCGTCTTTTGTTTTACTGTGTAGAACAGCCGGTCTGACTTGCATCGCAATTGTTTAGTAGTGTATTAAGTCGATTTACCATGAAATAAACTAAAATAAAAATTAACAGAATTGATATAGTGTCTGTGCCTTTGTAAAAACATTCTTGATTATATTACGTTGTGACCGTGCTTTTGTTACAACAATCTTGATTACACAACGTTGTGATGTGCACTTGTAACAACAGTCTAGATTACACAACGTAGTGACCGTGCTATTGTTGTATCACTTTTGATAACACAATATAGTAACTATGCTTTGTAACAACAGCCATGATTACACAACGTAGTGACAGAGCTTCTGAAACAACAGTCTTGATCACACAACGTAGTGACCGAGCATTTGTAACATCACTCTTGATTACACAAAGTAGTGACCTTGCTTTTTTAAAAACAGTCTTGATTATACAACGTAGTTAGTGCTTATGTAACAACAGTTTGGATTACACAATGTATCGATTGTGTTTATGTAACAACATTCTTGATTGTATAACGGAGTGACCGTGCTTTTGAAACAACAGTCGTGATTAAACAACGTAGTAACTATGCTTTGTTACAACAGTCTTGATTACACAACGGAGTGACCATGCTTTTGAAACAACATTCTTGATTACACAACGTAGTGACCGCGCTTTTGAACCAAAGTCTTGATTACACAACGTAGTGACCGTGCTTTTGCAACAAAAGTCTTGATTACACAACGTAGTGACAGTGCTTTTGTAATAACAGTCTTGATTACACAACGTAATGACCGTGCTTTCGCAACAAAATTCTTAATTACGCAAAGTAGTGACCGTGCATCTGTAACATGATTACACAACGAAGTAAACGAGCTTTTGTAACAACAGTCTTTAGCAAACAACGTAGCGACCGTGCTTTTGTAACAACAGTCTTGATTACACAACTTAGTGACCTTGTTTTTGTAACAACAGTCTTGAGTAAACAACGTAGCGACCGTTCTTTTGTAACAACAATCTTGATTACACAACGTATTGACCGTGCTTTTGCAACAAAAGTCTTGACTACACAAATAAGTGACCCTGCTTCTGTAACAACATTCTTGATTACACAACGAAGTGAACGTGCTTTTGTAACAACAGTCTTAAGTAAACAACGTAGCGATCGTGCTTTTGTAACAACAGTCTTAATTACACAACTTAGTGACATTGTTTTGTAACAACAGTCTTGATTACACAACGTAGTGACCGTGCTTTTGTTACAACAGTCTTAAATACACAACGTATTGACCAAGCTTTTGCAACAAAAGTCTTGATTATACAACGTAGTGACCTTGCTTTGTAACAACAGTTTACACAATGTAGTAATTCTGCTTTTTAGAAAAATCTTGATAGCGCCGTGTAGTGACCGTGCTTTTGTAACATCAGTTTTGATGACACAACTTAGTGACCGTGATTTTGTAACAACAGTCGTGATTACAAAACGTAGTGAACATGCTGTTGTAACAACAGTCGTGAGTACACAACGTAGTGACCGTGCATTTGTTACAACAATCTTGATTACACAACGTAGTGGCAGTGCTTTTGAAACAACAGTCTTGATTACACAAAGTAGTGACCGTGCTTCTGTAACACGATTCTTGATTACACAACAAAGTGAACGTGCTTTTGTAATAACAGTCTTGAGTAAACAACGTAGCGACCGTACTTTTGTAACAGCAATCTTGATTACACAACGTAGTGACCTTGCTTTTGTAACAACAGTCTTGATTATACAACGTAGTGACCGCGCTTTTGTTACAACAGTCTTGATTATACAACGTAGTGACCGTGCTTATGTAACAACAGTTTGAATTACACAATGGTTCGACTGTGTTTATGTAACAACATTTTTGATTACAAAACGTAGTAACTATGCTATGTAACAACAGTCTTGATTACAAAACGGAGTGACTGTGCTTTTGAAACAACAGTCTTGATTACACAACGTAGTGACCGTGCTTCTGTACCAACAGTTTACACAATGTAGTAACTCTGCTTTTTTAAAAATATCTTGATAACGCCGTCTAGTGACCGTGCTTTTGTAACATCAGTCTTGATTAAACAACTTAGTGACCGTGATTTTGTAACAACAGTCTTGATGACAAAACATAGTGAACGTGCTGTTGTAACAACAGTCGTGAGTACACAATGTAGTGACCGTGCTTTTGTAACAACAGTCTTGATTACACAACGTAATGGCAGTGCTTTTGAAACAACAGTCTAGATTACACAACGTAGTGACCATGTTCATGTAACAGTAGTCTTGATTACACAATGTAGTGACCGTGCTTTTGCAAAAAAAGTATTGATTACACAACGCAGTGATCTTTTTTTTAACTGTAGTCTTGGTTACACAATGTAGAAACCGTGGTTTTGTAACAACATTCTTGATTACACAATGTATCGACTGTGCTTATATAAATGCATTCTTGATTACACAACGTATTGACCTTGCTTTGTAACAACAGTCTTGATTAGACAACGTTGTAACTGTGATTTTGTAACAAAATTATTGATTTAGCAATGAAATTGCCATGCTTTTGTAAAATCAGTCTTGATTACACAACGTAGTGACCGTTTTTTTTGTTACAACAGTCTTGATTACACAACTTAGTGACCGTGTTTTTGTAACAACACTCTTGATAACAAGAAGTAGTGACCTTGCTTTGTAACAACAGTCATGATTACAAAATGTAGTAACTGTGCTTTTTAACAAAATTCTTGATAACGCCATGTAGTGACAGTGCTTTTTAACATCAGTCTTGATTACACAACGTAGTGACCGTGCTTTTGTAATAACAGTCCTGATTACACAACATAGTGACCGTGTCTATGTCACAACTGTCTTGATTACACATCGTAGTGAATGTGCTTTTGTAACAACAGTCTTGATTGCACAACGTAGTGAGCTAGCTTTGTAACAACAGTTTTGATTAGACAGCCTAGTGACCTTGCTTTGTAACAACAGTCTTGATTACACAACGAAATGACTGCTTTTGTAACAACAGTCTTGATTTCATAACGTAGAGACCGTGCTTTTGTAACAACAGTCTTGATTACATAACGAAGTGAACGTGCTTTCGTAACAAAATTCTCGATTACACAACGTAGTAACTGTGCTTTTGTAACTATGTCTTGACTACGCAACGTAGTGACCATGCTTTTGTAACAACAGTCTTGATAACACAAGGAAATGACTTCTATTGTAACAACAGTCTTGATTACACAACGTATTGAACGTGCTTTTGTTATAACAGTCTTGATTACACAACATAGTGACCGTGCTTTGTAACAGTACTCCTGATTATACACTGTAGTGACCGTGCTTTGGTAAAAACATTTTTTGATTATACAACGAAGTGACCTTGTTTTGAAACAACAGTCTTGATTACACAACTTAGTGACCGTGCTTTTGTAACAACAGTCTTGATTACCCAACGTAGTGATCTTGCTTTTGTAACAACAGTCTTGATTACACATCGTAGTGACCGTGCTTCTGTAACAGCATTCTTGAGTATACAACGTAGTGAACGTGCTTTTGTAACAAAGGTCTTGATTACACAACGGAGTGACCGTGCTTTTGAAATAACAGTCTTGATTACAAAGTGTTGTTACCGCGCTTTTGTAACAACGGTCTTGGTTACACAACTTATTAACCATGCTTTTCCAATAAAAGTCTTGACTACACAACGTAGTGAACGTGCTTTCGTTACAAAAGTCTTGACTACACAACGTAGTTGCCGTGCTTTTGTAACAACAGTCTTGAGTACACAACGTAGTGACCGTACTTTTGTAACAACAGTCTTGATTACACAACGTAGTGACAGTGCTTTTGTAACAACAGTCTTGATTATACAACGTAGTGACAGTGCTTTTGAAACAACAGTCTAGATTACACAACGTAGTGACTATGCTTTTGTAACAACAATCTTGATTATCCAATGTAATTACCGTACTTTAGAAATAACAGTCTTGATTACACAGCGTAGTAACTGTGCGTTTGTAACAACAATCTTGTGTACAAAATGTAGCGACCGTGCTTTTGTAACAACGGTCTTGAGTACACAACGTAGTGACCTAGTTTTTGTAACAACAGTCTTGAGTACACAACGTAAAGACTGTGCTTTTGTTATAACAGTATTGATTACACAAAGTAGTGAACGTGCTTTTGTAACAACAGTCTTGAGTACACAACGTAGTGACCGTGCTTTTGTAACAACAGTCTTTAGTACACAACGTAGTGACCGTGCTTTTGTAACAACAGTCTTTAGTACACAACGTAGTGACCGTGCTTTTGTAACAACATACTTAAGTACACATCGTAGAGACCGTGTTTTTCCAACAACAGTCTTGATAACACAAAGTAGTGAACGTGCTTTTGTAACAACAGTCTTGATAACACAAAGTAGTGAACGTGCTGTTGAAACAACAGTCTTTATAACACAACGTAGTGACCGTGCTTTTGTAACAACAGTCTTAATTAAACAACGAAGTGAACATGATGTTGTAAAACAGTCTTGAGTACACAACTTAGTGACCGTGCTTTTGTAACAACATAATTAAGTACACATCGTAGAGACCGTGCTTTTGTAACAACAGTCTTGATAACACAAAGTAGTGAACATGCTTTTGTAACAACAGTCTTGATAACACAAAGTAGTGAACGTGCTGTTGTAACAACAGTCTTTATAACACAACGTATCGACCGTGCTTTTTTAGCAACAGTCTTTAGTACACAACGTAGTGAACATGATGTTGTAAAACAATCTTTAGTACACAACGTAGTGAACGTGCTTTTGTAACAACAGTCTTGATTACACAAAGTAGTGAACGTGCTGTTGTAACAACAGTTTTGATTACACAACGTAGTAAACGTACTTCTGTCACGACAGTCTTGGTTACACAAAGAAGTGAACGTGCTTTTGTAACAACAGTCTTGAGAACAAAACGTAGAGAACGTGCTTTTTTAACAACAGTCTTGATTACCCAATGTAGTGACCGTGCTTTTGTAAGAACAGTCTTGAGCACAACGTTGTGATCGCGCTTTTGTAACAACAGTCTTGAGAACACAACGTTGTGACTGTGCTTTTATAACAACAGTCTTGAGAACACAACGTTGTGACTGTGCTTTTATAACAACAGTCTTAAGTACACAACGTTGTGACCGCGCTTTTGTAACAACAGTCTTGAGAACACAACGTTGTGACTGTGCTTTTATAACAACAGTCTTGAGAACACAACGTTGTGACTGTGCTTTTATAACAACAGTCTTAAGTACACAACAATGTGACCGTGCTTTTGTAATAACAGTCTTGAGTACACAACGAGTTGACTGTGCTTTTGTAACAACAGTCTTTATTACACAACAAAGACTTGATTACACAATGTAGTGAACGTGCTTTGGTATCAAAAGCCTTAATAACCCGACGTATTGACCGTGCTTTTATAACTTCAGTCTTGATTACACAACGTAGTGAACGTGCTTTTGTAACAACACTCTTGATTACACAAAGTAGTGACAGTGCTTTTTAAACAAAATTCTTGACAACGCCATGTAGTGACCGTGCTTTTGTAACATCAGTCTTGATTACACAACGTAATTACCGTGCTTTTGTTATAATAGTCATGATTACACAAGAAAGTGACTTTATTTAATGTTACAATAGTCTTGATTACACAACGTGGTGACCGTGCTTTTGTAACATCGGTCTTGATTACAACACGTAGTGACCTTGCTTTGTAACAACAGTCTTGATTACACAATGTAATTACCGTGCTTTTGTAACAAAATTCTTGACTATACAACGTAGTGACCGTGTTTTGTAACAACAGTCTTGATTACACAACGAAATGACTGCTTTTGTAACAATAGTCTTGATTACATAACGTAGAGACCGTGCTTTTGTGACAACAGTCTTGATTTCACAAGGTAGTGAACGTGGTTTTGTTATAACAGTCTTGATTACACAACGTAATGACCGTGCTTTTGTTATAATAGTCTTGATTACAAGATAGTGACTTTGTTTATGTAACAACATTCTTGATTACACAACGTGGTGACCGTGCTTTTGTAACAACGGTCTTGATTACAACACGAAGTGACCTTGCTTTGTAACAACAGTCTTGATTTCACAATGTAATTACCGTGCTTTTGTAACAAAATTCTTGACTTCACAACGTAGTGACCGTGTTTTTTGTAACAACAGTCTTGATTACACAACGAAATAACTGCTTTTGTAACAACAGTCTTGATTACACAACGAAATGACTGCTTTTGTAACAATAGTCTTGATTACATAACGTAGTGACCGTGCTTTTGTAACAACAGTCATGATTACACAAAGTAGTGAACGTGGTTTTGTTATAACAGTCTTGATTACACAACGTAGTGACCGTGTTTTGTAAAAGTACTCTTGATTACACAATTTAGTGACCGTGCTTTTGTAGAAACATTCTTGCTTACACAACGAATTGACCTTGTTTTGAAACAACAGTATTGATTACAACACGTAGTGATCATGCATTTGTTACAACAGTCTTGATTACACAACGTAGTGACCATCCGTTTGTATCAACAGTCTTGACTACCCAACGTAATGAACGTGCTTTTGTAACAAGTTTTAATTACACAACGAAGTGACCGTGCTCCTGTAACAAAATGTTTGAGTACAAAACGTAGTGATCGTGATTTTGTAACAACAGCCTTGATAACACAACGTAGTGACAGTGCTTTTGTAACAACAGTCTTGATTACACAACGTAGTGACAGTGCTTTTGAAACAAAAGTCTAGATTACACAACGTAGTGACTATGCTTTTGTAACAACAATCTTGATTATCCAATGTAATTACCGTGCTTTAGAAATAACAGTCTTGATTACACAGCGTAGTAACTGTGCGTTTGTAACAACAATCTTGTGTACAAAATGTAGCGACCGTGCTTTTGTAACAACGGTCTTGAGTACACAACGTAGTGACCTAGTTTTTGTAACAACAGTCTTGATTACACAACGTAGTGAAAGAGCTGTTTTAACAACAGTCTTAAGTACACAACGTAGAGACCTTACTATTGTAACGACAGACTTTATTACACAACGTAGTGAAAGTGCTTTTGTAACAACAGTCTTGAGTACACAACGTAGAGACTGTGCTTTTGTTATAACAGTATTGATTACACAAAGTAGTGAACGTGCTTTTGTAACAACAGTCTTTAGTACACAACGTAGTGACCGTGCTTTTGTAACAACATACTTAAGTACACATCGTAGAGACCATGCTTTTGTAACATCAGTCTTGATAACACAAAGTAGTGAATGTGCTTTTGTAACAACAGTCTTGATAACACAAAGAAGTGAACGTGCTGTTGTAAAAACAGTCTTTATAACACAACGTAGTGACCGTGCTTTTGTAACAACAGTCTTAATTAAACAACGAAGTGAACATGATGTTGTAAAACAGTCTTGAGTACACAACTTAGTGACCGTGCTTTTGTAACAACATACTTAAGTACACATCATAGAGACCGTGCTTTTATAACAATAGTCTTAATAACACAAAGTAGTGAACTTGCTTTTGTAACAACAGTCTTGATTACACAAAGTAGTGAACGTGCTTTTGTAACAACAGTCTTTATAACATAACGTAGTAACCGTGCTTTTGTTGCAACATTCTTGATTAAACAACGTAGTGAACATGATGTTGTAAAACAGTCTTTAGTACACAACGTAGTGAACGTGCTTTTGTAACAACAGTCTTGATTACACAAAGAAGTGAACGTGCTGTTGTAACAACAGTTTTGATTACACAACGTAGTAAACGTACTTCCGTCACAACAGTCTTGATTACACAAAGAAGTGAACGTGCTTTTGTAACAACAGTCTTGAGAACAAAACGTAGAGGACGGGTTTTTTTAACAACAGTCTTGATTCCCCAATGTAGTGACCGTGCTTTTGTAAGAACAGTCTTGAGTACACAACGTTGTGACTGCGCCTTTGTAACAACAGTCTTGAGAACACAACGTTGTGACTGTGCTTTTGTAACAACAGTCTTGAGAACACAACGTTGTGACTGTGCTTTTGTAATAACAGTCTTGAGTAAACAACGATTTGACTGTGCTTTTGTAACAACAGTCTTTATTACACAACAAAGACTTGATTACACAATGTAGTGAACGTGCTTTGGTATCAAAAGCCTTAATAACCCAACGTATTGACCGTGCTTTTATAATTTCAGTCTTGATTACACAACGTAGTGAACGTGCTTTTGTAACAACACTCTTGATTACACAAAGAAGTGACAGTGCTTTTTAAACAAAATTCTTGATAACGCCATGTAGTGACCGTGCTTTTGTAACATCAGTCTTGATTACACAACGTAATTACCGTGCTTTTGTTATAATAGTCATGATTACACAAGATAGTGACTTTATTTAATGTTACAATAGTCTTGATTACACAACGTGGTGACCGTGCTTTTGTAACATCGGTCTTGATTACAACACGTAGTGACCTTGCTTTGTAACAACAGTCTTGATTACACAATGTAGTTACCGTGCTTTTGTAACAAAATTCTTGACTATACAACGTAGTGACCGTGTTTTTGTAACAACAGTCTTGATTACACAACAAAATGACTGCTTTTGTAACAATAGTCTTGATTACATAACGTAGAGACCGTGCTTTTGTGACAACAGTCTTGATTACACAAGGTAGTGAACGTGGTTTTGTTATAACAGTCTTGATTACACAACGTAATGACCGTGCTTTTGTTATAATAGTCTTGATTACACAAAATAGTGACTTTGTTTATGTAACAACAGTCTTGATTACACAACGTGGTGACCGTGCTTTTGTAACAACGGTCTTGATTACAACACGAAGTGACCTTGCTTTGTAACAACAGTTTTGTTTTCACAATGTAGTTACCGTGCTTTTGTAACAAAATTCTTGACTTCACAACGTAGTGACCGTGTTTTCGTAACAACAGTCTTGATTACACAACATAGTGACCGTGCTTTTGTTACATCAGTTTTGTTTACACAACGTAGTGACCGTGCTTTTGTAGCATCACTTCTTGATTATACAATGTAAAATCTGAGTTCATGTAACAACAGTCTAGATTTAACAACGTAGTTACCGTGTTAATTGTAAAAACAGTATTGATTAAACTACATAGTGACCGTGTTTATGTAACAACAGTCTTGATAACACAACGTAGTGACCGTGCTTTTGTAATAACAGTCTTGATGACACAAGGGAGTGACCATGCTTATGTAACAACAGTCTTGATTACACAACGTAGTAACCTTGCTTTTGTAACAACAGTCTTGACTACACAGCGTAGTGACCATGCTTATGTAACAACAGTCTTGATTACACAACGTAGTGACCTTGCTTTTGTAACAGCAGTCTTGAGTACACAACGTATTGACCGTGCTTTTGTAACAACAGTTTTGAGTACACAACGTAATAACCGTGATTTTGTAACAACAGTCTCGATTACACAACGTATCGACTGTGTTGATGTTACAGCATTCTTGATTAGACAACGTAGTAACTGTGCTTTTGTAACACATTGTTGTGACCGTGATTTCGTAACAATATTCTTGATAACACAACATAGTGACCGTGATTTTGTAACAACAGTCTTGAATATACATCGTAGTGACCGTGATTTTGTAACAACCTCCTTTTTATTACACTACGTTGTGACCATGATTTTGTAATAACATTCTTGATTACAAAATTTAGTTACCGTGTTTTTGTAACAACATCCTTAATTACAAAACACAACGTTTATTTTATAGGTACATTTTCCTTACTATCTATTTGTACAACTCTTCATTATAAAGTGAACGTTTACACTGATACTTATGTTGATATAACCTTGTCACGTATTTTTACTTAATATTATAGTAACTGTTGTTTCTAACTCAAACAATGTGCTCGAATATAGCAACCTGCCAGGTCTAGGGGTCGTGAGAGGTGATTTGCATTACCCCTCATGATAAGACACCATAAAACAAGATATATTCTTTTGTTTGTTTCTTGATTGCAATATGCGTTCCGATCTGATCCCTTTTTTTAGAGTGTGCATGTATATAAAATGGTATTATGTGTATAACCCGTCTTTATAATTAAATAAATCACAACTATGGTTAAAATGTATAATTGTACTGCATTATGATTATAAACCGGTTAGTCCGCATGTTCTTACAGAGTTCAAACCCATTTGTTAGATTTACTACAATCATTACACCCATGATGGTAATAGCCATATATTTCCAATCTTTTGTTGTGTTTGTATTTTTGTCTGAGGTTGATAACAATAATAGTCGAAGAGCGCATTTTTATATGAAGCCTAGAAATAAGTGCACATAGCCCCCTCTGTACAGAAAAGGTTTGACTTCATAATTTGTTAGTTAGATGCTAAAGGGATGTTGCAAGACCTTCAGTACTAAATAATTGTGGTATAACTTTTAAGTTTTGGGGCTAAACACATCGAAATATATAACGAAACTTGTGATTTTGGAAATAATGGAATTAAGCCTAAAATTACACTTATACTCCTGATTTTTCTTTTGCTATTTGCACTAATTCAGACTACAAGTAAAATGTACTTGTACATTTAAGTTCTATAAGTGGCGCATCTAAAATTTTAGATTTCGTGGAAAGGGCGGTGGAAAATTCTCATTTGGACCATTTTTTGTTTACTTATCACAAAATCGGATTTTTAAGTCGATATGGATCCATAATGTATTTATCTTACAACAATCTGTTAGATCATGCGTACTTGTTCATATTGATAAAAAATAAAAATGAATTTACTCGTTCTATAAGTGGCGAGTCTAGAATTTTATATTTCATGGAATGGGTAGGGGCAAATTCGGACCATTAGAATTTTAAGTCGATATGGATCCATAAATGTATCCATCTCACTAGACTCAGTGTTGTTATTATTTTTACTCTTTTTCAATCACTGTTACATAAAATACAACATTTAAGCATATACATAGGGCATGAGGGTTGTCGTATATTCTTTACCCCTTATGAACAGATCAGATTTGATATAACATAGTCTCCTATTTTCAGACTATGCTTAGTGTTTTTTTATCAGAAATAATACCCAATGTAATAAAATTAAATAATTAGAAAGTATATGTAAAAATAATATTAAGGTGTTAATTGATACATTACACTATGATAAACTAGCAGAAGCATGAAAGCATCATCTGACCCAGTCTCTGATTCATCTATAGGGGTAATGCCCTTTAACATTTTTCACATGCCACACATATACAGCCTCAGTACAAACTAGATTATTTGTTTTACAATGGTAGAAACCAACCCTTTAAAGTGCTGATCTATTTCATTTACATGATGTAAACTCCACAAATACACTATGAGCAGGTTCCTTGAGCACCAGAAGAATTTTCAAAGCACCAGCTTTAGATACCAACCTGTTCCGACGAGAGACATCAGTTTTGTATTGTTAGTAAATAATTCTTCCAAAACAGTGATTGGAAGTTAACTAAGTGATGTATTAAGCTTTTTGGCAATGGTGACATATTTTGTTCCGCATTCTCTTTTGACAGAGCAATCAGTATCTGGCGTCATTAGCAGCACATTCAATGTTATTGGGCAAATACAAGGTGCAGATGCACTTCTCACATGAACTGAAGCACCCATCAGACAATGTTCAGATTAACCTAACTGTAACAATTCTTCTCGGTGGACGTTAGAGAACTTTCATAGATTAAGAGCTATTCTCTTGCTTATTTCAACTAAAGAACTAATGAATCCAGTGATACATTGAACTTCAGGTAAGACAGAGCACATGAATTGGCCAAAGCCTTCTACGACATCATGAGTAGAAATGGGGCTCAACTTCAGCATCATATGTACGTCTGCTTCCTCAGTATCGGAATTGAGGTATTCCACATTTTGTTGATAGGATAGTCGATGTATCCAAAACACTCTTGAACCCGCAGTTTTCAGGTCCACTTTACACCACCTGTAATAAACCTAAAACTGGCTTTCTCAAAGTTCCATCTGTATGTGCAAGAGAGAATGGAACAGTTGATAGTTCTTAGGTCAGAACGTCTTAAGAAATACTTCTCTGAAAGTGGATGCAATTATCAATCTACCAACCAGTTCTCTATCGACACTTATGGTTGTAATCTGTTCATATTTCGATTTGATAGACCACTTACTGCTCTGATAGAATGAAAACTGTTTCCAATTTCACACGTGGCAGTGGCTCCTAAAAACATTTGTATTTGTGTTCAGTCTTTCGTCAATAAACTTTTCCATGTTGTATCTTCCAATTGTATCATTGGTCACTAGATGTTTAACGATATCTGACGGCACAATGACTCCAGTTGCTTTATTGACTTATATACTGAACAAAAAAGTAACTTCCGCTGTGTTTCAGCGCAGATATATGTTAATATGAAAACAAAGGTTAAATTAGTTTTATATGTATTGCAAGAGTATTTCAATTTGAATTTGTGTGGAATATTTTATCTCTTTACGTTTACGGAAAACTGATCAAATGGTTGATTAAATGTGATAGGGGTCGTACATCAAAATCACAGTCACATTGATACCGGGTTTGGCCATCTTGGGCATCGAGGTTTGCCTGGCATCTTTGGCGCATAGAACCGACAAGTGTGTTGATTTCGCCTGTGGAATGTTGTTCCACACCTGAATTAAGGCTTGTGTTAGTTCATTGACGTTCGACGGTGGAATAGAGCGACGTCTAACATCTTGTCCAAATTATGTTATTCGTCCTGAAGAAATTCACAGTATCTCTAGCTGTATGACTTGTGGCATTATCTTATTGAAACAGAGTAATTGATATTGGCATTATTTTGAAACAGTGGGATGACGTGCCCCGCAAGAATCTCATCTCAGTAACGTTGAGCATTCAAATTCCCATCGATCATGACGAGAGGTGTGCGATAACCATGCGCAATGCCTGCCCTGACCATAACGGAACCTCCACCCCAAAAACGATCTCGTTCAAGTACACACCAGTCGGCATAAGGTTCATTTCTTCTACAGTATACTCGAACCCTGCCATCACTTTGATGAATGAAAAATCTCGACTCGTCGGAAAAGAGAACGCTATTCCATTAGTGCCTTACCCAGCGATGGTGTGTACGTGCCCAATGAACACGATTTACGCTGTGACGTCATAACAGCGTAAGAATTGTACGATGTCCAAGTAGACTATCCTCGTGCAGACGATTGCCTACAGTTTGGTCAGATATTCGGTTGTTATGTGTACCAGGGGTTTTGGCAGCAGTGGCATTGGCAGTTTGGAACGATTGCATACTAGGCGGATGTTCATGATTTAGCAGTCTAGCGTCGTGACGCGCGGACGTCCACTACGTGGTAAATTTTCCGTAGGTCCTGTTGCTTGAAAACGTAGGTTTTGAATAGCACGGCTAGAACTGCAAACAACCCTAGCAACCTCATTCGTCGCAATACCAGCATTAAGCATGCCAATGGCACGTTCACGTAAATTTGGTGAATTCAAGGCATGTCAAAAATAATGAAAACTGGATAAATTTCATTTTTTTTCAACGTCTTTTTCTTATTGACAACAAAGTCTATAAAATCAGACTGAAAGGTTTGATTTCATAAACATGGATCATGCTGGTCCGTGCATGCACGAGGAAATCGACGTAAACGCTTCTTTTTTTTGTAATGCGTACAATCCATTTACAATTGGTTTTATTTGACACATAATCGTTCACCCGAACATATGTAGGCCATTTGTCATGTTGATTTCTTTTTATAGCAGTAAAAAGATATATATCAGAAGTCAGAAGTTTCTTTTTTTGTTCAGTGTTGTTATGTATCATCTCCGTCTGTTTTGCTGTCTGAGAAGAAATGGGTTTGTCATCAGTCCTGATATTAACTTTCGAATAAATTCTTCATTATTTTTCCAGATTATTTTTGTGACTTAACGTGTCAATTTCCAACATTTTGTGGCTGAAGATTTTGATGCTCTTTCGTGACTGGTCAGAAACCATCTTTCTAAAGCTCCTTGTCGTTTGGTTAGTCCAATGATTCTAACACTTTTCTTAGGATCTGGATTCACTGAATGTTCAAGAGCAATGTCTGTCGAAACTGGATTCAACGAGTGATTTAATCGACAAGCAGTGTGGTTTCTTTAGTGTACTCTTCAAGATATATCTCATTCTACATCTACATCTATACCTTAAAGTGTCATACAGTGACAATGACTCGGTAGAAATTTACTAGAAGCATATACGTATATATATCAACGTACGCCAGAGCTTCAATAAACCAAGCATACATAAATATCTTATTTTCAATTACTCTAAAAAAATGGCAATTTATTCCTTTTTTTAACCCAAATGTGTCATACAGTTGCAATAACTCGGTAGAAATTTACTTGTCAAGCATATATGTATTTATATCAATGTATTGCAGAGCTTCAATAAACCCAGCATACATAAAAATATCTCAATTTTTATTTTTTTCGGAAAATGGCGATTTTTTTCGAATTTTCCTATTTTTAACCCAAAAATCCCACACAGTGTCATTGACTCAGTAGACATTGACTTGTATAGCATATATGTATATAAATCAATGTTTTGCAAAACTTTTTTAAACCCAATATACATGTAAATGTATTATCTTTAATTTTTCCAGAAAATGGCGATTTTTTTCGGGGTTTTTTTCATATTTTTAACCCAAAATATCTTGAAAGTGATACCACAATTATTTAGTACTTAAGGTCAGATAATGATCTATATGTATCTACCAAGCGTTTCTAAGTGACATACTTTTTCTGTCCAAGAGGTGCTTCATGAGTTTTTTTTATATAAGTTTGCTCTTGAACTATAATAATTCAATTTGTACAACGAAGTCTGCATAAAAATGGTATTAACATCGTCAATAAAATGACGTTTTGCATGCTCAGTGATACTTTAAACGATGTTAACCCAGTTATTTATGCCAATCTCATCTATAATTGATAATCTTGTACTCAAACGATATTCGGTCTATAAAGTAGACATGTCTTGGTACAACTATTAAACCACTTAAGACCATTTTAAAGCTGAATAAAATAATGTCAATCGAGAGACGTAGCACACAACACGTGACACTTGTAAACACACAGTGATTTGATTATTGACAATATTGACCAAACCCCACAAAATAATAACGACAGCAGTAACTACATACTTATTTTCAAACTTCCCAAACCTACGTTCGAGACTAATGATTTATTATATTCTTTGAATACTCACTGACTCACTGACCACTTATTCACTCACTCACTCATTCCATCACTCACATACTCACTTGCTCACTCAATCAATCAATCACTCACCTATTTATTCACCTGAGCACTCAATGGTTCACTCACTTTGTAATGAGTTAGGCATCGCCTTATTTGCCAAAGACAGCCTGTTACTGAGGCAGCATGTCATAGACTTGATTTAAGTTACTGCTTCAAGGTCTCACTGAATAATTACCTCCCCTACATGGCGGTAGCATGGCGCTGGAGATATTAGAGCTGTGCAATTTGGTTTGGCATAGTATTTTTGAAAATGCTTTAAATGCTCATGTATTTTACAGATGAGAAGAATGGAACATTGTCATGAGTTGTGCCAAGTTTGGCTGACACTGATTGCTGTTTGATGAAGATATAACAGTTTGAAGATGCGTAGTGATACACTGCAAAAATTGAACAGAATTGTCCAAAATGACGGGGTGTCCTCAAACCATGAATATTGTGAAAAAGCAACCTGGTCAACCCCATGTTTTTTTCTGCATATTTGGAGCAACAGATGACAATTTATGGAAACAAAGAGTTTTTAGAACCATCAGTAATGCGTTCAGTGTTCCAGAAGTGCATGTCTCTATATGTAGTACAGTGCAAAATTAATTGGTATGTGAGAGGTTCAAGTGTTTAACATCCTGCAGACATATCTCATTTATATATATTTAAAACACTTGCAAGCTCTAGTTAGATTTCAATTTATAAATGTGTTTCCTTTTCGTATATTTAAGTCTAGTATAACTAGCTGATATAATTTGTAAAGCTAAAACAGTTTTATGTTACAGTTGTACTGGATTCACAAATACATACATTTGAGCAGTGTCTTTATCATCTCTTACTATATAATCTATAAAAAAAATATAAATATATCATTGCTATAATTTTCATTTTCATCTGAGGATAATGCATATATGGGGTCGAAGTTCATTTGCTGATAACACAATACTGAAATTGTGATAATGTCATTTATATTTAAATGACGATGCCATCTTATTTAATGACATGATTTTCAAATTAACTAATAACTTATTATAAACGGCAATTTAAAACAAAGTTGGGTGCATTTTTTTTCTTAAGAAATATGAAACACTGAAACAGACTACAAATGTACTGGACATATATAGCATCGTACAATCCATTGATTCAAACGAGTTGGATAAAGGTCAACTAATAATGATAAACTCATGAACTTTTTTATTAAAAGATTTCCAGAAACATGTGTGTCATTGAAAAGTTCAGTTTTTATTATTTCAGATGTCATAGAAGTGTAGCATAAAATGTTTGATGTTATTTGTTTTATATTAGAACCTACAAATGCTGCCCACTAATGTATTGTATCAATGACCTATATACATGATAGAAAGGTTGATTATGCTCATGGCACCGTATTAATACCTTTATACAGTATTGAAAGGTCGACCCTGCGTATGTCGTATAGTTTTGTTTTACGTCGAAGACATGTATACTGGTGCATTAATAAGATAAGTAATGACTTTCTTTGTTTTATGTAAACTAATATATAACATTATGAACGATTTCTTTTAATAAATGGGTATGTTCAGTATTGAAGGGTAGAATTACACCAATATTGTTGAAAGTCCCATGTGCACATGCCGTTCACTCGAAGACAGTAAACATTTCTTACTCAACTGTCAAAACTATAACAATCATCGAACTAAAATGATTAACACCATAAGATCTGAAGGCATAACTGATATCAGCCTTAACCTGTTGCTAAGGGGAAATCCAAGAAACAGCGACAAAACAAATATCGCTGTAGTTGATGCTGTGCAAAAGTATATAATTAGTACAAAACGCTTTGTTTGATCTGAACCTTAATGATTTTATACTTTCTTTTTTACAAATCGCTGTTCATATTGTACAAGTAAAATCAAACACACAAAACCTATTCAGTTACCCGGGGCACTCTGGACACATATGCATAACCACTTTCCTCTCATCTTTACTTTTCTATCTCTTTAACCTTCTCGTTCAATCATTATCAACTATCAATTTCTTCTTTTTTTTTCCTTCTCTTTTTACAGTTCTTACGAGACTTATGCAAAACAACCACGGCGTATTTGTTCAAATGGAATAACTACGCCAGTGAATAAACTCTTAAGTTATAACTTTAAATATTTCAAATAACATACTAATACATGATTTATATACCGCCACTTGTAAATTCACTTGTAAATCACCAGTAATTTCTGGGAGCTAGATTCATACAAGCTAATTAGCTTTCTTCTAAATCCCAATTCTTAGAATTGTTTGTCATTTATAATTTGGAAATGTTATGTAATATACTATGTACAGTTCTTGAGTAAAATATTGTTTAAACCAATTACACCTCGAGTCATATTGTTTATTGTTTACATACTAAGCCAACGGGTTGGGTCAAAAGCTCTAGCGACATTAGATGCAGCACTCCCCAAGTTTTCTTATACTACATATGTCTCTTCAGTCTCATGTGAATGAGAAAAATACCACCAATGTGCTCAGCAACATATAAATAATAAACAAATAGTACTTTACACATAATTATATCTTCATGTGTTAACGAAAATTGCTGACACTAAATTGGATGAGCAAAGCAAATAAATGCAAACTCATGATGATTTCTTAAAAACAGAATGAATGATTGAATTTATGTGTGCAATGATCTTTCAATGCAAGTAAATTGTTTGATAATTGTAAACATATCATACAAGTCATGTTAAATTAATTAAAATGATAAAATGCGTGCTAAATGTCGTAAATAATACATCACAATAACTAAACATAATTATATTCACAGAATTTTCCAATCTTATATCATTGAATGGCACTTTTAACTGAAATTAATCTATGAATTGATCACTCAACCATGAAATGGCTTAACCGTACGAAAACGTCATGATTTCCCCGAAGACACACATTTTATTTGGAATTCAATTTGAAAGATAAACACTGTTGTGGTGGCATGACAACGTAATTAAAAGTATTGACAACGTCGTTTATCATTATCTGGTATGTATATTTGCAACTTAAATCGATGTAACGTTATTGTACGTCTATGCATGCTAGCGTGATCAAGCTTAACGTTTGTTTGAACTCCAATTTGTTTCGAACTCTCCAAGCGATACAGTTTCTCAAGTGCTTTGTGAAGACAGGTTGTTCTCCTGATGTTCATTTAAGGTCCACAGATAATAATTGTCATTATATAATGATATAGTTGTTATATGTGTCTTTTAAAAGAAATATGTCCTGCATGAAACGTGTAACATATCCAGAGGTATATATTGATTAATAAACAAACTAAAATGACAGGAAGGGTATTTCAAAACGATCAGTATTCTGTGACAGTGGAACCGGCGATTTACATCGCTTTGAACACTTGTCCAATCACATCGCGACAGTGTCAGCTTAAAACAATATTCTAAGTGCAGTCACACCGGAATATCATGCCGAAGACACGTGGTAAAGTACCCCACCCAGTCACATTATACAGACACTGCGTCGACCCGACCTTGTGCAATCATTTAAATGCTGAGCGCTAATCGAGGAAGCTTCGAGTGCCATTTTCTTAAGTTTTTGGTATGACCTGGGCGGATGTCGAACTCAAGACCTTCCGCATGCGAGACGGACGCTCTTTTCTTTAGACCACAGCTAAGTGCTTGAATACGAACATAATAACAGGAACTATGATGTTAAAGAATAATGTCAACAAAACGACAGCAAAAAAAACTATAATGAAAATACGAAAACACGATTGTAGATGGTCATCGATTTAATATTGATATAATGTCGAACTGAGAAACACTTTGGTGAAAAGTAGGCACATCGATAGATGTGCATAATGTGATTGCGGGCTACGTGCCAGTATAATGTGATTGCGGGTCACGCGCCAGTATAATGTGATTGCGGGTTACGTGCCAGTATAATGTGATTGCGGACTACGTGTCAGTATACTGTGATTGCAGGCTACGTGCCAATATAATGTGATTGTTGGCTACGTGCAAGTATAATGTGATTGCGGGTCACGTGCCAGTATAATGTGATTGCGGGTCACGTGCCAGTATAATGTGATTGCGGGTCACGTTCCAGTAAGATGTTATTGCTGGCCACGTGTCAGTATAATATGATTGCTGGTCCCGTACTAGTAAATTGTGGCTGGGTCATTATAGTATGTACCTGGTACGGTACTCCAGTTGTATGTTCCAATTTGTGACTAGCTACAGCTATATTAACACCCATCTCAATATACAATGACAAAGCTGTGGAACAACAACGGGTTTAATATGCTTTTACAATGGTACCAAAAAAGTACACAATGACGACTATGCCAATTTTACTTTACAAATACATACTGTCATTTTACTTTCTATTTCTTAATAGTTATTCCAATCCTATTCATAGAACATATTTATTAAAATATAAGTGTTTACTATTTTCTGTTCAGCTTATACCGAGAAAATTAATTATGACTGTCATTAATATTGTACTTCATTAACACGATGAACGGATTGTTACTAGTGGTATGTAATTGTATGTTTATAAACAATACATATGATTCAACTAAACCACTATATGAGAATATCACATAATTCTGTAAAGATGTTTTATTGTCAAACTGTAACCTTTGGACCATGCGCTGTACGTTTATCACATCAAAATCTATAAAAGCAAAAAAATAACTGTTCAGCAATGCCGTAAGCAAATAGATATATCATAGATCACCATCCTACTCAAATGTAAAGGCTAATAATTCATAATTTGTATATTATTTTCTTATCATATATTTGATTTATAACCAGTTGCCATCTGTCATAATTAGTGAGGATTAATCTCATAGTAACAATTCTGCCCCAGACATTTACCCTTTACTTTTAAATTGCCCATTTCAGCTTGTGGCGCATTCCATTTTGATATAATTTACTCCTCAGCCGTCTTTTGCTATAACCTATTTAAGCGTTTCATATTGGGGAGTTCCAATCTGTGAAATCGAATTACCATAATGAGAGCTGGAGAAGGAAATTAGCATGCTAATACGAATGTCGCGTGTTACAGCTAAGCATCTGAGTGGGATGTATATATACATATATCGATGGGTTTACAGTAGTACAGACGAATAGAGTTGGCGACTAAGTACACACAAGTGTTTCATTGTATATGCATAATGATTTTTCATTTCACTTTAGATGTATCTTATTTTTGCGATTTCTGGCTTTGTTTTGACCAGGTGGAAAATATCTCTGTGTTTGTTCAAGTGTTAAGGTAGTAAGTGTTTCACTCAGAGAACAGAAATACAATGCCATTATATTGGAACTCAGTGACTTGCGAAACAAAAACCAAAATATTGATATTTGGTTAAGATGAGATGCCAAGGAAAAACTTAGCTTTTAAATGAGAAACTGCGAAAATATCGCCTCGTATGAGAAGTAATACGTAAAAGATGCTTACAATTTTGCTGAAGTCGGATGGCAAGAGCAACAAAAAAACGTAAAATAAGACTGATATATAAACAAATAACTAGCGCTCACGGAGTGTATTTCTACAATTGAGGCCCAAATTTTAAGTCATTACAGTTGTCTCAACATGAAGGACAAATGCGTGATGCCAATTTTAAAAGGATGGACCACTACATAGTTAGTAAGAAAGTAAAGTTTATTCATGTACATATAGGGTCCGGCCCATCATACAAAGATACAGGCAATAAGAACATACCCAAGAATGACCAACACAATAAATGTAAGTGCATGTATAATAGTGTTCATGAAAAATATTGTTTTACATTTTATTATACCAGCTAGACTATAGCCTCACAATTATATTAAACTATTTCGTTTTTTGAAAGCCCTATACAGGAACCTCGCAATTTTGCATATGCCAGTTTTATCATCCTTGGACATTAACACATGAAAAGTATTCGTGTCTCTTAAATTAAAGATATTGTCACCAAAAACATCCTTGTTAAAATTTTATAAAGCAAACAATCTTAGACCCTTTTGGTAAATGTTGGAATACTTTTAGATAACAAGGATTAAAAAAAAAGTCAATAACAAACGGTTTTACACACCTTTTAAATTTCTTTTATAGACTAATATATAGTAATTAAAGTTTTCTTCCATAAATAAACATATTTGGCTCATTGCAATCTACAACAGAGATGCATCCTCTGGCGAAACGTTTTGTACTGAAACAAATAAAAGTGTAAACTCTATGTGATATTGTTATGTACGTTTATTCATACATAATGCCAATAAAAACAATTGATTTCAATGTAGCAATTCAACTTCAGGATTTGGAATGATAAAAATGTACATCGTTAAGATGATATATTATAGACATTAGCAACACGGTTTGGTGCTTAATGTAATGCCCTTCTGGTGACAATCTATCTGTGCGTCAAGTGTTATCTTATTTGTACCCATATTATGTACTTAAAATTTATCTGAGTATGGTATTAACAAATCATATTAATATAATATTAAAAGATATATCAGTCATTCATTTACAGGTTAATAACATTTATTCGCTCAGATTAAGAATTTGCTGTCAAAGTTACAGTAATCAGGTACGTGGTTGTGTACTTCCAGTTATTTACAACGTGTTGTAGTGTAAGATGTTACCATGTCCCACGTATAATCTCACTATCTAATACAACTGTCAGTACCATAATAGACTTAATACATAATCTGTGTTTCATCTTCTAAAGCTTCCTCCTTGATTGGAATTGACATTCTAAACAGTTGTGTGGTTTAATTTGTTTCTCTTGGATGGTTTAACCAGTACTAGTGGCAGAAATGCAAACCTTTTCCAAATATTATTTTCAATATTCGTTTGTCAGATCCCCCCCCCCCCCCCTCAACGTTTTTAAATACTGAAACAATAATAATGGCGAAAACTATGGTTATATACATTATTATGTACTATTTCACAATATACCTAACTATGGAAACTAGCTTAAAACTAGAAAATATCATTAACGTAATCTAACAATATCTTCTCATTTAAATAATTTATAAAAATGACACACAAGTTGGAATATTTGTGTTATATACATATACTATAACTATGTCAAAATACTGTAAAGGTCTGGTATGGACGTGTTTCTACCTGGTTTATTTAACCTATGTGAAACTTAATGTCTTACAGACACAATGATATATTCTATATGTAAAGAAACCAGTTATATTTTCGTAAAATGGAGCCATTTATCAAAGGGTCATTGATTTACGAATTAAGTAAATTGTGAATTTACAGTATTATTTTAAAGCAATAAGGTTTAGTGTGTCATATGGTACATTTTTGTGTGCGCATAGTACCTACAAACATTTAAAACTGTAAATTTTGGTCAAATGCTTTGTATCTTTAAGCACTGATGAGACAATAAATGGCATTTCTTCTACCCAATAGGAAATATCTTCCATATCTTTTTTGCGAACTCTTTTTTTAAAGGATTGAAGAAAAAGCACTGTTTATAAATTGATTAAACTGATTACGTAATATTTTTCTTGGTTGTTATACACCTTCTATCTTAAAGTGTTCTCCACCTATCAATCAATAGACAGTTTAAGACATTCACAACCACCGGGTAAACTTCGGTAACCCGATAATGTTTTCAGAAGTAGAGTGTAATCTAATACAAGAATTGACGAGTTGCGCGTCTTTCAACTAACTTATTTAACGCCAAGATGTTATTGGCAGTAACTGCGTGGATCAATGATGGTTTGCGGCGAATAAAAGAATATACGGGTTATATAATGACGTTGGCTAGTAAAGATGTTTCGTTCTGCTGTCATATAAACGTTCCCTTTCATAGACACGTGTTTAGATAAACAACAAGTTAACATTATTCTACACACACACAGTAAAAATATTTTCAACAAGATACACAAAGCACTTAGTAGTTTGCAGTACAGTTTGAAGTTATATATGATATAAAGATATAAATAATATGAAGTCAACACGAAAGCTGCTAGTATCAATATTATATGATATACACTAAATGTGTTAATTAAATATATTATTCAACGATGAAGACATTTGATACAAGAGTTGGTTGCATTTGATGAATTGTTAATACATTAACATTGTTAAAAACATTTAATTTGCACGTATTAATACTGGCATGTTGGCAAGAATCGTTAATGGTTTGGTTGTATAATGCTGACGCATTCAGTGTATACATGATTTATATTATCAGTGAATTTATTTTTATAAAATTAAGTTATTCATGTTTTATTTAATATGATTTGTGAAATAAAATGGTGCAATTATACACACGGGATGCAAGAAACAACATGAGACTATTACATTTCTATTTTAATTAAAATTTAAATTGAAATATAAGTAGTAGAATAGTGTGACCAAAACAACAGCAACTAATTGCATGTATGTACCATTAACGCTTTAAATATTATTTGGATATACTATATTGGTTTAAAGTGAAGCGATACAACTTCAAGTGACGGTTATATTTCCTCATACGCTTTCAGTGTTTTTTTTTCAGGTTACAGAGCGCGATGGATCACTTGCATAATTTACTACTGTCCGACACATTCACGATATGCGTGTTTAAATTGGAGCATGAAGTCAAAACTATTGTTATAATGTATGCGACTATGGAAGATATATTATAATATGATAGACGTGAAAATAGCACTCAGACTAAACAACTATGTACGTGCCGTGTTGCATACATTTGTATGGAAACATACCGAGGAATAAATGCAAAACTAACTCATAAAAGATTTAGAAGGTAAATTTAGTCTAATTTTGCGCTAAAACTTGATCAATTTCAGCGACACCTGCTGCATTATTGCATTAACAAACCACAAATCAAATGCTAGATTATACATTCCCTTGCAAAACAAACAGAATGTTTATAAACTGTACTCGAGTAAAATACAGTGTTCTTCGAGTTTTATCCAAATAAATTACATTCCTTTCATTTGTAAACAAACGGACGAGGATTTGTCACTATTTCTTTCCGTGTTTGCAACGTATTAAAACGAACCAAATGCTTTTGTTCTCTAATTTATAATCACCAATACATTGTCCAAAATCTTTAGCATATAAAGTCGCCAGTCGACAATCAGTTGCAGAATAAATTGATGCTTAGCTGGCAATGTTATTTATCATATACCTTACATGAATACAACCCCGTTAATAAAGTATTTCTACAACGTGATACGACGTTTCGCAGTGTGACACGATGTTCTGCAATGTGATGCGACGTTTCGCAGTGTGAACCGATGTTCCACAGTGTGATACGATGTTTCGCTGTGTGATACGACGTTTCGCAGTGTGACATAATGTTCCGTAATGTGATGCGACGTTTCGCAGTTTGACCCGATGTTCAGCAATGTGAAATATATATACGACGTTCCGCAGTGTAACACAATGTTTCGCAATGTGATACGACGTTAAGCGGTGTGACACGATTTCCAGCAGTGTAATACATGTGTACGACGTTCCGCAGTGTGATACATATGTACGACGTTCCGCAGTGTGATACATTTGTACGATGTTCCGCAGTGTGACACGATGTTCCGCAGTGTGATACATGTGTACGACGTTCCGCAGTGTGATACATGTGTACAAAATTCCACAGCGCGGTTCATGTGTACGACGTTTCGCAGCTTGATACATGTATACGACGTTCTGCAGCATGATACATGTGTACGACGTTCCGCAGCGTGGTACATGTGTACGACGTTCCGCAGCGTGATACATTAGTACGACGTTCCGCAGCGTGATACATGTGTACGACGTTCCGCAGTTTGATACGATTTTCTGCAGTGTGATACATATGTACGACGTTCCGCAGCATGATACATGTGTACGACGTTCTGCAGCGTGATACAGCATTCAGTTACACCTACTGACAACTTCTGTTTACGTAGTGTGACTGCTCATTCATACAAATGACGTCACGCTAGGCCAAACGTTCATATATTTGTTTAGTATGTACATTGCGGATTAAAAATGTATAAGGTATGTTGTAACTTTACATGTCCTATATGTCTACAGATGCCCTCATCAAATATGGCGGGTGGTCCAATTTTTAAATTCCTTATAATTTTATCATATTTCTATTTCTATTAATCAGTTTGTGCGATTAGCTCAGTCGGTTACGCGTCTGACTATCAATCCAGGGGTCGTGAGTTCGAATACCCCGCCCGGCAACAGTCTCCGTGATGATTGATATACGACATTGTGTCTCATTATCATTCGTCTCTCACCACTGATTCAAGTGGGAAAGTTATCAGTTACTTGCTGAGATGAGGTGTGCTCGGGTACTGGTTAATCCCAGGAAACAGTGGTTATGTTAACTGATCGTCTGTTAGCCCTCGATGGCATAAAATGACGCTAAATATTCAATCAATCAATCAATCAATCAGTTTGTGTGAAATTACACTATCAGCTAAAATGTTCATCATACTGTTGAATCAAAAAACAAACATTTATTCATTTCAAAGCAAAACAATAAGAAAAAATAAGTTCATTTTTTCATCACATGAATAAACTAAGTCAATAATGAAATAATTCTAAAAACCAAAATGTATGCTTTCTTTTTCCTTTCAGTGTGTATATATATATATATATATATGAATGTATGTTACAACTTATCTGATATATGTATTTGTACGGTTTGTTGAGGGATGGCCCACCCCGACCCCCACAGACCTATTACGTGGTGATTAAATGGATCACTTTTCGGAGATAAAAATTAAAAAAAACAAAAAAAACAACAAACTTTTTAAGTATAAAAATATGTTGTTAAATGAAATGTGAAATCTATTTTATAAATTGCAACCAATGTCGTATCCATGTGGCGCAATGGTAACATACTTTTCGAATCTTAGTTTACGTAAACAACATATCTGAAAAATAAAACACTATTTACAAAACCCTTACCTTAACTTTAGTTATCTATTTAAATATCCACCAGACACATTAAACACCTTCAGCGAAATAAACACACAGCACCACTGAAAAAAAAAATCCTTTTCATAAACATAATAATAAACGATTTAATTCAACCGTTCACCTTTACTACAACTATTTACGAGCGTTTGACATAGAGTTAAATGATAAACAATTTATTGTATAAATATATTAAAAATAAATCTAAATAATTCCATACACAAATCAAATGTACAACCAATTTACCATGAATACATATCTAATAATGTTGACAGGTGTATGAATAAGATCCCTGGTGTAAACGAAATCATTTCTAATATTTAAACAAACACAAGTCAGTGAATCGACAAAAGCAATTTAATTAAACGTAGATAAAAACGATAATTACAGACGGCAGTTTTAAAATTCATATGAATCAATGTGATACGACAAAAAGACGCTTTTAATGCTTGTTGTGCCTATCAATAAAGTATATGAAATATAGCTACGTTCACGTGTTTAGTGAGCATTATTATGAAAGCATTGTGAGACTGCATAGAGCTCCTGCAGCACAGAGCTACCCGGTGAGCTTTATGCATTGCGTCCTGTAGCATAGAGCTCCCCGGTAAGCTTTATGCATTGCGTCCTGCAGAGCTCCCCGATGAGCTTATTGCATTGCGTCCTGACTCAAAGAGCTCCCCGATGAACTTTATGCATTGCGTCCTGGCGCAAAGAGTTCCCCGGTGAGCTTAATGCATTGCGTCCTGCAGAGCTCCCCGAAGAGCTTAATGCATTGCGTCCTGGCGCATAGAGCTCCCCGATGAGCTTTATGCATAGCGTCCTGCAGAGCTCCCCGATAAGCTTCATGCATTGCTTCCTGACGCATAGAGCTTCCCGACGAGCTTTATGCATTGCGTCCTGACGCATAGAGCTTCCCGATGAGCTTTATGCATTGCGTCCTGCAGCAAAGAGCTCCCCGGTGGGCTTTATGCATTGCGTCCTGCAGCATAGAGCTCCCTGGTGAGCTTTATGCATTGCGTCCTGACGCATAGAGCTCCCCTGTGAGCTTTATGCATTGCGTCCTGCATTATAGAGCTCCCCGGTGAGCTTTATGCATTGTGTCTTGCAGCATAGAGCTCCACGGTGAGTTTTATGGATTGCGTCCTGCAGGGCTCCCCGATGAGCCTCATGCATTGCGTCCTGACGCATAGAGCTCACCCATGAGCTTCATGCATTGCGTCCTGCAGCATAGAACTCCCTGATGAGCTTTATGCATTGCGTCCTGTAGCATAGAGCTCCCCGGTGAGCTTTAAATATTGCGTCCTGACGCATAGAGCTCCCCGGTGAGCTTCATGCATTGCGTCCTGACGCATAGATCTCCCCGATGAGCTTTAAATATTGCGTCCTGACGCAGAGAGCTCCCCGGTGAGCTTCATGCATTGCGTCCTGACGCATAGATCTCCCCGATGAGCTTCATTCATTACGTCCTGACGCTTTGAGCTCCCTGATGAGCTTCATGCATTGTGTCCTGACGCAAAGAACTCACCGATGAGTTTCATGCATTGCGTCCTGCAGCAAAGAGCTCCCCGGTGAGCTTTATTCATTGCGTCCTGCAGCATAGAGCTCCCCGGTAAGCTTAAAGCATTGCGTCCTGACGCAAATAGCTCCCCTGTGAGCTTTATGCATTGCGTCCTGCATTATAAAGCTCCCCGGTGAGCTTTATGCATTGCGTCTTGCAGCATAGAGCTCCACGGTGAGTTTTATGGATTGCGTTCTGAAGAGTTCCCCGATGAGCCTCATGCATTGCATCCTGACGCAAAGAGCTCCTCGTTGAGCTTCATGCATTGCGTCCTGCAGAGCTCCCCAATGAGCTTCATGCATTGCGTCCTGGCCTATAGAGCTCCCCGATGAGTTCTATGCATTGCGTCCTGACGCATAGAGCTCCCTGGTGAGCTTTATATATTGCGTCCTGACGCATAGAGCTCACCCATGAGCTTCATACATTGCGTCCTGACGCATAGAGCTCCCCGATGAGCTTTATGCATTGTGTCCTGTAGCATAGAGCTCCCCGGTGAGCTTCATGCATTGCGTCCTGGCGTATAGAGCTCCCCGATGAGTTCTATGCATTGCGTCCTGACGCATAGAGCTCCTCGGTGAGCTTTATGTATTGCGTCCTGACGCATAGAGCTCACCCATGAGCTTCATACATTGCGTCCTGACGCATAGAGCTCCCCGATGAGCTTTATGCATTGTGTCCTGTAGCATAGAGCTCCCCGGTGAGCTTTAAGTATTGCGTCCTGACGCATAGAGCTCCCCCATGAGCTTTATGCATTGCGTTCTAACGCATTAGGCTCCTCGGTGAGCTTTATGCATTGCGTCCTGCAAAGCTCCTGGATGAGCTTTATGCATTGCATCCTGACGCAAAGAGCTCCCCGGTGAGCTATATGCATTGCGTCCTGCAGCATAGAGCTCCCCGGTGAGCTTTATACAATGCGTCCTGCAGCATAGAGCTCCCGGTGAGCTGTATGCATTGCGTCCTGTAACATAGAGATCCCCGGTGAGCTTTATGCATTGCGTCCTGCAGCAAAGAGCTACCCGATGAGCTTAATACATTGCATCCTGACGCATAGAGCTCCCCGATAAGCTTTATGCATTGCGTCCTGCAGCATAGAGCTCCTCGATGAGCTTTATGCATTGCGTCCTGACGCATAGAGCTCCAGGGAAGCCCCGTGCGTTAAGTCTCGGCATCCGGGAGCGACAAATACACACATTAACGTTAAAACGGTTCTGACATCGCACAGAACTCCTGTATTAAAAATGATAGTCATACTGACTGTCACGTTATTTGCTAGACCCTAAACGTCACCATTGTTATACTTATGTAGTGTATAAATGTACATCAGCACTGTTGTTTAAATCTACACTAAAACCCCGATTTAGGACCATATCCATAATAAAATTCGGAATTTTCATTTTGTTAAATAATATCATTGCCACCCTTGAAATCGGTATAAGGACCACTTGTACGACAACGAATTGTTGTATTATCTTTTAATTTAACTCCGGAAATTGGACAACCAGTTCATCACGTCGTTCGCTTTCACTTCTCATTTTTTCGGGTGAAGGTTATTCACAAGTCATTGGGCGTTTACAAAGTGCATACAAGGGTTTTTGTCGATTAGATGTTAATTTTCATTCAGCATCGCGGTTAAATCGGTGTCATTTTGCTTTTCCAATCTAAGAAATAGATAATGAAGAATAAATATGTTCATGTGTGCAGTGTATTAGTGAAAAAATAATTCATTATTTTTTTACAAATTAACGTCATTTAATTATACACTATAGTTACAATGTTTAAATATTGAAAAATTAATGTGCTGTTTTGAATTTCGTTCTTCATAAAGTAACATTTTATATTGCATATTTCAAGAATCTAGTCACTGTTAACGGAGAAAACGATGATGAATAAATTGATGATGATTGTGAAATTAATGATGATAATAATGATGATGGCGAAGACAATGTTAAAGATGAAGACAATGATAATGCAATCGACAGCAATGATGATTGTTATCGTTGTTGTTTTGGAAGAAATGGTAGATGTTGTACTAGTTAGTCTTAATCAATAATGAAGTCGATATATCCAAATGGAAGAGCTCTATACGGGGTTATGTGTCATATTGACGGCAGGGAGCTCTATACGGGGTTATGTGGCATATTGACGGCGGGGAGCTCTATACGGGGTTATGTGGCATATTGACGGCGGGAAGCTCTATACGGGGTTATGTGGCATATTGATGACGGGGAGCTCTGTGCGGTTTCAAAATCGACGCATAGAGCTCGTCGGGGAGTTCTTTGCGTCCAGAACTCTATGCGGTCTCAGGCAGTATTTATTTAATATGAGAAAAAAACATTATAAACACAAGGTCACAATCTTTATAAACTGACAAAGGGTACATATAAAAAAGTAACATTTAAATACGGTAAAACAAGGAAGGACAGGGTTTAGTCTACCGTTTGTGTCCACGATGAGGAATCACAACTTAACAACACTATTGTATTTTATTAATTACATGTATGTTGGACAAAAAAGGGAAAATGTTTTCCATTTTTCCAATATTATTGCCGGAAAATAATGCATGAATAAGGAAAAAAGAAAAAGGAACACGTAAATAATTTTACGGTTATATACAATGATAAAAACATGCTCATATCTGATATACTTAAAGTATTATGAATAAATAATAGTTTCAGTGAATCATGGTTCTGTCTCTTTGTCCGTTCGTATACAAATATTATTTCATAAATATGTTATTCGTATATGATATATAGGTAGATTTGGTAGAGGTCGATACCATATGGCATAATATTGTGACAAAGCGATGTTAGACAGTTCTTACGTCTCTAAGACAAAGTAAAGAAATGATCTAAAGGAACAATTTACCTTTGATAAAGTTTTCAAAGGCTATAGAGCTATTCATCTTGATCTACTTTATTTTAGATATTAGCATAGCATATAATGATCAAAGCTTCATTTGTAATTAGTTAAAACATATTTCGTATAAATAATCTGACCTGTTCATGTTATTCGGAAATGGACAAGTAAGAAAATATATGTTATTAACTTTCAGCAGGAAAATGTCACGGACATATAAATGTATATAAGTATTTATTTATTTAAGTTAAGTCGAATGTTTCGTTGTTTCGACTTTTCGTCATGGTAGTTTAGTTGTTTTGTTGTTTTGACTTGATTTAATTAAACAAGAGGCTCAAGAGGGCATGAGGGCGCTCTACTGACTCATAGTGGCCATAGCACTTTTTGAAATTCTCCTATGCAATAGAAACATCTGGACGGGGTCATTTTTAACCGTAGGGACACCATTTGAACAAATCTAACAAAACAATAGTTGTTCATCATTACTACATAAACATTTTGAAAATCTGTTGGGCCGTTCATGAGGAGATTTTTTAAGATTTGGACTATTTTTAGTACGGCGGCCATAGCACTTTTTGAAATTCTCCTATGCAACAGAAACATCGGGACGGGGTCATTTTTAACCCTAGGGACACCATTTGAACAAATCTAACAAAACAATAGTTGTTCATCATTACTACATAAACATTTTGAAAATCTGTTCATGAGAAGATTTTTTAAGATTCGGACTATTTTTAGTACGGCGGCCATCATGAATTTTAGATAGAAAAAAATCTTCTGTATAGTCTCCTATGCAATTGTAATATCCATGTGAAGTTTCAGTTTAATTGGCTTATTGGTTTCAGAATAGATGAAAGAAAAAGAGAATTTTCTGTTTCTCCATAGTATCCCTATGTAAAGTCTTCTTACTGTTAGGCCGTTCATGAGAAGAAGATTTTTTAAGTTTTGGACTTTTTTTAGTAATGGTGGCCATCTTGAATTTCAGATCGAAAATAAAATCTCCTGTATAGTCTTCTATGCAATAAAAATATCCATGTGATGTTTCAGTTTGATTGGCTTAGTGGTTTCAGAGAAAGTGCTGCTAACAGACAACAGATGACAGACGACAGAAGTCAGACGACAGACGACGGACAACGGACAACGCGCCATCGCATAAGCACTTCTGGCTTTTGACCAGTAGAGCTAAAAACTTA
This sequence comes from Panopea generosa, assembly GCA_029582155.1. Classification (NCBI taxonomy): domain Eukaryota; kingdom Metazoa; phylum Mollusca; class Bivalvia; order Adapedonta; family Hiatellidae; genus Panopea; species Panopea generosa. The sequence continues at coordinate 86,275,189 of CM055897.1, read as the reverse complement.
AGGGACACGGTAAAAAGAACATACATTATATATACATATGTATTTTGTATTCAAAGCAGCAGACGACACAATGTGTTTATCGATCCTGTGTCATTGTATACATACGAACGACTATTTTGTAATGACAATTTCATTTTCTATGTTTTGGGTCAGTAAACGTTTGCAAACGATTATTTCAAACTATGTTTTATGTGAATAAACACATATGATTATATATGCTATTTTATGAGTTTTATATCAGGACTTTAAATTAAACACTTGCCTAGATTCAACATTCCTGACCTTACTTCTTTATTGAACATATTATTGCTCAACTTTCCATTAATATATACCAAAAATGGCAATTTCCTGTTTCGGATATACGTTAGTTTGTATGAAATTAGATTTGTTAAGGTTAACGTAAATATAATCGACATAATAATTAAAGATTTGACATTATATACAACAACATGCAGTGTACAAATGGCATGACATTTGCTGTGCGTTGACAACTTATAGTTATGGACGCAACATATTTTATATATGGTTGGCAAATACATGAAAAGCAAGATATAGAGTTTTTATCTCGATTGCATTATCAATTAATAACAAACATACATGAATCATTGCAACTTATATCTTTTGGAAACCAGAAACTGACATATATACATATCTTGCAATTTAACGTTTAAATTTATCTAAATTCTCGACCGCGGCGTGTTCTAGTGGTAGAGCGTCTGCCTCGCATGTGGAAGGTCGTGGGTTCAATCCCCTGCCGGGTCATACCAAAGACTTTAAAAATGGTACTAGAAGCTTCCTCGCTTGACGCTCAGCATTTAGAGAAGAGTTCTAGGTCTGGCCGGCCCGGTGTCAGTATAATGTGACTGGGTGAGGTAACATACCATGTGTCTTCGGCATGATACTCCAGTGTGATAGCGCTTAGAATACTTTCTCGACGACCACGACGACGACGACCACGACGACGACGACGACCACAACGACGACAACGACGAAAACGACGACAACGACAACGACGACGACGACGACGACGACGACGACGACGACGACGACGACGACAACAACGACGACGACGACAACGACAACGACAACAACAACGACGACGACAACGACGACGACGACAACGACGACAACAACAACGACAACGACGACGACGACAACGACAACGACAACGACAACGACGACGACGACTACGACGACGACAACAACAACAACAACAAATCTAAATTCTAATTCATAATTACCCTCCGTGAGACAGTTGGATAACCAATATCGTGTAAATAAACTAAAACGAAACGGACTTTTTGTATTTGTAATTTATGTTATATAAAGGGAATGTCACGAGGAAATTAATTATGCTATATTAGGGTACTCTTACTTTACACGGGAAGCGAGTAAAATCATATCTCGTGAGCGTTCATCACACCTTAAATTCAGTTTTTAATTTTATGAAAATGAATGTAGAAGTATAAGTAGTTAACTATGTGTGAATGTTATATCAAATTTGTCCTCAGAACTAGCCAGTATACAAATATTTAAACAATCGACTTTAATTCTACGTACTTGACGAGAACCTTGGGATCGAATAGTCATTGACGCTGACATTGACGAGAAACATGAGATCGGATAGTCATTGACGCTGACACTGACGAGAAACTTGGGAACGAATAGTCACTGACGCTGACACTGACGAGAACCTTGGCATCGAATGGTCATTGACGCTGACACTAACGAGAAACTTGAGAACGAATAGTCATTGACGCTAACACTGACGAGAAACTTAGGATCGAATAGTCATTGACGTTGACAGCGACGAGAAACTTGGGATCGAATTGTCATTGACGGTGACACTGACGAGAAACTTGGGAATGAAAAGTCATTGACGCTGACACTGACAAGAAACTTTAGAACGAACAGCACTATCTGCTGCTTCTTTGTTTGGTTCTCCAACACTCACTTGCAACCTACTGGATAATTTATCAAATGCAAGTATTTATACGGTGTTTACAAACTAGTTCAACGCATACAATGTTTCAAGTGCAAATAGATAGATATTCAGAAAGCTAGATAGATCGTTACATATCTGAACTTATAGTGAATAAATAATTATGTTTACTACTAGTTGTAACGTTACTTCAAGTAGTGGCAGTGTATGCTATGTGTTTACAATACATTATTAATAACTTGTCAAAACAACTAAAACGTATACAGTTAACAAGACCAGCGTTCGAACAATACATACGCTATAAACAAGATGTGCATACAATGGTCATGTTATTAATCTGTTTTCACTAGTCTCATTGGACACTTTCTTTTTATTTCATAGACATTGGTGAACCACTTCGGGTACACTTACTTGTATGTGACACAGCCTAATCTATTCATATATACAATGATCGGTCAATAATTTATGTCTCCAAATGATACACTATTATGTCGGCCATACTTCATAACACATTGAAGCAAAGGTAGTTTCACTGTTAGGTTCTTTTTAAATGTTTTTTTTTTGGTATTTGTTGTCAAAGAAATGCTGCCATGTTAATCAGAAAAACAGTCTTAAAATACATTTATATTATATCAGTAAAATAAAGAAAATATTAAATATTTTAATAATATTTAAAGTATTACGTCAAAGTGTGTGACGTGACGTCATAAAGCACATTTGTCCATTATGTTCATCAGTAATTTGAATCTAAATCGCAGACTCAAACTACTGATGAATTTTGATCCAGATTTCATAAAATTTAAATAATGTAGATTTGGCAATATTATTACAACATGTAGTGTTTTGTTCCTGAAATAGCCTTATGTGACTAAGTAGCAAAACAGTAATCCAAATACTTCATACATCAAAAGTTGTTTAAAAAAATATTATATTTTCCTGAATATATGACGAATAACCACAGAAAATAAATCATAATTTGTATTTTACCTTTCACTATATCTTGTGAAACTATAATCAAATATACACACACCTTTTATTGTACTTGCATTCCAGTTTTAAATCCTTGTATACGTTTTTTATAGTTATAGTTATACAACTGTATTTCGAACTTATAAAACCATAAACTAAAGTCATAAAACGAATATACCTATTCAAAACAGGAAATACTTCATGACACATTACCGATAATAGTGCACGTCAATTAAACAAACAAGTATGATATGTTTAAAAGAAAAGGCAATCCATAATTGATATGTTGGTAAAAAATTGTTTATAAATTAGAGAGATGTGTCGTAAAGGTGTCGTAAATACGGCACTCAATCGTAAACACGTGTTGCAATTTTAATACCGCGTATTACAGGAGATACTCAAACGGAATAGTATTGTTGCTGGGTTGTATGTTTACTTAATGTTGATTAAGTATATTTTCACTGCTCTATTTGAATGTGACTGCTATAGGCAATCTAATTACGTAATGTTTTATATTGTACACATGGGCAGATTGTCGTACATCTGCGAGGTTAATCTTTGGCTTCTGTTATTTATACGGTATCGTTTGATGATGTGATGACGATAGGGACAAACAACGTCAGGTGTATTCGTTACTATAGTTTAACCTATCCAGCGGCAGACTTGCATTATTTAAAAATAATATTTTTTTTTGTAATTAGAAAACAGTTATAATAACATACATTATGAAATTGATAATGCTTAAAACTGTTTATGAAACAAACATATATAGTCGAGATAAAACCTACAACCACTATCCACTACACAACCGCTCAGCTTAAAAAACAACTTTTTAAAGCATACCCAAAGCTTCTTTTTATAACATCTGATCATCTTTCATACCCAATTACTTTGAAACATAAAGAACACGATGACAGAAAGAAACTTATTGTTTAAGAATATCGGACTGAAACGGATGATAAACGTATTGATTTAGAATATCGGACTGTAACGGATGATAAACTTATAAACGCATTGATTTAGAATATCGGACTGTAACGGATGATAAACGTATTGATTTAGAATATCGGACTGTAAAGGATGATAAACTTATAAACGCATTGATTTAGAATATCGGACTGTAACGGATGATAAACTTATTGTTTTAGAATATCGGACTGTAACGGATAATAAACGTATTGATTTAGAATATCGGACTGTAACGGATGATAAACGTATTGTTTTAGAATATCGGATTGTAACGGATGATGAACTTATTGTTTTAGAATATCGGACTGTAACGGATGATAAACGTATTGATTTAAAATATCGAACTGTAACGGGTGATAAACGTATTGTTTTAGAATATCGGATTGTAACGGATGATAAACGTTTTGTTTTAGAATATCGGACTTTAACGGATGATAAACATTTTATTTCAGAATATCGGACTGTAACGGATGATAAACTTATTGATTTAGAATATCGGACTGTAACGGATGATAAACGTATTGATTTAGAATATCGGACTGTAACGGATAATAAACTTATTGTTTTAGAATTTCGGACTGTAACGGATGATAAACGTATTGATTTAGAATATCGGACTGTAACGGATGATAAACTTATTGTTTTTGAATATCGGACTGTAACGGATGATAAACGTATTGATTTAGAATATCGGACTGTAACGGATGATAAATGTATTGTTTTAAAACATCGGATTGTAACGGATGATAAACGTTTTGTTTTAGAATATCGGACTTTAACGGATGATACACGTTTTGCTTTAAAATATCGGACTGTAACGGATAATAAGCTTTTTTTCTCCAACGTTATTTTTTATTAAATCCAGAAACAAAAACATTTACATATTCATACGGTTGGCAAATTATTTGATTCCTATTTCTCATATTGAAGTTAATTGAAAAAATGTAAATCGTAATATTACAATTTTACATAATACCAATTTAAACATGTGTATATTGATGTATGTATATCAATTATTTTTTAGCGGATGCACATTATCAAATCAAACTACACAATTGTTATAATGTTATAAATTGTGAGGTTTGAACTGACAATAGTTACATGTAACTACATGTAACAATAAATTAGAACACCAAACATGCTACTGTATGAGTAGCTGATCGACAAAATTGGCAAATGAAAAAGTAAATATCTGTTGAGTTATCTACTTTTTCATTTGCCAATTTTGTTGATCAGCCGTGTCACTAAAATTACTTAATTTATTAGATAAAATCAATCTAAATATTGGAAGATATAGTTATGTACCCCTAGCGATTGTTATACATAACGTGATTTAAATTAATAATTTAATAAGCCGATGTCATGGTTATCTTTTTCCCCTTATTAAGCAAATGTGGCATACTAATAACACCGTTCATATACACAATGTTTAATACTGTATGAGGTATAAGATGTATGATGTGACTAGCAATCGTATGGACAGTAGTTATCTGGCCACTATTGATCTATACAGATATATAGATCATCACATGCAATATAAGTCACCATACCTGCTGTAGTATATGCATACTTTAATATGAACACGAGTACTTTCTCCTGTCTTGTTTTAGTTATTTAAAGAGTTGGATAATTATTCATTTAATCGTTTATTTATTTATTAATTGTTTGATGCATTCATTTATGTACTTTTTTGTGAATAATCATGATACTTAAAGGCAAATATTGGATAACTGAAACAAATTGAAAAACAGTTTTATTAAGGAAACGTTATTGAAGAGTTGTCAAAAACGTTGCATAGTTTGACCTAATAATTTAAGAATAGAATGAATTTTATTGCATTATATATATATATTTGTGTACTTTTGTGTATATTGTTTTAACATTTTTCATGGATTTTGTGATATCTGCTCTGTTCTTGGTATTCATATAAGAGAGTAATCAGAAAATTTGAATGTAAAACAAATTATTGCATGATAAAGGAAATAACGCCACAATGAGAGATCGGTGAACGCCATAAAACACAATATAAGGTTCTTCAGCATAATTGTCGAAATCTGATCTAGTCACGTTTATCAGAACGATATCGCAGTGTTTAAAATTATGAGATACAGTTGAATGTACGATATATATTCAATTCAATAATATATGAAACAACTTGGAAATGTTAAGCGACTTTCAAAGACAAATTGTAGACACTTACAGAGTAATTTCGGGATTAGCATTTACTAATCGGATATATAAAGTTCATATTTTACACCAAGTTCATGGACATTTACAAGGGTTACAATGAAATGATGAACTTGACTTTGATCAACTACCGAACGGAACTATTTTGAAATTTTATTTATATCATTAAAAACATTTGTGAGATCTAGAAGTACTTGACGTCTTGAAGAACTGCACGGCAACGTTGACCAAAACCTGTTTGTGTTCATGATCATTTAAAGTTACATATGGATGCACATTTGCAATTGGAAATGCTAAAGTGAACTCATAAAAATGGTAATGTTAATACATTTACATAAACAGTTAGGTTGCAAGCACTTAGGAGGATAATTAAATAGAGTTACAGTGCATTGAGAGTAAGAGGTCAACATCAATCATTGTTAGACCTCAAACAACACAGTTGCCGTTAGGTTCAGAGAAGGCAACCGTATTAAAACCATAGAAATATAGGGAAAGGATGTTCGAAAACTGAAAATCGAACAAACAAGACCGATAATTATCCAACATTATGGTTTAAAACTTTCGAAACGGAGGTTTCAAAATGCTTTAAAGTGATATTTATATATCGACGAGTTAAATCAGGTAGCAAGGATGCGCGATACACATCTAGGCAATTAGTTAAATATGGTATATCAACACCAACTGTCCGTAACATACTGCAGCCCCATTTCAACATGCGGAAGATGTGTGTCAGAAAGTTACCGCCTTTGCTAACTGATGAACGAAAAAAATCTCTAATGAAAAACACAAAATCCTGTTAAGATATACCCACAAAATATATTTCCATACGATTTTTCGAAAAAACTCTAACTGGGGACATAGTTTTCATTATTTCGAGCTCCAAATAAGGTGAGCAACAAGGCATGGACAACGAGATATGAACGTTTAATGTCAAAACGGTCATTTATGCAATTCTATCCTTTACAAATTAAGGTCCTGCTATTAAGTTATCCAAAAGCAAATATGTCAATAAGTTTTTCTACAAACGAAAGGTGTAAACAAAATGGAAGCAATATTTCATATAACGCCGTCCTACCACATGTGTTCGCAACATGCGCTTGCTGCATGGTAACGTTTCATCAAACAAAGCTTATATTGTCATGGACTAATTATATTAAGAAACAGTTATATGCTTCTCAAATCACACTTTTCTCCATTGCCTTACTCCTTACGACGTCTATGTGTCCCCTAGTCTTAAACCGAGACGATAACTGGTGCAACGAAAGCATGTCGGATCTTCATTATTCTAGATTCTGCACTGTTTACCCAGGACATATTATGAAAACGCATTCTAATATTGAATAAGGAGATCGAAGTTTATCATGTCAATCCAGGTGAATATTTCAAATAATTCAAAACAAAAAATGTAATGAAATTCTCTATACTATTGTTTATAATACGTCCGCTTGCATCCATGTTTTCAAATGATATATGTAACTCAACATATGTTGTATGGTGCACATTGGAAAAAAAAAAAACTTTTATTTTAGTATGGCCTGTTAAGTAGAAATATAAATTTAGTCAACACTAAGTTAGTATGTCTTGTTTTCTAAATGCATATCTGACAAAAATAGGAATTAGAATTTATTTATATTTATAAATTAATATCATTCAAATTTACACTATAGTTACATTGTTTAATCATTGAAAGAGATGTCGTTTTAAATTTTCATCCTTCATCAAGTAACATTTTAAATTGCATATTTCAAGAATTGACTCACAAAAGGAGAAACTGAGAATGAATATAATTATAATGCTGTGATACTGATGATGCTGATAATGGTGACGGTGAAGACAATATTTAAGATGAAGATAATGATATTGAAATTGACAGCAATGATGGCTGTTATTGTTGTTGTAGCAATTGTAAGTGGTAAATGTTGTACTAGTTCTCTAAATACTCTTTATTAATATTGAAATCGGTATATGAAATCAAAAAGCTCTATGCGGGTTTATAAGGCATACTGACAAAGCGAGCTCTATGCGGGTTTATAGGACATACTGACATAGTGAACTCTTTACGTCAGGAGCCCAATGCTGTCTCACAATGCTTACATTTTATTCGAGAAATATAAAAAGCATACATATGAACCAGGTAACATTTCTTTACACAATGTTGATAGAGCTTAATTTTCCTCTTAATGTTGAACGTCTCAAGAAAGTCGCTCTATCAATGTTGCACCTCCGTTCATCGGTTTAACAACCACAGGTGCTAGTTTCAGTGATCGTATGAATTTCGAAAGAACAAATTGTGACATCTTAGAACATTTCACTTACGCAGTACTTTTGCAAATTTTAGAAATACTATTTCTATAAGGCTAACAAAAGCGAAACACTTAATTTCGCAACATTTTTTATTACTTCAAATATGACATTAACTAGTTCGTAAACTTACAAACTTGTAAGTGAAACGGACCCTGAATTATTATGAGCATACCCTATCGCTGTTTCGAAGAGGCGTTTACGAGCATCACTGGTATGAAAATTTGTTCTGTCTACATTATAAAGTACATTATTATATGAAATATATATATAAATATATATAGAGAGAGATATATATAAACATAATATATCTCAATAATGATTAAAGCTGCGTGAAGCCGAGAATAATGGCAGGTGTTCAGCGCTTCCGTTTCAGAAATAACTCACCATCCCTCTCCATGATTCGCACTAATCACACAATAAACGAGGAAATTATGATAACTGACTGGAATCATTCCGACCTTTCGTACCATTATAAGTGAACATTCAGTGGCCTATTTCTTGATGCTTCTCTCATTATTGTAAGTTTAGTTTTTGTTTATAATGGAAATACTTGAGTGTTATATGGAAGAGTTATGTCAAAATTGATGTTAAAAAATGTCCTGTAGGACACAAGTCCAGTTCTGCATCAGTACTATACCAATTTACAAACATATTGTACATGGTCGGTCAATTAAAGCAATTATATAATAAAAAAGCTGTTCTGGCGTTAATATTTAACAAATATATTACAGCCACATTTTCACACTGGTACGTTTTATTGTTATTTCGACATACCGAGCATCAGTTTTATCGCTTGAACAATACTCTGAAAGTATATATAATAGTATAGGTCTCAATGAATAATTAAGATTTGTTCTTTGTTCTATATAAACATAATGTCTAGGGTTTCCACAGTAAAAAAACAAAACAAAATCCATATATAATGTATTTTATTTAGAGCAGGCATGTATCCCAACATAAAAATGATAGGTTGACCAGCTTGTTTTTTAAAGAAGGTGCAGTGACACCCTAAGATTATTTTAGAAAATAAGTCCTCAAATGCCCATAAATACATGCATCTGTTGCAATCCTATGAAAGTCACTTTTCGAACCAATGATGACTTATTATAGTATATGCTATGCCAGCTTTTGCTTTACTCATCTGCAGCAAAATATCACAGCCATATGGACATTTTCAAAATATTTAAAGCTAAATTACTTTTAAGCGTAATTATAATTTTACCGTGGGGGAAAGGGACACAACTGTGTTGTGAGACGTTTAATTCATTACTGAAATAAGACTAAACATTACATATATTTAGGATATATTAAACCCTTTTGATTTTCATATATCTAAAAACATATTACAATACAGGCATCAATTCTAGTTGTATAAATGAGATGTTTGCTTTCGTCATGGTTTTAGTTTGTTAAGCATATAATGATATGACAATTAACATTTGTAAATGAGTTTCATCCGTAGAGAATAGGGATTCAATGTATTGTGTCAAGTCATAGGATAGTTCATGCATGATATTCCAATTGATTATGCTACAAATGTAAAATCCAATGAGTGCAAAATGCATAGTAAGAGTAGTGCAACAGCATTCGATTAAACAAACAATCATGGAATTTAAAAGTAAATATTGATCACTCAATACAAATATCTTTATAATGACTGTATTATATTTTCGTTTACTTTATAAAAAAAAACAATAAAACATTGTTTGAATCTAAATTGTAATGTTTCCATTTGTGATACTGTAGCTGTTTTTTCCTTTAAACATTGCGCTTCCTATCGGACATTATATTTAGAAACTTTTCTTTGAACAAAGTTGATCCCTTTGTTTACACGGAATAGCACCAACGTCGGTAAATCCAAGTTTGCATTTGCACTTAGAAAACTTGCCACTTCAATTGATCTTAAACACAAGTGTGTTTCTGGAGGATTTTATTAAATTACACGATGTCCGTAGTAATAAAGTAATAAACCATCGTTCAGGGAAAAAATCACAAAAAGAGATTAAGTCATAATTGAAATATATGCACCAGATGAGCTTAACTTAAGATCAAGGTTTTCAGTTAAGAGGGTAGATCAGTACATTACACAAAGAATGAAATTCATAATTCTAAGGCATCGAAAATAGTAAAAAAAACTGATGAAAGTAATGGGTTACGTTTGCTGACTGCCACGTGTCATTTAACTTCTAGAATGATGAGTTTTAAAAATATATCCATTACATGTTTTATTATGATTGTGGAATCATATATTCTACTTAATTATAGAATAAAGTGACAAGCGACAAGTTGTAACAAGTCACTAAACATTAATGGCTACTGAGACGGGTACATTTTCCTCAACCGAGATTATGTGGAGTACGTTTCTAGCATGGACAATATAAAATAATACGCATGAATTGGTGTGAAAATATCTGTAACAGGCAATCTCGACACTTAACATGGTTTGATCGCAATGTTTGATCAGCCATTTCATGATGACAAAAGGTGATCATAAACTAGAATGCTACAATTGTAAACTGAAACAATGGCTGTTATTGAAACATTTGGAAATTTGTAAATACCTTAAACATTGCTAAGTTGGTAGGAATATTAACATGAGTCCTTAGTGTCTATAGTCATACATTAATGAGCTCTTCTTTTCACTGTTTGAAACAACTGATACAAAATTCAATTTATTTTACTTAAATTTTAATCAATACATGGCCTAAATATTGTAATATATTTGTCAAAAGCCACTGATTTCTAACGAAGAATGTTCTACCGTATTTTATAACCATTTGATCATATAATGGTAACAACCATCCATGTACTAAACCCGTTCTACGTTACATCATTCTGTATACTAAGTGCACTTCAACCATGTCGATATAAAAGCTAGAACAACAGCAGGGCTGTTGTAAGTGACCGTTGTAATTTCACTATGATATTTTCATTCAGGTCCCACTACACAGTTAAATTATGTTCTTTGTACTATACAAAATAAGATTTAGAATTTCCATGGTAAATAAATATTCCACATAGAAGTTTTCCATAGTATTTTTCTTTCTTCATAGCAGGAATATATACTCACACGGGTTGACCTTTTTTTAAAGACGATGAAGTGACGACTTAAGATTGTTTTAACAAGTCCTCAAAAGCTCACGAATAAATGCAACTGTTAAAATCCATTAAAAATCACTCGTTGCACACCAGTGATGATTTATTGCAGTATAATGTGATGTGCCTGCTATTGCTCTACCCATCGTTGGAAAAAGGGGACGCAACTGTGTGGTGCAACGAAATATAAAAATATTAAGTAATGGCGATCAAATTCATGCAACTTTTCTATCTGTCTATACTGTTGTATCCCACAATGCAAAAACTCAGTTAAGAGCCAGTGCTTGCGTGTTGTAAGCTATTTCAGAAAATAGTGTAGAAGACTGCCAGTCTCCAACGTGGCCAACAGTTGATCGTATAATATATAAATAGTCTGTGAACTGACCGACTGTGACAGGAAGTATGTTTGCAGAGATACAATTACAGTTTTAGATGTATATTTTACATTAAATAAAATGTGAAGTGACGCATAGTCGATATGAAAGATGCTTTTAGAACTCTACTGATACAAGCATGGTAGAATCACACGTGCCATTTAAGTCGGTTTAATGCTTTTCCAATGCCATTTCCTACAGTAACGAGAAAATTGAACGGATTGCAGAGGCAAAACATAAAATATATATTTAGTATAATGATTACTCTATTAGTTTATTTTCATTTTTATGGCTTTGTCCTTTCAATTCTACTTGAATCATCGTTTCCAGTTTGTTATGTGCACGTATTATAGTATAAACCTATTCAGCTATTTTGAAACTACATTATCTTTTTTTAGATGGAACCTTCCGTATTAGGGGTGTTTGTAGTATGATAGCAGATTTATCTGTTACATAAACTATAAAATAAACTAGATATTAATATTAAGTGTCTTGTACAATTGTCTGTTCCGATAGCGTAGTAGTAATGTCGCGAGTTCGAGCCTTATTTATGTTATTTTTTTGTTTTAATTTATTTTCCATAAAAGTGTCACCCAGTGTTCTGTTTCAATGTGTTTTTTAATTTGTTAAGTGTTGGTAGCAATCTCTTCTATATATACATTGGCTGTATACAGGTCTCACTTAAGAATTACCCCTCTTACATTATTACATGACGGTATCAAGGTTTTAACGCCAAAGAAATTAGAGCTGTTTAAAGCGGTTTGACATTTTGTTTTGTTAAAATACATAAAATGTCATTCGGCGTATGGGAACATTTTATATTATTTCTGCCAAGTTCGGATGACATTGGGAACTGTTTGGTAAAATCATCGAAATTTTGAAAAAGCAACCTGAACAACCTCAAGTTTTTTTCCGCATAATTAACCCAACAGAGGGCAATCTATGGGAACAATGCACTTTTAGAAGCATTGATAATGTATCCAGTGTTCAAGAAGCGCATGTCTCTATATGTAGAACAGTACAAAATTGATTGTTGTGCGAGACTTAAAGCGTAGCGTCTCACCACACCAAGTCAAAGTCATCTAAAACAATTCTATCTGATTGTGGCTTCCGATGAGCCTCCGATGCCGGTGCCGACTTGCTGCTGCGGATTACAGCTGACGTAATATGTACGTGTACATATGAATAAAACATTGTAAATAAATTTTCTCCGCGAACGTTGGTTTTAACAAAAAATCGTTCCATTTTATTAATTTTGTAGCTGTTTTAACGGACAATAGTAAATCACAGATAATATTTTATATCAAGCCACTCTAATACTCTTATGGCAAATAAAAATGTATAAAAAATTCAACATAGGTACGTCACGAACTCGCAACATTTGGGTTGACCGTTAAAATCGTTACCACTACGCTATCGGAACAGACAGTGGTACAAACACTTGGTATTGCTATCTATTTTATTTTATAGTTTAATCTGCTATCATACTACAAACACCCCTAATACGGAAGGTTCCATCTAAAAATAGAATGACGTAGTTTCAAAATAGCTGAATCGGTTTATACTGTAGATATAAATATATGTTTGTTTATTTATTTACTATATAGAATATTCGGATGGGTTAATTTTTTAACAGAAAGCGTGTCAGCTCAGATAGTCCAGACATGCGATTTTCCTTCAATAGCTCATATTCGCAATATTAAATGGCAAAAGCTCAAGTTACACAATGAACAAACTAAACAAAGTCTTCACTGCAGTCGCTAAGTATCCAACCTCAAACTTCTCTGTACCAAGGTGCCAGTGGACAATATAATATCCAACGATCATATATCCCAGCCCAACATATAGCAGCCCGTGATCTACGCTGTATCTTTGTAAACTCTGCTGTCACCCTCACGCCATCAACCTGTGACTTTTAATTTCCAAATGTTTCTTGTTGACAAGCTTGAATCTATGGACCGAACATTTTATACATATGATTTTATTGTAGCGATATTGGACACCTTGCTATATCAAATGCTATCATTATTGCAAATATGTCGTTGACAAATGACCGAAATACGTCCATTGAAACGAAAAAATGTAACATAACAACGTTAAAGGACTTGGAGGCCAGCTGAGTCGGCAATATTCAAACGCGTGACGAGATAATTAAAGTTTAAATTACGTATACATCAATACGAAGTTTCCAACAAGACCTTACTTTATAAAGTTCACAAAAAAAAAATACGAAACGAAATGAACAATCGCGTAACCTCGGAAATTATTTGACTTCATTACTGTCCCATGAGGAAAACCAATCGTTTTTTAACATCAAGGGTGTGCCACCTTCGATAAAAGAAAAAATGAAAACTGCATAAACAAAATATTATATTTCTGTGCAAATATTCTAGATATGGAAGCACTCACACACGCGTCATATATTGTATTACATTTATAACATACATTCAATAAGCTAATGTGCGGAATTAAAAAAAAATCAAATTGTTTTTAAAATGATATAGCCGAGGAATCGTTCGTTAACACGTTATTAACATTATGTGAAGAAGACAATGTGAATATCGAGGACGAAAGTGGTGTTATAACGTAACGAAAATACCTGGTTGCCGTCGAAGTTATGATGGTGATATGTGCGTTGTTTATAAAAGAATGAGAACGCGATGTAGAAATAGATAAATACAAAAACATATCGAGTATAGTTTCTGACAGTATATATAAAAAAGACTAGTATATTTCTTCCAGTTTAGTTGATTTCAGATCACACACTTTATAAGTATAACGTTCCAAATATTTTATATAGTAAAATCACAGTATTGTATCTAAGTTGGTTAACGATTCACTAAAATCACACTTTAAAAGCGGTGTCAATAACATTGACTCTTTGCGAAAAAATCCAGATAATAACACGATTCATAAAATATCGGATAATATCCAAATAGACATTAAGTTCAAAAGTAAAATCAAATTTCACAAAGTCCTGACGGTTTTCCAATCTGACTAGTTAACTATCCAGACCGTGACTGTATCCAAAACTCAAGTTCAGTAAAATGATTTATTAACTTCTTCCTAGCGTTAAATACTTTTCACAATACATGACTTTGGTTTGATTTGATAAGTAATCACAAAAGGAAAACATAAAATATAAACACTATATGATATGACAGTGCATGATGGGAAATTAATAAGTTTTTTAAATCTTTAATTGCTATAATCAATTATACATCAACAGTACATATATAAAACGAATATTGGGCATATTACCACATAATACTAGATCAATAATCAGTTTGAGCTGATACGTTTTTACAATAGTAATTAAGATATTACAAACTTGGAATTAAGCATATATGACCACAGATATTATAAGAAATTGGCATATTGTATTTGATATAAAATGTAATGAAATATTTATAAATAAACTAAAAGTTGCATACGAAATTTTTATTAAAATCAATCAATAATAGTATCATGGGTAGTGTTTCAACATCACACATACCCAACACAGAAAGCAGGGTTTCTTATATATATCTATTTCTTACATTGTTACATCTCTCATTTGAACTTTAATACATTCTTTTAACACATATATACGTTTCTAAATATATTTCAAAACACGTACCCATTTGTGTATCAGTTCCTACTTAATCAAACACCATTATCTCAATCAAAGCATGCAACTTAACCCTCCAACCCCAACTTTCCAAAGTATCCTAGTATGATCTTTAACCTCTCGCATCCCAAAGTAAAACTCTCTAAACTAAAACTTGACATAACATCTCGCACGCAAGAGTCCGACTGATCTAAACTTAAACCCGACCTTTCATCTTGCCAGCTTAAAGTAAACTGACTTTCTTCAGAGCTCCTTCAGAGTTTCCCCTCCCCCCCCCCCCCCCCCACCCCCCTTAAATTCTTGTTATAACATTCATTATTAATCAGGAATACTTCCTGCATAGATGTCGATTCTATTCGCTAGAATTCCCATAAAACATGTTCACTATCCCTTTTTTAGCCTGCTATATATCAAAACTATCCAACTAAATAGGACCTCGACAGCTTAATGACTAATGCATGCACTTATAGAAATATGTCTCATACCAGTATTATATTGGGTTTAATTTTTAATTATCAACCTCAATAAAATACAATACTTAATAATTGAAGTGACTGACTATAATACAGGAGCCGTTTAATGGAATTGCAATAACTCACTTACTAACGTATTTATTTATTTAATAACTTTATAAATTACTTATTCACTTACTTCTTGCTTACTTATTTTTTCCTTCTTCCTTCCTTCTTTCCTTCATTCCCTCCATCCTCCCTTTCTTCCTTTCTTTATTACATTACATACTTACCTACTAACTTTATGACTTACTTACTTAGATACTTACTTAGTTAACTACTTATCAACCTACTTATTTACATACTAATTGCCTTCCTTCCTTCCTTCCTTCCTTCCTTCCTTCCTTCCTTCCTTCCTTCCTTCCTTCCCCTTCCTTCCTTCCTTCATCCTTCTTTCCTTCTTTTCTTCCTTCATTCTTTCCTTCTTTCTTTTCTTTCTTCTTATTTCTTTATTTACTTACTTAGTTACATACTTAGCTACTTAATACGAGCTAAGAACAATGTCTAACTGTGCAGTGTAACATAAAACTGACCTCTGACCTTAACATAAAAACAAACTAAGTTGTGAGAGGTTTGTGTTTCATGTATTTTATATACATTTAAGCAGTGCGGAAAAAGAAACTATTACACATATATAGCAACATTAGAGTCTGGTAGACTCATTGGACCGTTTTGTTTTGGATAAATTGTTATTTGACAGTACATTTGTGCATCGCTTTGTTAAGTAACATGAATGTTTATAAAACTAAGATATGTTTATCTAAAAAAACAAATAAACACAATGTGGACCTTTAAATATATGGCGAAAATTTAAATCAATTGTATATAACATATTTATGCATTAACATTATTTATACCGATAGCCTGTAAGCACAGTGTATTTTCTAATTAGCTTTGCTTAAACGAAAATAAATAATTTATTTTCTTTTCAAAGAAAAAATCAGAGAATTAAAGAGAACAAGACATGCTATAGGAATTGTCATTTGCTTTACCGTTATAACATAGTTTTACAGTAAAGATGCACAAACCAATCTGTCAATCATCCTGTCATAATAAGAGTATCTGCAACATCTGATACCCTGGAGGTTTTATTCAGATGGAGCACCCTTGTCCTACAATGGTTATCTGTCAATATACAAACTCAAATAAATTACAACCTCATTAAAATGACAAACATCTGACAGAAAGTATATGTCAACTTTCAAATATAATTACTTCATAACCACAATATCTACCTTATACTGTATATACAGTTTGAAATACCACATAAACACCATGTCGTCTTTTTTGTACTTTACTGTGACCGTTTTTGGGTGGGGAGGGGCTTTTATTAAAATATGTGTATGTAACTATTCGGCAAACGCAATGACCTGAATGGAGAGTGCCTACACTTGTATCACTTATATACCGACTGTATAGCACGAGTTTACTCGTGCTCCATACCATTGACTTGACATTACACGTTTATGTATTCATTTGCTTTAAACTTATAATAAAAAAACGTAACTGATCAAGCCCTAAGGGAATATAATAATTTAATATTTGTTTTTGGATTGGATCCGTTAGATGTCAAAACATTTTATCACTATACGATTCAATGATTGTGCACTCGAGGGATATGATAACGTATCACGGGAAGAGATATGAAAACTCAACAAAGGGTTTACAGGGGACTTGTTGTGAAATGAAAAAAATAGCAGCAATACTGAAGATACCAAACAATTCAGCAATAACTCAAGTAAACAACCGATAACACCAACACATAATATTTACTGTAATACGTGCACATTTACGAAATATGTTGCGAAATATATCTTCCTGTGTTGCGTTTTCATTAAGATAACATTCATTTGAAATTGGAAAGGGCGATATAAAGGTTTTGATCGTGACAATATCTAAACTTTGTATGTAACTGAATATTAATGATTTATGTTTTGTACATACTTCAACGACATTCTTTATAAATATGTAAACCTCATATATTGGCTAATACGCCATAAATTTTCATCTTTCATGACGTCTAAAAATGGGAAAATATGTTAGAAGTATCAATATTTATTCAAGAAGCTAATATAATTGGGACAAAACCCCCTGAAAATATAATGTTTTCTAAAGTAGTATATACCTTTATTTTATAATTATTGAATGTTTGATATATATTATAGCATGGTAAATTACTATATTTAATTACAAAATATGTTGTCTTTCTCATATTTCTTTGTAAAACTTTGTAAATTGCACAAGAAAATAGTTTCTAATGCATACATTCAACATTAATTGTGTTTCATTAGCCTAGAAAGGCTAATTGTCAACTTTTGAAGACCTGTGCTGGAAATCTGTTTAAAACGCATGTATATGAAAAAAAATCACTAACTTTTCGAGTTAAAAGTGTTATTATAACATGCTTTTATTCTGTATTGAGAAAGTTAAACTGCTATTAATCTAAGTTAAACTAAAAGCATTATATATATACATAATTATATATATAAAGCTTTCGATTTGGAACATCGATTATGCTATGTGTGTACTCGAGTATGAGTTCATTCATTATTTTGAACTCACATGTGATATTAAGGTTTTCATTTGTACATTTATTAAGTGTTAATTTGTGTACTTTGTATAAATAGAAAATCTTAAATTTTATTATTGAAGTTACTGAACTAGTTTGAAACTCTTGAAGTAGCTTGTTAATTTGCTGTAGACGATACTCCTGAAGAAAAAATGTTGCTAAAGAAGATTGTAAATTTGTTGATGACGATACTCCTGTATGGCATTGCAAATTTGTTGAAGACAATACTCCTGTATGGCATTGTAAATTTGTTGACGACGATACTCCTGTATGGCATTGTAAATTTGTTGACGACGATACTCCTGTATGGCATTGTAAATTTGTTGAAGATGATACTCCTGTATGGCATTGTAAATTTGTTGACGACGATACTCCTGTATAGCATTGTAAATTTGTTGAAGATGATACTCCTGTATGGCATTGCAAATTTGTTGAAGACAATACTCCTGTATGGCATTGTAAATTTGTTGACGACGATACTCCTGTATAGCATTGTAAATTTGTTGAAGATGATACTCCTGTATAGCATTGGAAATTTGCTGAAGATGATACTCCTAAAGTAGCTAGTAAATGTGTTTCTGAAGTAGATTGTATAGTGATTGAAAACGATAATCTTAAAGACGATTGACATAGCTAGTACATATGTTGTAGACGATACTCCTGAATCAGACTTAAAATTGTTGTAAATTTGTCGAATACGACACTCCTGAAGTTTATTGTAAATTTGTTGTAGACGATACTTCTGATATAGATATCGCATTAAAATTGTGTTTAAGACCATTCTCCTGAGGTAGGCTGTAAAACTGTTGACGACGATACTCATGGAGTAGCTTGTATATTTCATAAACACAATACTCCTGATGTAGATTATAAATTTGTTGACGACGATACGCCTGTATAGCATTGTAAATTTGTTGAAAATGATACTCCTGTATGGCATTGTAAATTTGTTGAAGATGATACTCCTAAAGTAGCTTGTAAATTTGTGCTGACGAAGATTGTAAATTGGTTGAACACGATATTCTTAAAAAAAGATTGAAAATTTGTTGAAGACGATAGTTTTGAAGTAGATTGTATTTTTTTCAAAAATAGATTGTACATTTGTTGCTTAAGTAGTTGTAAATTTGTTAAAGACGATACCCTTGAGGTAGATTGTAAATTTTTGGAAGATGATACTCGTTAAGTATAATGTAAATATGTTAAAAACGATACTCCTAAATTAGATGATTAATTTGTTGAGGAAGTAGATTGTAGTTTATTGAAAACAATGCTTCTGAATTAGAATGTTTTCTAAACATTTCTGCAATTGAGTAAACGAAATGATCAATCATTCAAGCCTAAGTATCCAGCTACAAAAACACATTCAAATACCCATGTATGTACATGACGTCAAATTAAGGTGGCAATCATCGTTTGAAACAAACACAATGCTACATGCAATACTTTTGGTTGCCTACAAAATATTAAAATAACGTACTATAACATTTTAACCGAAATATATCAGGCTTTTTCAAAAGTCCAAAAATGGCTAAAACATTTTTCTAATATATCATGCTAATATATATTCATTAACCCCGTATTGCCAAAATATTATCTATTTAAACATACCAAACTAATATATTGAAAAGAGATTTCGTTACTTGGGCTACGTGTGTCGGTCAGATTTAAATAGGTTTTCCGCTACAAATTGCAACATACTTTGTGAAGCATTACATGAGTTACGTTATTGGTTTGTCACTACGGAGACCAGCCTCTGTATTAAGATAGTTTTTGATATCCTGTTAGGTAAGTTTTACAAAATTAATCAAGTTTCAACAACGCAATGACACGGTGAATCACCAAAACTGGATACATTCTGTATTCGAAGCTTTGTTTATTTTACGATCTAGATTTTTGTTTCGTGTTTTTATCTAAAAATACATATATTTTTTAAATTTATCTGTTATAATACATACAGTAAATTTATTTTATATCAACGTAATCTATGAAATAACTTTATAAAAAGAAAAGACGAGGAAAGAAAGAGGAAAATAAACAATAGTAGTAATGAAACGAAAATAGAATACTTTACATTGTCAATTTGAATACAATTTTAGTGATTTTTTTCTTCAGAAAAAATGCATTCTATAACCCTTTGGTTGGTGCTCTAAGATTTACGGGTATTAAAAACTGCAAATACCGTCAATAAAATCACAACGTTTTTGTGTTCTTTGTATTATTAAGCCATTTGTTTACAATGGCGTTCAATTAGCAAAACAGTAGTTTTGAGGGGTAAATTTTCGGTGTATTCGCAGTTGATCTTCTCTCATCATATTCTCCTGAGAGGATGCTGCGTTCATAAATGAAGTTATTGCCAAACTTGAGGTCCAAAATACTGAAAATGTCTCACAAAGTAATGCAAGAGAGAGGTACCCTGTAATGACAGAGATCGAAATAGACGAACTTGTACAATCGAAAGGCACCAAGAAAAATGACAATATGGGTTGTAAATCAGTCCAAACGTAAGTATTATAATTAAATGTTGTCGGAATTTATTAAATTACTCATACACAGGACACTGTGATATGAAAAGCCTGCTGTTTTTAAATTTATTTGTGTTTATTTGTAACAAATGAACAGCATCATGCATATATAATTGTGACTGTATTTATGCAAATTCAATTATTTGAAAAATACAGTTGATCCACATCATAAAATGTATACTTAACTTCAATCATAACATTACCATTGCTGGTTTCAATGAAGTATCAATTATATTTCTCCCATGAACACTTAATATTTAACGCTTTAACAAATTTATATTTATACAAAGCCGTATAGCAGTTCTGTAAGTACTGTAATTTTGATTTTGTGGCTACTGTCATATGAGTTTTTTTGATGATCGCAATATTTTGTTCTGGTCGCCGTTAAAAAAAACAATACAAACCAAATATACGGTTGTAAATTTAAAAGTTACAGTATATTTAAACGTATTTTAAAATAATTATACATGTTATCTTTAAAAAGAAATTGTTTTCAATTTTTGGATTATTAGTCCTCATTTGGGAAAACAACATGATTTTTAGTCGACAAAGTAGCCGAAATCGGCCGCTGTTTAAAAAAATAAAATAATTTCCGATGACGCAAGTTTTAGTATTATAGGAACATTATTATGTTTTTATTTGTAACCGACACGAATATAAGACTCTTTTGGCCTCAAGACACAGAAAACAGAACTCTGAACAATATTTTTTATGTATACAGTAAAATCTTCAATGGCATAAAGCATGTATCACCGAGGCTTAGATTGATCCAAGGCATCCACTGTTATATATGAAAGTATTATGTTTATTGTAAATTAAAGTCTGCGAGATGGAATATTTCAACATATTTAGAAACAGGCAACGATAAAACCATTCAATAAAAGCGATCGAAAGGATGACGTGAATAATTATCAAAATTCAAATTACAGTATACTTAACCTTATAATTTATTCCATTTATTTTCATGCTGTGTCACTTTATCATTGATAATCGCTATTATTATTTCTAAATGTCCATGCTATTTTCAATAATTGATAAAATTGTTGAATTTCATACTTGTCTTTTGAAAATAAAGTATTTCCAGAAATCAATATGCAGTTAAATAACTCGAATAACTGCCCTGGTCTTGATTCCCAAGATAAATCTTTAAATATTCCAAATCTATTTCAAAACAATTTTTTAAATTCTGATATACTAAGTTATATCCAAAACCTCTCGAAATGTGACACTATCAAAATAAATGTTATTTGTTACGACATGCACATTGCAAAAACCATATACATTTTAACCATATAAATTACATTTATACAGAAATCATGTATCATTAGGTAATATTATCATTATGTATCTGTATTTGAAGGCTCTTTGAAAATACATAATGTCTTGTTTCAGTTTGATTTCAATTCAATCGGTTATACCGGTTTACACGTAGTTAAATTGTTTCATCTTAGAATGTGAAGGTCGTCAAGCAGTATTCAAATGTTGTCTATTTTTAGAATCTAGATTAGTTAGCAACTTTTAATCTAATAATCGATTTTGTCACGTTTTTTCTGATTTGACATACCGCATTAATCGAAATGTATTCATTAATGCTAGTGAGATGCTTTTCATCAATTTCAAAAATATTTTAAATATTTTAGACAATTAATATAAATAATATTTTCCTGATAAACTCTCTATAAACACTCTGTATTTGTCTACCACTTTTCATGATTTTCATGCGAGGTGCTAAATGGTATCTTTGCATTATTTCAAACCAATCTGTTGCATTAAGTTTTTCACTATTTGGTGAGTATTCTGTCACACATATGCAAATATCAAAAATATGCATCGTGATATTAAAACAATACATTTTATAAACAGAATTACTGAAATCAATAGAAAACAACGGAGAAACGTTTGTATTGCGTGACAACCGGCTATCAATCTGCTTAAAATTGAGGTATACCGTGACAATTAAACCCATCCCTAATTCCAATGAATCACGTGTGACTGTATAACCTATTTCTTAAGGAAATAACAACACTACCATGTCAAGCAGATCGCAATTTCGCGCTGCTGCACATATTTTTTGCGATAGAAAACAGCTAATTTCATTTTCGTTAGATCGGGAAATAAATACATCGTAGTCACAATGATATGGACGGGTTGATGATTAGTGCAAGACCATCTCCAACATTAACAACAGTTTATACCATTTTTGTTTATAGTTAAGCCATTTGATCAAATAATTTACTCAATTTATTTCTGTTTAAACGAGTTAATTGCATATCGGTTCACGTCAACTAAATCATTGGTAGAGAGTTGAACTTATGATTACCAAGACAAATTGTCTTTTTGTTCATCAGCCAAATCATTATAGGTAAGCAATAACTTTTGTTTATGACAAGAAATAACTTGAATTTCATCATGAAATTTGTAAAACATTGTTTATATAAAGGGAAATACGATTCAACTCGATTCAATCCCGCACATTATCACGCGAGTCTATTTCATAATAACGCGTTTTAATTTGTACATGGCTTATCAGGTTTCTAAATATGCATAAAAAATCACAATGCATAATACATTTAATTCACCTAATTATTTTACAATGGAAATCTTTAAATACTATAAACAACAGATAAATATTAATGCGGTGGACATCAATTTACTGTTTCTAAGACTCACATGGACTATGCTGACCGTACTATATCAGTGGCTAGATGTCAGTTGCCTGACCGTAAACATCAAGGTTGTGTGAATTCTACTATCTGTAATTTGTATTCTGAATATTCACTAAAATTGGAATGACGAACTTCGAATGATGACTGTTTTAGTTATGACCCTTGACAATGTTCATCATTTAACATTGTTTGCATTAAGCTTCTTTGGGGAATTTATCAAACTTACACACTAGTTTTGTGAAATAGTATAGGTATGCTATTGAACACACATGCTAAATTAATTATTGTGTGTACTCTTGACCCTGAATCGTTCATCGGATCTTCTAATGTTACCATGACTGGGTTGTCATGGAGAGATTTTATGTTTTCAAACGGTAATTTTATATAATTAAGCTATTATAGAAATAACATACATCTGAAACAAAACCGTGATATATTCTGATACTGATTCTATAATTAACGAGTAATCAATTATAATAATATACCAATAACGTTTAAAGCTTACATGTCATATCTTCTTTTTTCAAGGTAACTAATTGAAGATATATGTTGCCTAGGATATTGATTTATGGGCATTTACCATTTGATATAATATTTGGTAATTGTTTGTTGATTAAATTGTATAAACATGTAATTAGTCTTATATCCGTGTCAATGCGCACGCTCAAACGTCAGTTGTGCACATCATACGAAAATAAGCTGCGTAAGTGTCAGCAAATAATTACTTCTGAAAAATTTTTCCCCAGTTTGTTTTATGTTAACAAGTGATTTTGAGTAAATAGTCTCGTCAAGTAGTACCAGTTTGACTTGTTCATTAAGACTTCATTCCGTGGTACTCTTGATATGAGACAAAGTGCTGACATACGTACACTAACGTAAAATGATAAGACAGATCTATGCAATAAAATAGCTACCATAGATTACAGTTAAATACATATATAAGCTATGTAAAAAAAACGTAGATATGAATGAGACAATGTTTACATTTGTCTGGAAAAAATTGTTTATATGAACACGACACATTCTTGTATCTGTATACTATTAGATTGATAATAACGAGATGGAAATTACCATATGTCACATTATGGATCAAGAAAAATGTGGTTTTATAGTTTTAATTCAGTTATAGGAATAGTTGTATTGACAGTGCCAAAATATGACTGAGCATTACCAGAAAGCTAGCTGCGGTAATATTTCAAACATAAAAAATATATACATATACTAGTTCATATGTTTAATTCTTATACGGCAGATTTTGCCTTGACTAAAACGAACATTGTAGAGCAATTAACGGCAAATGAACAACGCTGAATGATAAAAACGATGGCGAAGATTAATAAACTGAATTCATTTAATGTTCCCTCTCCATAACCGAATGGGTGTTTCAGGTATACATAAAGAGACAAAATTCTTTCAAACAATAAACATAAATGTGTTTGATGCATTACATACATGTATGCCAAATTTTCTTGTAAACATCGTAAAAGATACACCATATCAAGCAGTTGTGCAGTACCAAATGCAAATGGTTTACCGATACGAATTGTCTGTAATGTTTAATGTTCCGCTGACTGCGTTTATCGTACTTTGCTATGACAAAATAAATCATCTCCATATGGTCAGGAACCAGAAAACTTTATACTGTCATACGAATATTGGATGCTAGTACTTATAAACGAGATGAGGTTGCATTTGATACAAATGGGTATTCTGTCGGCTTCCTGGATACAACTATTCTGATATGTTTAACAAAACAAGAGAAGTTAGAACTATAGATATATGAAACGTGTACACCAGAAAAAAAGGATCTATAAGTCATATTATAAATAAGTTGGTAATACACAATGAGAAATACTTATTTATATAATTGTTTATGTAAATATGCAGTAAATAATAGTTTTTTTGTGTGTAGTTATTATATATAATGAAATCTATAATTATTTAATATAGCTGATGGAATGATGGAGTTGTATGCCTGATAACATGAACAGGTATATCAAACACTTCACTCTTAATAAAGAGACACATTCAATGATAAAATACAGTAAAATATCAGAAATTTATAATGATAATAGAAACAGACTGCTGTTTTTTCTTCTGATTGCTTGTAGTAAACTAATGAATATTGAACTAATAAATTCAGATCTAACAACACGGTTAAGTTATTTCTCTATATTATTTATCGTCCCTTGTAAAAGTATCCCCCCTCTCAAATATGTTTTAAGTGTAATTTTCTCCCACATAAGAAACGTATGGTCAGTAAAAATGGACTGTATCTGGAACGTTAATACATATTTTAAAAACAATGCAGTGATACTACTAATATGTCTTTATTTTAAAGAAGATGTATTCATCTGTACTTAAATATATAATCTTCTTATAATAAAAGACATTTCTAACATAAGTGGTATGTAAGGATTTCTTGGCGCAATATTTGATCATCTGTCACTACAAACGGGGGCTACTCTTAAGTGAGAGCCACAAAATGTTAATGAGTACATGGAGATATTGACCGACATAAAGAGTATACGTAATGCAAAGGGGAAACTTAATAAAATAACCTTACGTTTTCGTTCACAGCCTATACAAATTTCAAATATCATGTGTGGACGTCAAAACTTCGATGGCATATGATAACGTCATTAATACACAGGATAAGTGATAACTGAAAACTTGCTGCGTGATCATTGTGTAACAGTTATATATCATTGTTTCCTCATGTCAATCGCAAATATTGTGGTAAAATGAAGAAACAAACGCAATAGATGTAAATTAACGTGAATGCCAATTCAGACAAGGTCATGGTTGATTTTATTACTTTATCAAATAGTCCACTTGTAAGTTTCAGCAAGCAAAACTATTTAATTTGGATTGAATACTCCGGCTTGGCTAGACACATTTTCTTCATATGCTTAGTACTGGAACTATCCAGGCAGATTTAAAATGTCCAAGTTGTTAAATATTGTTTCATAATCGAAGTAAATAAATAAGTTTAAATTCAATTTCAAGGATTACTACGTAGTATATTTCTAGAATCTAGAAAGGGGATAGGTAAGCGAGGACTTATAATTGGTCACATCTCTATAAAATGCAGACCAGACGTTACCTAGAACATTTACATATCGGTGACAAGTTTTGCTATGATACAGCTATGTCCTTGTATATATACAGAATTACAGGAAAAGTGATAATTGATATTAGCGAACTATTACAGTTATTTTCGTTGTTTTAAAAACAAAGGTTTTGAGTCATAAACTGGTAATGTCGATAATGTATATACATTAGTGTCTATATATCCTGTGAACCAGAGGATATATACATCGAATACTGTATTGGTCATCGATATTATTCAACATTTATAGCGTAAAATATAAAAGAACGACTGGCAATTCCAACATCGATAAATGAAGCTAGACTTTATTCTAAACTAATCTGTATATTATGTAAATAGAAGCACTCTTCACTATATATTGGTTTGGAGACGTTTGTAGCGCTATCAATTCTCACCGATAAATGTGGTAACGTTACAGTAGAATCATTAATTTGTAAACAAAGTTACGCAATCCAAAATATTTTGATATGTTGATTTGATTCGTACTCGATGCTTATGTAATAACTTTGGTTTAGGGTCAAAGTTTGCGTCTCAATGTTTTAGGTAATATAAAGTTGTTTTAGTTGTGCATTATCAGGGAAGGCTATATACATATCAATTTTATTATTTAAGCCTGTGTCCTAATATAAGCCTTTGCCCTGAACAAGAAAGTAACAATTCACGCTAAGCACATCCGTTTTGTAAAGGTCATCCATACTGAAACGAAATAATGTTATGTCAAAATTATTAAAAAGGAATTGACGTTACGTGCTTAACACTGAATATGGTTGCTTTAAAATCTATCGAGTTGTATTACACACACAAAGGGTTCCAGATATCATAGAAGTCACTTACAAAAGTACTATGATATGTATGTTAACATTGCGTCCAGTGCATTGTGTTTGTGTTTAGTAGGTTTCATAAAGAATGTCTTCCACCAGAAGCTTGTATAATTTCCTCAGTGTATATCATGTTAACTTTTGCTATCTGGATATCACCATCGATGTGCCCTTGAAAGTGGCTGTTGACATGCGTGTCTGTCTGAACCATGACGTGTAACTGAAGCTCATCCAGCCGCTCCTAAACGGTTCGTTCTGCTTATCCAACATATACTTGTCTCTGAGAATCACATTTCGTTCTGTGTAATTTATATTACTAGCCGACTTACTTTGCGTCTTACTTGTAGTTAAATTTTCATCTCTATAAATGTGTTAAAGGGAGTATATCAGGAAATCATGCTAGAAATGCCTTCAAATCCTAATGGTTTGTCATGGCAAAATCCACCAAAACGTGATAAAATTGATACTAAAATTAGAGAGGTAAACTTGAAACGAAATCTCCATTCTAAAAAAATAGACCGCCAACAACTACTGTTTTATGTCATTCAGACATTTTCTAAGATGAAATAGTAAACCTGTACCAATGGCAGATTTACTCTTTAAAAATTCGGCGTACGCCCTAAACCCCCAAATGTTATTAAAATGCATTATATTTCTACTGAAAACGTTTTTCACGTTCAGATTATATGTTGCAACCACTTCTAAACTGAAATTTGAAATAAACAAAATCACTTGGTTCATTTAATACGTCATAAAATAGCTTGTACTTTTAAGCGGGAAATATATTTTATTCTAACCTAGGCACGTAGCCCAATTGAGGAAATCCCTTTTTAATAAATTACTTTTAGCCAATTTTAAAAGTTCTGAGGTTTGATCAGTGAAGAACGTTTTCATGTCTCCTTAATATGATTCTAATGTCTGGTATTAATCTTCAATATGTTACTACTAAGGATACTCTGTCAAGTTTTATTTTCATGTTTTATTATTTGATGTTTCGTAGCTGATAAACATTCTTATCCATGTAAAACTGTGTTTTAATTTGTTTACCGATAGACCCTCTCTTTCTTTTATTTTTATTTTCCAAATGTGTGTATTTATATGCTCATGTGTATAGTATCGGTCTGTTGGATTTTTCTACAGATTGTATACAAGTAGCGACAATCCTCTATAATGATGCTGGTGTCTTGAACTCATCACTTTGTCAGCCGCTCCTTAGCTCTGTATAGATGTTTTTGTGTATAATGTTGGTATATTCAGCAAATGCCAATACGTTCATCAATGAATCTCTTGCCCAGCATTGATGCTGTGGAGCTACCAACTGTATGGATATAATGTTTTTCTCAAAGGTTAAAATTTCTCTGGTCTAGTTTAAGACCTATATTATAATCTCATGTACATTTGTAATTGGAATAAGCGACTTTGATCTTCCCCTCGTACTCGCCGACGGGTACATTTAGCTTACATCAAAACAAAATAATACAGCTCTAGATCTATATAATGTTATGTTAGGAGTGTATGCCTAAAGGTCTGAACATGTTGTTTAAAATATGATTAGTTAAATCAGTTAATGTTGTTTGCAAGTTAAATTATTTGATTAGTATATGAACATTGATGTTGTATTTTTTGACGTTTTGCTTTCTCTGATTTTGATTTAATGTGTAATAGTTTAAGATTACGTAATTCATCTTTACTCAGTGAGATATGTTATTGTATATATCGATGTAATGATTTAAAAAGCCAGCTTTATTTATTATCCCACGTTTACTAATAATATGGTTGACAATATCAAATTAGAAATGAATAAGAGAAAAAAATCAAAAATGTTTTTTCGAAAAAATCTCACTCTCTGGGTCAAATCTAAATGCATGAAATTCGACATAGCCTTGTCACTGCATGTAATTTTGACTCCTCGGGTGAGACATTTCTATCCCAAATAGATACTAATGATGAATGCTTATATTCTATTCCATCATCCAGTGTATGATAAATCAATATGATGCTTCTAGTGTATTTCATGCTGACCACTACACATATAAATATAAACAAAACTTCCTTTTTGAAAATGATATAGCTATGTAAGCCAGCTGTGCAAGTTGTATTGAATTGATACCTTATAATATTTTATCGTATATAACTATGTAATGTAATAATTCCAAGTGTTACTGATAAGTAAATTCAGATGATCATCTTTTTTTATTACGCCTGTCAGACTAGTTAAATCATATATACTAGGTGTGTTATAAATATGTTGACGTTTGTAATATTTTCAATATTTAATAAAGCAAATGAATAAAAATGATATTGCCATAAAAAGTAATCTTTCTTTTATGGCCAAGTTTCACATCTATATTGAATACAGTTATGTTGTAACAACGCTAGAAAAAATACACATGTAATGACTACCTAGAGTAGTCCGATGATTCATCGACGTCAATGTTTTGCGCAATGTTAAATCGGCCGAATCCTTTCCAAATTACCCACCGGGTTCTTAGATGCGCTTCATACCTGTCATTGCACCTAGTTATCATAAATATCTCTATATCACATATTAAGTTTATACTATGATGTAAAAATGAATACTACTAAGAGCGATTTGATACATGATTTCAAATGTTTGCATCGAATTAATCATATATTGACATTTCTGAGATAATTGTCAATTTAAACGCAAAAATATGTAATATTAGTTTAGTTGCTGACATTTTGTTTCTTTTGACCTATTTCACTGTTCTAGAAATCTCCGACAGCATTGCTTTGTAACAGCAATAGTGTTAAATATGAATGAAATATAAACTCGCGATACTCTTCGTAATTTATCAATAATGAAAATAAATCCCAATATTTATAGACTAAAATTCATCATATCCAAATACGTCACTGTCTGACAAGAATGTAGACACTCCTTGGTTTAAAGTATACACTTTACAGATTGCGGTACAACTATTTCAATCATGCGAAATTATATATACACAAAGAGATAACATAACAGGCAAGCAACTAGAAACGGTGGCGCCTACAATATATCTATAGGATGTTTTAAGGTGTTAAACTCAAAATTTCCATTATATACTGACATAGCTTATTGTATCCAAAATACAGAAACAACAATGTGATATAGTGACAGTAATTGTTTTATATGTAATATGATCAATATGTTGCCAGTTCCTTATTGTTTTATATACACCAACAGAAATAAACTGTGCTTTTTTTAACAATTATAAAATCAGAAGCGTCCTAAAATAATACTCAGTCTGAAATACATACACAAATGAACTCCGTTATTCACAGAAAGAACAACTCATTTACATTTACGAACAGAGATCATTTTTGACATCCGTTTTCACCTTGTTTGAGAACATTACTTGGTTATAGAAATTAAATTATATACAATGTGGGTATGTTGTTTTTAAATGCATGACTGTATGGTTCTGTGTATAATTTTTATATATCAATAATTGAAAATTTATAATAAAGATTTAAGCCCGTGGAAGGCAATCCCTCTATCCTGGCTAGTATATAGGTGCCGCCATGTTTACCCTCTTTGTAGACATATGATGTAGAGTTTGAACCACTATTTTTTTTTAATAATGCGATGTAAAGCTTTCAACCTCCTTTCTTGGCACATACTGCAGACTTTTGAGCACGTGTTCAATTCCTAAAAAAAATGTAGAAATGTATAGATGTGTCACTGCAATATATTTTCTTCAAATACAAAATAAAATGTATTTTATTCATGACACATGTATTATGTTTTTATTGGCATCCAGGAGATTATGTCAATGTTTTGACAAGTTTTGACCTTTATATAATTTGTTTGAGTATAGAGTTTCAGTCGTCTTCTACAATTGGCTTAAATGTAGATATTTGAATCTGTGACTATGTATTAATGTTCACAGAGTACATATCAAGTACCTCCCTCGGTAATTCAAGCAACAAAGCATGTAGGGAAAAAAGCTATTATATGAGGTATGTCCATCTTTGTAATGCATTGACTAGTTGACTAGTGATATAGTTTGTTGATGAATATGTTTATATATATTCTTGCACTCTCTGATAAGGCATTACGCTGAAAACTAGCTCAAGATATATTTGTATTTATGTTTTACCACTTCAAAATGGTAATTCTCTCTCATAGGTCAACATAGCAGAGTGCAGAAAGGCTGTTTTATTAGTAATGTATACTTAGTTTGTATTTTTCTGTAGGCACACTTGTAAAGTTGTAGCTTCATGTCAAGTTGTTCACAGTTTCCTCCTAAACACATATAACAATAACGCTTCTTATACTTTAATATTTTATTTTTTATTATACGAGTTACATTTATATACAAATGTATGGATAATTTAAATATGCTTTTAATTCTCCCCACTGTTAGCTTGATAAACATTTTTGTTAAATAACTTTACTACGAAAATGTTTATTTTATGTTTATCTGAAATGCTGTATGAACATTACTTATTAAATTATATTTAACTTATTGTAGTATACTAAATTTGTCTAAACAGCGATGTTTTACCTTATAAACAATATGATGCATGGCTATCATTTCAAGTAACATCACAACCTCTGACTTATAATGATATAAAACATGAAACATAGCATTGTTTTGCTGAATAGACAATGCGTTTAATAAAGAAGCATATGTCTTTTTACATAACTACACTTAATGCAAAAGACTAAAAGACTCTATCAATAAAGGAGACACTGCATCGCTAATTTTGAATTACAGTCAGACAACACGGTGCCTTTTGGTAATATTAGAAATGTCCTACAAGCGTGCTATACAACTATGGTTAGAGATAACAAAAGCAATAACTCATCTCAACCATCGTTAGATGTGCCAGCATTGTTTTGAAACATTCGGAGACGCTATGTAGGCGTTTGGAGCCATTGTAACAGTCATTACGTTTACAATTGACATGCTAGCTATAAAGCCATCAATACACATTTCGAATACTTTATTTCAGATCTTAAATAGATAAGAAATAATATTTTTTTACATTTTGATTGATATTGTTATTAAGAATTTATAAGGCACACAGGAGACATTTCATATTACATTTTGTGTTATAATTAGGAAAATATATGCCCAACAAAAGGATAATAATGTAATTTGATTGACATATCACCGAAATTGCAAGTATACAACGAATAAATGCAACATATAAAACTTACAAATAAACCAGCAATTGCTTCAGCAAATCTATAAAAATATGCTAACGGGTTTTGTAAAACTCAGTTGAAATTGTATCATTTTGATAGGCAAATGTCATTTTTAACAATAGCAAAAACACATGTAATATGGGGCATATCCAGTTTTACTGGGGAATGAAGACATTAGACTGCATCTTAGATAATCCACAGTCCTATCACAAGTAATCGACAAACTTTCTTAAGTAGGATGTCCAGACCAAGATGTACTGGAACACAAAACTAACGTCCATATATATATATATTAATGTCGATTTCTAAACCCATTAAACCCTTGGTTCTAATGATATCAGGTAATTAATTGTTATAATTTGTGTTGGTAACAGCCAAGAACAACGTGGTCATTTATTTGTCTATTGAACATCGCCTCTGATTTCATGGTTGCCTCAATGTAACCAAGGTTAGGTATTGTTGATCCATTCGCTACAGTGATTTCTACTCCAAAGTCTTCCATACTTTATATCAGTAATTAATTCAGTAATCTACCATGAAGCTGTTTTGAAATTGTACTGATCATCGATCCACTAAATGGGCATTTCGTTTAGTTTCCTGTTCCATCAATCTGTTTAAAACTTTTTGTATTGGACTTTTGTTGTTGCTACTGTTGTGACTACACCTTGGATCAGAGCATTTCTTCGTTTAAATGGTTCTTCTTTTGAGATATTTTGTCATCGATACTAATAAAGCTTGTTTCGTTTTGGTCGGTTGCAGTCGCCTCTCGATCCTCTACAATCATGAACTCTATTGTAAGCTCCTTTCCAATTATTATTATTTGAAGCAGTGTTTTTCTGCTTTCCTATTGCACTTTCTTCGTTCTATTCTTTGATATGGCTGATATCTGTTTTAATATTCTTTATTCTATCTAGCAAGTATTTAAACATATTTAAATGTTCCTCTTGTTATTTCTTACTCCATAGTCTTGTTGTCGAAGTAACTTTTTCTAATTTGTTTTCTGCGTTATCAATTTCTTTAACATTAATTTATCTTTCTCGATTCTTAAATTTCATCGCAGTTTTAAGTCTCTTTTCTGGCGATATAGGCTGCGTGTTGTATATTTCAACAATTCACTCATAGACCTTTTCAAAATCTGACCTTCGGTATGATATTTCTTCTACTATTATCGACCTCATCTCTGGTATTGCTAGTTGCATTATTCTCTCGATTCTGATTTCCAAATTAACTTTCGATTAAAATGATTCTTGTATTTCATTGTAAAGCTTATTTTATAATGGTATCTTCTGATTTGGTTCTGCCATATATTTCATCCAACTTTTCAACTATATCGTTAGTATGAACTGTTGACTTCAATGTAAGAAAGATTTTGCGATTTTGACCTTTCAGTGAGTTCCTTACTGATTGTGTCAATATACCCTTTGCATATAGACTGGACTTCCTGATGGATTCAACTTCTAACCTCCATACCTCAAAGTCAGTTGCTTCAAATGATAATATCTTTGGTTAAACAAAGTTCGTTGATTGCTGTTCTGATTCCGTCTCATTTTGCAGATCTGTATTTGTTTCAATTTTCATCCTAGGGTTATGTTCAAATTTCAGAATCTCAAGAGTTCTTCTTTTTGATTTCTCCCCGCTATCATCTATTAGTTTTTAGTAATCAATTTTTGCAACTCAAATCTCTTTTGTTTTGTTTTTGTATATCTTCCTCTTTCAAGCGTAGATCTCGCATTCTTGCTGTAAGAAGTGTAATATTTGCAACATGCCTCTTTTACATTCATCTAGCATTATATCTTCTTCCATTAACTCCATGATAAATTTAATTAGATGTTGTCCATCTAAAAATATTGAATCTATATTTTTCTTCTTTTATTGGTGGTTGTGCCTATCTAATTCCATCCGCTTTTGCTTAATGTTAATCCTGTTCTTTAAATTTAATCATTAAAGCTTGGTCGTGTAATCTCTCTATTTCTTGCAAATGTTTATCTCTCCCACATTTCTTCTCTGGTTTATATTATTTTCTTATTTATGATATATAAAATGATTTATTTCTGTCTCCAATTTTTTCTTTTATCAAACTTGTCATTTTGTCACTTGCTCTAGTCCAGTCATCTGTTTTTTTTCTCTGAAGTATATCTTTACTACTGTATTCCTCGTGCCCTAAACTCAGCCTTTCTGTATTTCCTCTTTCAAATAACCACTAATACCATCGTCTTGCTCAAATTGCAATTTATCTGTATTTACTCATTTCGTATCAACATCTCTGCAACTATCTTTGTTCAGTCTATCAACGTTCATGCACCTCCTTCTTTCATATCAATTTGTTTATAGTTATCTTGCTTCAAGCTTAACTTTTCTTTCTTTCCTTTCCTCATATCATATGCCTTAAAACATATTGCTCTAATCGAGACATTTCTGATTTATCGTTTTTCATATCGCTACCGCAATGCCTACAGCAATCTTTTGTTAATTTCAGCATTCAATTTCAGTGTGTATCTAATTCTCCAATAGATTTATTAAAATCCTCATCAACAGCCCTTTCATGTGTTTCTCGTTGATGCTTGTTTCTTAATTGTTGTCTTTGTGCTTGTATGAACTCTATTGTATCTATTCAGTTTTCGTACGCTTCTTCACTAGAAATATATGCCATGTCTGCGTTTAAACGTATATAATGCTATTTTGAAGACACTGTTTCACTTCATTTCAATTTCGTATTTAACAGTACATGTTCTCATTAAGGATAATTGTAATAACAATGTAGAACTCTCATGAGCTTTAAGACACAGTAGTTTTGCTGCGTATTTGTTCAAACTGAGCGTCAATGTACTTCAGTTGTTGCAGAAATACGCATGCACTAGTCTTTTGATGGATGAATAACGCGTTTTGTTTTGTTACGAATAATTACTAGGAATCTAAGGAATTCAAAACTTACTATATAGTTACTATCTACACACGCTACAATTTATATTTAAACACGAACGTGTACCACTCTCTAGTTTACATGCACATCGTATCGAATTACAATAGACAAAAGGATATAAGGTCTTTGTAGCTGTTAATAATATGTTTGCAAAAAAAAAAACTGTTTTTTTCTCAATAATTAGAAAAATGATAAAAGGACAATAGATCTAAATGCAGTCAAAATAAATGCTCATTGAGCACTTGGTCAACATATAAAAATAACAAACAAATATAAACTTTATCATAAAAACAAAATGTAAAAAACAAACTATTTGCTCACTGTTTCAATGTCACATTAGTATACAAAGTCACAATCACTTATTATAAACAAATAATTAAATACTATGTCCACTTGACTCTACAATCCTTGTTTCCAACGACAATCCCAAGGACAAAACGTTTCTTTAGCGCGAAGACTTCCAAACAGCGAAATGATTGGCCAGACTTTACGTATGGGCTGGATCCGGTAGAGCAATTCCGAATCGGATGAGATATTTATAGATACTTTAACACATGAATATTTTCAATATATTTTATATATATCTAATCATTTTGTATATATCAAATAAAACAATATGTTATGGTTTATTTAATAATATAACAAATATAATTACTTGAAGGTATATTCAGAATGTCCCACAACAATCGTAATAGTACCAAAAATAAATATGGCATATATGTTTTCAGCAAAGTAAAATAGCAAGCAACAGTAATAAGTGTGAAGCCCGTGCCCTGTGCTAGTTAGTTTTAGAACGTGTGTTTAAATGGAAGTAATAAATGTACTTAACTTACTAAACTACTGGTTTTACTTAAAGCGACCTGATCTTTATATTACAGCCTATTACATTTTACCAGCTGATTAGTTTTCGTTGTCCAAATGTTCTGTCATAATACACTAATCCAAAACGTTAATGTTCTATCCTTTTCAATATTGTTTTATTCAATTGTATAACACTTACTCACTTTGTTTATTAGTCAAATAAAAGTATGTTAGATATTACAAAGTCGAAGGAATAGCCAAATATGTGGCTCAATTTGTTCAATTTATCATTATCAATAAAAAAATAAACACGACTTATGGGTTCATTAAACAAATATAATTTCCGTAGCCAGCATAAATAGTATCGGAATATATTTCTTTAATAAATGTATTTATGAATGACTACTATTTTCGCGAATGAAAAAGCCATTGCTCCGCCCACTGGCCGTGTGGCATTGTTTGTCCAAGTAAATACAATTGAGAGTTTATATTGAGAGATTTATTACAGGCCAAACATTTCTTTAACGTGAATGAATCGGTTTAACACCTAAATTTACTGACCAGTTCTAATATGTTAATAAGTTGATTCGTAAATCATCGTAACATATACGATTCAATCTCTGGCGATTCCGTCATCCTTTAGAATTAGAAAGATCGTTAGATATGTACAAGTATATAAATGCATTTATTGACAAATTTTGGTTTCAAATTTTTTTCGGATCTAAGTTTCTTGGTAGTATACGCAGTTTATGCAGCACTGTAACATAAATCGTGTTGCTATGGCAATGAACAAAATTAACATACTGTAATATTTGTCACGGGTTTCGAACTTGGATCGATTGAGCAACAATCAGCAGATATAACCCCTATGCTATGAAGGAACATATCAAGAATGGCGGTTTAAACCTTATTCATAACTAAACCGCTTACCCGCATTGAATCGAAGATTATCGAAAATTTCATAACGTTTAGAGATATAACTACTAAATTTGTTTACGATAAACAACGATATTTTCACAAAACATGCTCAAGACTGTCATAATTTATACTAAATATTACAGTTATTTCCGTTTTTATTGATTTGAAAGGACACAAATATAGGTTATGTCACTTTAAGACATATACATCTAACCAATATCTTAAAGCCGGTGCTTTGCGTGGCAAAGGTTGTGGGCTGATGATTTAGATGCCGCAGGTCACAGCTATGTCCAGGAATGACATGAGAGTTACACCATTTTAGAAAAAGAGTGTTCCTATTGAAAATAATTTTCAATAAAGCTTGGGGCAAATAACATGCATGATCAATTAAACAAAACTCTGTTTTCATTTCTTATTTTGAATAGTTTAAAACCATCAAAATTTCGGCCAAGTTTCACGTGTGAGTTTATAAAGAAATATAATATTATATAAATATGATACATCACTTTTTGTTATTTAAACTTTTTCTAGACATATTTCGATGGCATTTTACGTTTACGTCTCACTACACAGTTAAGCCCCTTTTTTCGCACGGTAGCAATATTCTTACGCTTAAAAAAGGGCCTATGTACTTTGGTTATGAAATATTTTCAAAATGGTTCATAGTGGTTGTGATTTCTTGCTGCAGATGAGTAGAGCAACAGTTGACATAGCATATACTGCACTGGTGTTAAAAAAAGTGACTTTAATAAGATTTCAACATATGCATGTATTTATGAGCATTTGAATGACTTCTTTTTTCAAAAAGCTCAGGGTGTCACTGCACCCTCTTTACAAAAACCAACGTGGACAACCTATTAGTTATAGGGAATTTTTATGTGGGTATACATGCTATGAAAAATAAAATACTTTAAAAAGAATCTATGTGGAATTCTTTTTTTACCATTGAAATCCTGGACCTTATTTGATATAGAACAAAGAACAAAATTCAACTGTGTAGTGAGACCTTAATGGCCCATGCCAAAGTTAACGAACGTTATTCGATACGACGAATGACAATTTTACTTTTATTCTCTTTTCAATGCTAATAAGATGTTATGTTATCAATTAATTTGTTATAGTTTACGATTTGGTTCCAAGATTGACCATAATCTATTAACGATCTATTACATTAACAAAATAAATGCATGTTTAATTTGGTCAAGTTGGTCATGTAAAATGTTATTTATTAAGTAAGAACTTTTTTTATTGCTTTACTGTACCATAGGTGTAATTTAGTGTATGTCAAGTACAGTTTAGGTTAACACAGTGTGTAATCCATCGTGCACTGTCCTGCATAGCACAATTCACACTACGTTGTTGCGTGTACGTTGTAGTAAAATGCCAGTCTATATGTCTTCGTTATTGTAGATGTACTCTTATTTCATTGTATGTCTAACTTAACCCAGAAACGTGTTATTTCAGAATGATTTATGTTTATTCATTGTCGTTTTGATAAGGTTTTGATGAGGTTCAGTATATTGTAAACAATAAACGTGGAAGTAACAATTTTCCACTGGGAATTCCATTACATTTATTTATCAGACAATATTCTTCCTACGCTCTCTACATAATTTACAATCACAAATACTAATTGTTGACGTAATACTTTTCTTGGAACAGCTTTATGTTATTTTACCATTTTGCATAAACTTGAACTGAACTTTAATTTCTATTTCATATCTTATTTGTATATTGTTGTAGAAGGTTGTAGAAGGTCGGTAGTTAGAATGTGATCTCCCATGGCAAAAAGATTATTTTGATTTATATAGGTATCCTTGGTGTGTGCCGTGAGCGAACGTCTTATAGGGCTTATATTTTATTTATATTTACCAAAGGCTATAGCTCTGTTGGCGATTTTGATGAATGTAATATCTGTTTTGCTAATACAATTTAAAACTGGTTGACTTTTTAAACAAATGTCATAGTCGCTCCTATTTTACTATTGTAATTCTCCTATCATTTACATAAAATACGTTTACATATTTTGATAGCGTTACCAATATTTGCTTTAAATTAAGTGGTCTGTCGAGAATAAATGATTGCACGAAAATCAATGCGTAATTTCACTCTGCATATCTTGCACCAAACATCAATTATCAGGAAATGAGATGTGCATTTGTGATTATATTACGAAACATCATTGCAACTTTTTTTATTATTGTATACTTGTTTAATTGTAAATAGGGAGTGAAGGAACTAATTTCATAATGTATAACTAAAACACCTACAGGGAAATAATAAAATGGTATAATGTACACGCGTTACGCTAACCTTTTTATCTTTTATGATGTTTGGACATGCAGTAAATGCAGTAACTATGTATTGTTGTACGTGCTAAATATAGAAAACCACCGTGCAAACAAAATTGACATGTGTTTTTAGCCGATGTAATTTTTCCAGCATAAAAACACATTAAAAAATATACTTTTAGTTAATATGTAGTACAAACGTGAAATTCTATACAGTAACTATGGAACAGGATTTAGGTAAGAATGATTTAAATTACTTTTGACATTTTTCGCACCAGGCACATGTCAACAAACCCTTAAGTCAATAAGAAAGACACTACTGATAAATTATTCAATGTTCGTGGTCAACTGGTCAAAGCAGAATGGTCCCCATTTCAGACTGACCCAAATATGGATTAATTCCTACGCCTTTCGTACGTTCTTAATTTCGAATTTATAATTTAATCGTACTAATTACAATTTTAATTATATTGTTTAGAGTCGATATGTGCAATTGATACATGTGCCTGATGCGAACCAGTCAGAGAGAATTGTCAAATGTAATACTTTATAACGTATATTTACCGTTATCAATTGTTGTTAACTATTTTTCACAATTGATAAATTTTAATACTTTTAATCTTGTAAACACCAGACGACTGCTGCGTTATAAAATCGGTGTTTCCTGCTTAATTACACTTGCGTACATATAATGTGATAATTCGTGTACAACGTCGTTACACGTATCTAGCGCAAATTCGAATCTAAAATAAGTCTATTTTATTAAAGGGGAATGACTCGTCTGCTCCTTGCTCAAAATGTTGTCACGGTTGTTTTCACGTAACTATGTGTTTCACATGATAACTTCAAGGACATCTGAGTCACTAATAGAATGAATAGAAAAAGGCTATAAGATACAATAAGAGTTAGTTATTTTGAACGTCCGAGATTAAGTACATATATATAGGTCCTACTTGCTTCAATGAAAGGCCAGCTATGTGGATGATATATGAACAATTTTTCTCAAATAAACAAAAGTGAATATGCGCTACCTAGGCTGTGGTAACGTAATGCTTTGAACGAGCACCACTGCAATTGGGCTTTTGACTGTATGTTAAGTTGTGGTTGGTCTTAGTATTGTTCACTATCAGTGTAGATTTATACTTTTTTGATTTTATTGTCCATTATAATTATGTATTCGTGCTTAGCTGTGGATCGCCGCCTCAAAGGAAAACAAGTTGTAAAAAGTAAAACGCTTGTACTTCAGTGTTTTGATTGATAGTAATAAAACGTTTTAATATGTAAAAAGTGAAACGCTTGGACTTCAGTCATTTAATTGATAGTAATAAAACGTTTTAATATGATGTGACTGTGAAATTGATTGTTTCCGGAATGAAAGCGGTGAAGTTAAAATAAGTCGATACATTAACTAAGGTTTAAACATACCTCATTGTTACATTCACATAGCACGCACACTGAATCAGAACTTCCACCAAATATGCAAAACATAATTTAAAGATAAACTTTGACCTTTTCACAATGTAATATGACCTTGACTTTCATGGTAGAAGGCTGATATGTTACACACTACCTAAGAAAAGTATGCAATAACACATCATTTTGTCATCAATTTAATTGCAATCAAAGCAACACTTTATAACAACTTGTATGATCTCTTTACCGCAGGTAAGACGCGAATAAAGGCGACATTGGTGATTCGGTGATAAGATTATCCACTTCACCAGATACCAAAAGCAAACACAAAATCCTGGACCACCCCAAACCAAACCCGCACACACATACTAGAAATATTAAAACAATATTTTTATTTTTTTATCTTAATATAATGTTTCAGGTTGATAACCCTATGATTCCACATACATTTTGTTTTTTAAAGATATTTATTTGTGTGTGTGGTGGATGGGGTGGGCGGGTGTGTCATTTTTCTGCTTGAGTGGTCAGGCAAATGCTATACTTAACACCGATACTATCAATAACCTCATATGATTCATTAAATAACTGAGTCAAAATGAAGTAAAATGTTTATATCAATGTTACATGTACACATTCGGACTTTATTTGATTGTGCTTGGTTCGACATTCTTTACACATGCATAAAAAACAGCAAAAATGATTTTAATCCTATAATAATGTCCTGCAGGATTCTTTACCCGCCTTTGTCTCAAGTATTCGTTTCCTTATCCGCAAATAAAAGTATATATTTATTCTACGCTATAAAGACCAAATTGGTTCATATATAATTTATTACAGTAGGCAATGACATGATGCCAGATACTTTGTCTGAATAATAACTTATAGGATAAGCCATATGTATGAGGCAAGCCGGTATATATAAGATTTGTTTCCATACTGGATAACACTATTTTGATCTATTAATATTTGCATATTGAAAACAATCACGCGCTAATAAAATGTTTGATATAGTATGTGGCTATTTTCAGACTGATAAACTTGCATACTTCGTATAAAAATAAACAACATATCATGGGATCATTGTTAAAAAACTGAGAATCTAACTTATCGCTGTTTAAATCCCGTGATTTATTGTCGACTTGCTTACTACGAAGGTATTATTTTTTTATTCTTAATATAACTTCACGTCATACTTACTCTTAACATTTTTATCGCGAGAATATTGTGTACTTAATGCAAGAAAAATAAGCTAGAACAGCTTTTTCTGTTCCTATAAACATCCATCTCCTATGATAACCGCTTTCGAAGTAACTTGGCAGCTCATGCTAAACCAGTAAGTCTAATGATGGAATTTCTTTTCGAACCTCAAACCGATGTAAGATATTTGGAAACAATTGCAAGATAATTTATTTTTACTGTTTTATGCACGTTGTTTTTTGTCCATTGTGAGTCATAATTATAATGATTTGCTCAAACTTGTAATACTAGTTATTTAATCGGACAATTAGATGGGACTTTGCTTATTAAGTTAATCATGTATCTTTATTTTAGTTGACAGTTCCGAGGATATGGCACAGATTGTCATTCTAACTGCTCTGTTGTTGCGGCGGTTGTCGTTTGAATGCTATAATTTATGTTAGATACACAAATACGATTTAATTATATTAGTATATCTCGTATCCAAAGAGAGATAACTCCGTCACAAATAAAACGCTACTCAAAATAGCGGAAGCGTGAAATGAAACGAATATAAATGTTTCAGCATCAGCTGATAACAAAACTAATAATACGTTCTTTCTTTAAATTATAAGATTTATTTTCATTTGACGTCAAGTGGTCAGGCGATAGTGCCTAAATAGTAAGTGTGCGTTTTCAAAACTGATTTGGCTTGTAAAATTGCAGCTGTAATTGTATCATATTTTTTCTTCTTGTATTGGCGAAAATTGCATGACATGGTAATAAGCGAGATAAAGCTGTTCAAATATACATATAATTTTAATGTGCAGACCAAGGAACATAAATAATTTGTTTTATATTCGGCATATCGTAGCAATCTACACTGCACAGATTTAGACCATTAAGCAATTTAAGTGTTGACTTTGAATTCTTGTAGAAAAAACTTGTCTACTGGCATAAACACGCAGATTGCGGACAGTTTCCTTTTGAACACATTGTCACGCACCAATGGTCGAGTTGGCTGTTTCCGGCCCACAGGTTAATAGCCTTGCAATTAAGTGAAGGTGTTGTAACAGGTACCTGCTAGTGAAACAAAATTGTATTGTTACAAATTAGGCAAGGCAATGTTAATGTAAATATTACCTTAAATCGTATTCAGCAATTCCTCTAACAATTTCACTTCATATAAATCAAATGTGATTTCTTAGATATGAGTAAATCCAAAATTCTTTATGATTGTTTACTAGAATGGACATTCAATAAATACAGTTTCTAATAAAGACATGTCATTGTTTAATATGTTAAACGTTATATACATTTTAGATAATTGCTTTGATATAACGTTCCATATTCAAAACAATATAATGGATAAGCACATGCCTTTATCGTGATAGTATTGTTTGAAATAT
Organism: Panopea generosa; assembly: GCA_029582155.1. Taxonomy (NCBI): domain Eukaryota; kingdom Metazoa; phylum Mollusca; class Bivalvia; order Adapedonta; family Hiatellidae; genus Panopea; species Panopea generosa. The sequence goes on along the minus strand of CM055897.1, from coordinate 86,231,450 downwards.
ATCTGCAGTTGGTTAACGAAAACATAATTTTATGCTTAATAGAAATTTAAAACAGCATATGCGTAACAGACAGATACATCTATACGTATATATTCATTTAACTTTCTTATTGTGTAAACAATTTTGCAAAGTAAGTTTTGTTTTGTTTACAAAAGTCTATGATGATAATGGTTCCAATACTAGCTTACCTGTGGTGCCTTGGTAGTGCTTTCAGTCCCATCCCCAACTATCGCTATGTCCGAGCAACCCATAAATTGTTCCTGGGGACCACACCCAATGCAGCTTTGGTGTTTTACAGGATCATAGCCCCAACTATTGCCTGCATGTGTGAAGATGAGTGTGAGCATTATTCAGGCATTGTCATCGTGTCGATTGTAAAAGTCTAACAGTTTTTATTTGTAAAAAAATCATTTGTATGAGCTTTCATATTATTATATACAATCAGGCAATATTGCGAATAGTTTGCTAGTTATTTGACTATTTCGCAACCAACAAGTAAAAAGAAAGGGACACAACTCTTACTATCTTAACAATTAAATCAACATTGGATATTGGGACTTGGAACATAATATGGACTAAAGTGAAAATCAAGAATCTATTCTACTCACATTAGATCAACGAGTGAACCTTAATGTTAATCATTGGCTTGTCTTGCCCTAAATTGTTATCAGTATAATTCAGCTTTGTTGTCTGCCAGTACATGAATTACTAAAAGTACTTTGTATTATATATATATTTACATGGAAATATTTGTTATTTTCATTCAGGTTTCTTGAATGAACTTAATGTCATTTTGAATTATATCACCGTCGGCCCCAGTGACAAATTTTTTGTATTTATTATTACTCATACTGCAAAGCCAATGTTGACAAGTGTTCTTTATTAAATTAATGCTTTCAGGGATTTTATACTTCAGAAAATAGATAACTCATATTATATACATGTGTAAAGTAATATTATATATACCGTCAAGTGTGATGGATGAATGGATGGATTGATGATCGGATAGATATATAGACATTTACCATTGTGCATCCTCCATTGAAGAACACACTGAGAGCAAGTTAGCCCAGGTGGTAGTACAACCGTCATAGTAAGCATTCCTGTACCATTGGAAGAATATACCGGAACCCTAGGAATTTTAACATTGTAGTTATAATGTGTATATTTAAGGTTTATTTCGTTAAACTGTTCCCTATCCTTCAAAAGCATTCACAATCGTTACATTACGAGTGTTGATGAATGATTTAATGACCTTATATGTTGTCATATTTTCATTTCTTATTCAAAACAAAAACAATTGTTTTACCTTATTCATAATTTAACTAGCATCTACACATTATGTCCAAATAACTATATGCATTTTAAGTTAGCTCAAACAGCAAAGTTGTCAATCTGTTTAATGTTTTAAAAGTAAGTGAAAATAAATACAGAATACTTTTTTAACATTAGCATATAGCTTTCCATCAACACTTCATAACAAAAGCATGTGCTTAATAAAAATATGTATTTACAATATAAACTTTCAATGGTATCTATATGTACGCTACATATCTATATGTCTAACATACGATATAAGTATATGTATTAGCACTACATATCTATATATCTACATATCTGTTTATCGAACAAACGGTATAAATATATATTTTTACACTACATATCTATATATGTAACATACGATATAAGTATATATATTTACACTACAAATCTATATATCTAACATGGATATAAGTTATATATGTACACTACATATTTATATATGTAACATACGATATAAATATATATATTTACTCTACATATCTATATACCTAACATACGACATAAGTATAAATATTGACAAGTATTCTTAAACAACACTGATTGTCTCTTTTCAAAGGTTTATTACATGTGTGTTGCGAGCTTCCTAAGTACATATGGTTGTGCATGCCCTATCTACAGTTTGATATATAGGTATATAAAAGTCGAGGAACCAAAACAAAATAATATATATATATATATATATATATATATATACATATAGAATGTAGATAATTGAAGACAATATAGTGTCGTTAACTGCAATTCATTGTGAAATAACTGATAAGAGAGGCAAACGTGCAATAGTAATCAAGCATTATGGCTATTTACAGTAGTTTTATGTAATTATAAATTAGTATATGAAACAAGTGTATACATAGACAGTACATACATTAATTAGATAAAGGAATCTTGATATAATATTGGTGATATTTCTTTTTTTTTTAAAAAACTAGCAAAATGAATAAATGTATACCTATAGAGATGTCATCCTTAATAAACATACCTTGTGCCTGATCCATCTGCAAGTTGTAGAACATGCCGATCAAGACATGCATGTGAAACCCGTTTTGTAACATCGTTGTTTGGACACAGACGGAATTCAAAATATCCTTTATGGTTAGCTGTTACCTGAGACAAATGCGTATCGTATCAACGAAGATAATGAATAAATTCAAAATAGTCACATTATCATTTTTTTATAATAAAAAACTATAACTTAAGATACCCTGTATGTAAGATGTTCATATAATAATATTTATTTAACAATCATAAGATTATTTATCATGCATATTTAATTGTTTGAGTATATAGCTATCGTAAAATCTGGAAACTGCGAATAAAATCGCAATAAATCTCTCATAAAACCCGGAAGGGGGCTTCGTCTACCTGTAAAGTAATGCTATGTTGGGAAGTAGGTATGTAGGCAGGTAGGCGGGCGGATGGGCTGGCTATCAGGTAGGCAGGGAGGTAGGTAGGATGTAGGTAGGTAGATATGTAGGTAGAGAAAAAAACGTACTATATAAATGTATTGTTAAATTATTGAGTATCCATGTTTTACACAGGCGAAATCGCACTGTTCTTTTCGTGTAAAGTAAGACTGTTATATATGTGAAAACAACTGTGTTACAAATAATAGTTCATAAACAGTATCTTTTACCCAAACGATATTATGTTGGTGTTGTTGTTGTATGGTGTTAAGCGTCGCTTTCAACAATTTTTCAGTCATATCGCGACGGAGTCTACTTGAGACAGTATTCTGAGCGCTGTCACACTGGAGTATCATGCCGCAGACACATGGTATGATACCCCACCCAGTCACATTATACTAACACCGGGCCGACAAGACCTAGAACTCTCCTCTAAATGCTGAGCGTCAAGCGAGGAAGCTTCTAGTACCATTTTTAAAGTCTTTGGTATGACCCGGCCGGGGATCGAACCTACGACCTTCCGCTAAACCACGCCGCGGTCTCCAAACGATATTACTTGAATTTATTAGTTTATTTACACAAAACGTATTATTTAACACATATATGAATTAATGTATAATTGTTTAATAAATGAAACAGGACACGTAGCTGAATGAACTTAAACTCACTTCAATGACAATGTTCACATTTTGTCCAGCCTTATATGTCCTGGTGATGAACCCACGGGCATATTTCCCTCCGGCTTCATTTGGTGGATTAGGACTATCACACGGATCCCCACATACACCACACACGCCACGGCAAACAGTCATCATATGCTACGAAATAAGAAACACAACACTTTCGTACGCAAACTATATAGACTGTTTGAAATTCATGCTGTGAACTGTATCTTATTTTTTATTGAAGCTTTATGAGAGTTAATCGCATGAAAGCATGAATCATCATAAAATAACACATTTATTTTAACTATGAACGAGCGTCAATATATATTTCCATGGAATACTACTTCAGTATATATACATGCTATAAACAAAACTTTATATTATTTTATAATAAACACAAAGCCATATCATTCTGAAATAAGAATATATATTGAGCGATAATATTGTTTATCAATTCATGTTTCCCTGGATTTATTAATTTACGTTATTTACTTTGTATGGGCTCTAGTCAATCCCTTTATACATGTACTAAGCTTACATGTGCATAATATAAAACAGATGCATACATTGAATCCGCCGCAGTTTTGTCCAACATAGTCGAAGTTCGCCGCAAATCCACGGTTTGGGTAATACTTATACAGAACGGACCTTGCCGGTGGATCTACCATCTGTCCATGGCCCTCAGTCGAATCATAGAGAATGAATAGTACCAGGCATGTAAACTGGATTGTACATTGTCTGTAACACACACTATTTGCAATTAGATAACATTATGCTAACTGCACGCATTTCAGTGAACTTGTTTTATGTAATATTTATCATATAAAACAAAATGACATTTAGAATTCGATTTGTAACAACTTTTATGTATGACAATATTGTTCGAAATAACTACACATAGGTTATCTACCATCACCAATGAGTGGATATCTTGTACATATTTACGTCTATCGAAATTACTACACATATGATATCTACCATCATTCATTGATGGATATATTGTTCATATTAACGTATATCGAAAAAACTACGCATATGTTATCTACCATCATTCATTGATGGATATATTGTTCATATTTACGTATATCGAAATAACTACACATAGGTTATCTACCATCATTCATTGGTGGATATGTTGTACACATTAACTTTTCTCAAAATAACTACGCATATGTTATCAACAATCATTCATTAATGGATATATCGTACATATTAACGTCTATCGAAAAAATTACACATAGGTATCCTACCATCATGCATGGATGGCTATGTTGTACACATTAACATCTATCAAAATAACTACGCATATGTTATCTACAGTCATTCATTGATGAATAAATTGTTCACATTAACGTCTCTCTAAATAACTACACATAGGTATAGTACCATCAGTCATGGGTGGATAGGTTGTACATATTAACGTCTATCGAAATAACTACACATAGGTATCCTGCCATCATTAATGCATGGATATTTTGTACATATTAACGTCGATTAAAATAACTACACATAGGTATCCTACCATCATTAATGCATGGATATTTTGTACATATTAACGTCTACTGAAATAACTACACAGAGGTATCGTACCATCATTCATTGATCAATATATTGTACAAATTGACGTCTACTAAAATAACTACATATAGGTATCCTACAATCATTAATGCATGGATATTTTGTACATATTAACGTCGATTAAAATGACAAAAACAAGAGTAACAAAACTATTATTGTCTCCTATTTCGATATGATATCATTCTGGAGCCGATGTTTATATCATAAGGGAACAGAGGATGTAGGCTGCACCACGTTAAGGTGCTGCTTACATAAAGTTTTGATATGTAAATGACACAACACATTAGTTTGAACTCGAAATTATTTTAGTATCGTCTTTCGTTTTATTTCTAATTGTTCAATAACGAATTCTAGAGGGTATAATGTTTCTATATTAACGCACATAACTTAATCCTCTGTGGATATCCTGACTCTGAAAATGATAGTTTGACATTACATTCTCACGTCAGTTTCATACAAATATTAGAGTTTACTTCTAGATATTGACGCTGCTTTCAGATATATATATTGGAACTGCATTGATCCCAACAAGCACACACGCATTATACCAGCATAACTTTTTATGAAAACTTGATGTGATGTCTCTTCTTATTACCAATACAATAAGATATGATTATTTTTCTTATCAAACATGTACGCCCGTATGTTGGATTTTATTTCGTGATACCGCTACATGCCAAATGTACGAATTCTAACATATTAACCCACGAGAAATTCGCATTAAATGATATAACATATATTGTAAACAGATGAATCAGTACATCATTTTATTAAAACAATAAAAAGATTTAACGATTAATAATGATTAAGTTCTACATATTTAATTTGATTAATTTTGCAAAATAATAGAACCTGTCAATGCAGATTGACTGCTGCATCTGTTGAAATTACTTATCACGAGCCGTTGGCTGTTGTTTGAGGGGCAAAACAGATGAGAAGTGAACTGTCAAAAATAACTCTATATACAATTTTTTATGCAGCAACTAACTCGCTCTATCTCTTTCTTCTTCTTTTTCTCTCTTCCTCTCTTAAAAAACTAACCTAAATATTTTATTTTTCTCTTTTCCATAATATTTGTCAATGATTTTGGTTTGTAATGTATTTTATGCCATTGTTAAAAAACGAGTATGTAATATGTAGGGAAAAGGCTGAATCTAACGTTGGCAAAACATATGGCCCAACCCCATTTCATGTAAAATTATGTAGTAAAATATGTTTAAACTGTAGAATAATATTTAACTGTGTTTAACTTTTTAACTAATTAAAAACAATAGCTATATACTTTCTTTCCGTTTCACTTTAAGTTAACCAGATTAATAAACACTGAACCATGGAATGTTTTAATGATAAGAGTAATAAGGTATTTTATTTTGAATTTATATCTGTGCATACACATATGTGTATATACATTTTGAACAAAACAGTGTCAAGAGAAATGATAATAGTAGCATGGATTGAAAATATAACAGAATATACTTATTTCCAAAAGAACAAATAAAATTGAAATGACATAGTTATCACATGATCATAAATATGATCAGTGCATTAGATACGCAGCATTTAAAGAGCACAACCACTTTAAGTGCTTAAACATACTCCATATATAGAGTACTCATAATAATAACAAAACATGCTAACGCACGCACGCACGCACGTAAGCACGCACGCACGCACTTACACACACTTACATACACATAAATACAACAACACTCACACACACACACACACACACACACACACACATACATACATACAAAGAAAATGACAAAAGGAAAAAATCATATGCATAACTGCCAGTTTGGAGCTTAAATCTGCTCTTTTTAGGGTTGCGGTCTATAGCGGCTTCATTCACGGATGCAGCCGATATCGGTTCTATTTAGGGATGCAGTCGATCTCGGTTCTTTTGATGGATGCAGTCGATCTCGGCTCTATTTACAAATGCAGACTATAACAATCTTACATTACGGGTTTGAGGTTTGGTACGGAATTTCTATCCGGACCAAAACGGCCACGAATGATTCTTTTTCTTGCATACCACACATATCAAATAATTATTTTAACTTTTTTTTATCATTATATTTTTTTACAAAAGTCGCTTTTGAAACGTTAAATTATATGATTTACACCGTACAGTTTATACATTAAGTCATCAATGAGTCTTAACGTCATAGAGCTCGAATTTTATCTCGGTCCTAGGGTGAGATAGACATATCTGAACCTGGTAAAAATGCAGACATCCTAATCCTATGCGCAAGAAATCTCGGTTAATCTAAGGATGCAGTCGATCTCGGTTGTATTTACGAAATCATAAAAAATTAAACGAAATTAAAATTTAAACATTTTCTGTATTAGTTTATGTTGATGTCGAAAAAAAATGTATATCATAATTACGGCATTTAATCACTTTAATATTTTGAATAAGACCTTTATATACACATATATGTATGGGTCGTGCTCCAGGAAAAACGGGCTTAATGACATTTTTTGATAATTTCATGTTTTTAATTTCGTATTAAACAAGGTTTCCTGAGCATAAAACTGATTTCATTTTTATTCTCCGACGATTCCATTTCTTATTATCAACATTTTCCTGCGAGAGGTATAATAATACAAGACGTCAATGTGCGACGTAAATGTACGACGTTTGGCGTTATGTTTCAGAAAACAAACGTTATTTTGCGCGCGAGTTGTTCTATATAACTTGATGATTGAACAAATATCAACAGAACGTATCGAATCAAGCACAAATTCAAAGATGTGAATAAAAAAATAATCAAAGCTTTACTGACATGTATACCGTTAACGATTATTACTGTTTTTATTCACAAACAAACAAGATTACAATATAGGTTTTGTTGTTTATAATAACCAAAACACTGTCAACGCTCGACATAATTTACATCACATCTACCCATTTATCTTGCAGAGGGGAAGATAACATTTACGTCTGAAATCGAAAGTACAATTTCCGATATTTTCAAACTGCCAAGTGAGTTATAATGAAAACGAGGCTTGCATAAATCTCACATTCTGATTATAACTACCCAATCGCGTAGACTCGAATCGTCAATGATGCCCATATTCGACGCAGTTATGTGTATGTAACTGACTTCACCGAAACGCTTATTTATAAATTAAAACACTGAAATGTATCATGTTTATTAACTGATATTGTTTTATTTTGAACGAAACCAAGTGTTCATAACGGCATTGTCCATATAAATTAAATAAACTTTAAAGTCTGCCAATAAGCGCTGGGCACATTATCCTGATACGCCGGTCGAAAAAAACGGTCTGACAACTCTGTGGAAGTAGTCTTGACGTTCCCTGGACAGTCCTTCGGGGGCGATAATATCTGGCATAGCATCTTCTTCGAGGGTGAAGTCCTGAGACTTTAACATATTCAATGACGTCTCGTCTCTTTACTTTCACAACACCGGCGGGGGGGGGGGGGGGGGGGGGGCTCTGCAGACGACATCATGAAGTACTGGCATTGTCTGTAGGAATAGATTATTTCAAACAATAAAAAAACGCAATCTGGTGAAATAAATTAATTATATTCGATACAGTATTTATTTTGAAAATAATGTCACTATTTATCAAGTGATACATCGTAACTAAAATTTAACACATGCGACATGTATATATTTACAAGCGTTTAAGTAGTTTTCTTTCTTGGTTTTATGCAATTTAAACACTTTTTCTCAATACTTAATATATAACTAGGAACACACATTGTGTGTATGAATTCAATGTTCATACATCATCCTAGCAATTGCGTAACTGGAAATCATTTCTCTGACCAGTATTCCACCCGTTACGAGGCATAATTTCAAACCTTATGCCTCGTAACGGGTGGAATACTGGTCAGAGAAATGATTTCCAGTTACGCAATTGCTAGGATGATGTACTCTATGAGTAGGTGTTTTCCGGTGATTACTCGCACATAAAATAACCAAGTACATACTGGTTTTTGTTCTGACCTGAAAGTAAAGTATGTGAAATAATTTATTTAAAGATTACATATTTTGTTAGTTCATTAAATTTTATCATAAAATAATAGTGTTTTCCTTGAAAACTTACTAGGTAAATGTACATGTTTGTTTCCAATTACTTGTAGTTATCGTAATAGTATTACACTTTAGCCAATATATTCGTTTTATCTCAAGTTCTTTATCATATTATGCATTTATAGATAAGCACAAGACAAAATGAATTTTACATTATAGACAGTAAAGATAAAAATGAGTCAGACATAAAAGAAGAAAAATCTAAAATTTACCTGGGTAGTTGTCTGTATGTATAGAACAGGTTGTCTCTCCACTGCCGTGCGACTGTAAAGCCCAGTCGATCATCGATATTACAGAGTTCGGACCGTGAGTTGATGTTCCACCTTTTCCAATCGTCTCGTTTTCATCGATTAAGAATTGCCGGGGAACTCCGTCCAGACGAAATCCAAATATCTGTATTTTCCTTAGCGATGTGAAATACAATGGGCTCATCTGCCTGGCGTGATGGGGTAAACACACATTCTGGCTGAAATCAAACGTTGCCATGGGATTGTTTGGCCAATTTGATACATGTGTTGTACACTTCTCTTTCTTTTCGCACCTGCAATATATGTTCTTTCATTTTGTTTGCAGATTCTGCTTTTCTTCTTCAGTAACAGAATCCATTATGGCCTTTCTCTTTTTCTCACACAAAGCACAGACATCGTCTCTAGTTTTCGCTATTTTTCACATAAGAAAGACATGTATTTCATACATTGCAGAATGTGGTATATTTCACAGAACGGCATTCGGGGCTTTTTTCGGTACAACCAGCAACATATTTTCATGGCCACATTTGTTTTTTGTATCAGTTGGCAAATAAATGGGACAACATTGTCCCGTCCTGTTGGCGCAGCTGACTGTGGCATCCCAAATTCGTCTACGTACGAACTGAAATGAATTGAACGACCACTTTGATGTCATCAAAGTTATAGGACTTGGATGGTTTCCGTCCTTTTTTTGCATGTGTTCTTGGGGTTGCGCCGTGTTTACTGATGTGTGCTATAATATTTTGAAGGCTGTGTTTACCTATGTCAAAAACAAGTTTGAATGTGTTCCGACATACATATTTTCCAAGAAAAAAATACTCATATCTAATTCTCTGTCTTTTCTTTCCGCGTTTCGTTGATTCATTGTCTGAACTATCCACCGGTGTTGCCATAATTTAAATTTCTTTGTCACTTTTTTTCCATTTCACGCTCATCAAATACATGTTTGTAAATATCTCGCTCTTTGAAATGTGTATGACAGTTGTTATGGCAACCACACCCAGTAAACATAAATTGCCTAATTCTCTGCACATCTTTGTCACCTTCTAACATTACACTATTATGTTGAGGATCATGTTCACTTTCATCGTCACTATCTGAATCCGCCCTTGCTTCACCTACGGTTGTAAGGAAGTGTCTTGCTCGTTCATCAACATTCAGTTGCAGGTTATTTTCATCAATTTCATCATCACAATGCATGGCTTCATTGTCCTCACTGTCACTGGCTTGTGAAGTAAAAGGGGTAGAAATTGGTGTTTCCCCAAAAAGTTCGGAGAACAAACTCTCTAGTTTCTAAAAGTAAAGAAAAAAAAAAGATACAATATTTATCGATAGTTCGCCTATTTAGATGTAATAACGACTTATAGCCAATGTTTTGCAATTAAATGTCATATGTTAGCTTTTAAAATAAGCCATCATTATAAAATGAACTCGGGTTTGAGATATGAAAACAAAAGTTTACATCTCACGGGATCTAAACTGAGATCTTCTTAGTAACAGTCCACGGCTATTGCCACTATGCCAGCGCGCCAATTCCGTTAGCGACAATCGTTAAAGATTAATATAACGTACAGCTGTTAAGGCACGTCAAAAGTTCATGTGCACTTTTGTTTTTTCCATTCTTTTCATATATGTATGCATTACTTTTATTATTCGAGATGTTTCATATAAAATCGTAATGAAGGTACGGTTTATATTTCTACTACCTCTAATGATCACATGTTTGTACATTTTATCTACTGGTTGATGGGTTGGGAGTGCTAGGATTCATTGTCATTTCAATGTCATTCTGAAATATTTCAATTTTGTTTTAAAAACATTTTATATCTACACGATTCCAAATGGAATTCATTCCTTTATAATTTAGCAGAAAACATCGCAGATTTTTATTTTATAATAAACAAATCTGCCGTGTGTAAATGAATCGATAATTTACTGGCCAGTATCGCAGTTTTAAAACGCTTTTAATAATTAAAGTCTATTTGAAAAAAATCAATATTTACTTACAAATACAAATGTAAAGTTGCTTACCTCTATATCACTGTCCATCTAAAAAATCCGGGTTATCCTCGATAAATTTATAATATACAATTTTGACTGGGATTTCCGCGACGTCATATCGGTGTCATTAAACCCGGTTTTCCTGGAGAGCGGCTCATATTTGTTTAAATGTTTAAATACATAACAATTATTTATTGATATTAATGACAGTTGTTTTATAATTTTAATCTGAATTGTTCCTGATATATCAGAGTGAGCATACTGCCATAAGTTAAGTCCGTTTACCTGTTACTGCAATGACTATAGTATTTAGATCTACCAGTACAATTGGTATCAGGAAATATTATATCTATACTCCATATCTAAACTGATAAATATAAACTTACAATGCCATGGTGGTCCACGCGTGAGTTTATCAGAATGCATAAATCGGACGTAATGCCATTATATATATATATGCACAAATCACGTGATATTAAACCATGCTCGAGTTTGACGACAAGATAATCAGATAAAATATCGGACGTGCCGTTGAAGTGAACTCCAAAGTCTTCAGTTTATCTTTTAAGCCAGAAGGGAAGGCTATGCACAGTTAAACGCACTATATACATAAAACGTCAGTTTTTAATGTTGTTAAATATTTCTCTACCAATAAACGGATTATACTTAATTCCATTATGCATATGTTATGCTCAGGTCCGGTCGGGTCTCGTGTAATATGGTTTATTCTGTTTTTCTTTTGATGGTGTAAATACAACTGGTAATTGACCTGGCTCGAGAGTGACCATCTCTTCGCCCTCTGGCGTTGCGTTATATTTCCAGTACATACAATGTTATACAATGTAGTGTTTACTTAGATACCGTTGCCTTGGCTTAGCAAAATGGCGTTTTGGCAACGAATATCGATCGCCTATTATATTATCGACTTATATGAGTGACAGCCCCGATCAGATCAATTGGTTAACTTTATACTTATTGAAAACTCACTCTCTAAATTACCCACTTAAAGATTCACTTAATTAGAGTTAATGAATATTTTCAGGCAGCTTACTGAACCATTTAATATTATCCTTCATGAAAATATTCTTGTTTTTTAACCATATTTTAGTAGTTGTATTTTACTCTTTTACATAAACTCGTCGTAGACAAACATTTTTATAAAAATAATTTCACGGTTTGGTGCATATCTATTTTGTTTATTCTTAAGTATTGTACCGTGTTGGTGGTGTGACGTTATAAACTTTTGGACGCAAAACGTCTTAAGTCAAAATTGTTTCAGGTGACGTCATATACTTTTTGGCGCAAAACTTCTTTTTGTCAAAATTATTTCAGGTACAATTGATTTATTTATCAGTGATTGTTGATGGCTAACATGCCATGTGGCACATCAAACTCGTCGGTACTTTACATAATTATTATCAAATTAAGTCCTTTGCAGCAACGACTACATAGTATGGCACCAATTTTTTGCTCTTCTGTTAAGACTAAAAAAATGTACGCATGATATAAATCCTATCTTTTGTAACTATTGTATTTGCATATGTATGATATAAATAGAGACATGACGTGGTAACGCCTTATGTCGATTGCTTAAGAACCTTTAGGAGATAACACAATGGCATGTATGCGTATTGAATTTCACTAAGATAACGCAGATGGTACGTTTGTTATGTGATAGTGTAAAACGTTTAAATTATACAAATCGATGATTGATACGCAGGAGTCATAATGGTAACCATCTATCTGTTATAATTGAGCTAAACATGTCAATTCAAATGCATTATTTAAATAAATGCGGCAATGATTCCTACTTAAATAGCGCAATGACGTAGATTGCTAATGTCAAATATAATAAATTACTTTTCAGTGAGTACAAGTGAACCCTGGTGAACAATTTATTTTTTTTTAAGCAGATTTTCAAACATTTATGGAAATGTTGATTCAATAGAATGTTTTAAGATGATATATCTGAAGATTGGAACTACAAAAAATAGATTGCATTTGTTTCATTTAAACTAATTTGGTTCAAAAAACGATTTATAACTGTTAGGGAAGTTAACATTAATGTTTGTATTCCCTGATCATAATACATAATTCAACACCAAATTACATGTTTAATAAATGTGCCTTTGATATATTAAACTCAATAAGTCAAAGACATGTTTGAACCTACTATTCCACGAAAACGAAAATTATATTAACTTGTTTTAGTTTTCTAATAATCTAATGTGTGTTTATGCGGCCACACAAATAGTATTTTCTGTTAGACAAATACAAATAGTTTTGCATTATTGTTTCAAAGTAAAAAGGAACTTGTTAAAGATTTATCAATTTTATTTTTGTTTAAAAAATCAATATTTAGTTTCGCAAAAATCAACAAAACCGAATGAAATCTTACGACGTAGCTGCCTGTTCGTCTTTACCAGGATGTTAAATAAACCGAGTTGTAAGAGTACTTGATTGAATATGTCATGAGCTACTTACCATTAGTCCTATATTAGGGTTTAAACGGTGTCTCGTGTATTATATAGTTTTATACAACATACAACATAGAAACACAAAATAACATTTGTGTGGTTCATCGTTTCAATCTGCAGATGTTTAGGCCTCGATTCCTGGACATAAGCGACCATGACTTGTACACCCTGTCAATAAGGTGCTGCGGCAATACCTCAACACTGGAGGGTATACAAACGTGCCCCGACAAAACCTCAACACTGGAGGTTATATCAATCCGACATACCAGGATGTTCTCAAAGGAAACATAGATGAACAAACAGTAGGTTTCATGTGGTTTCCACTAAGTTCGACGTCGGCTCTTGTTTGCGAACTGTGACCGTAATGTCCTGTATGAAGGTTTCTTTGTTTGCATGTTTCAAGATAATATGCACATCATATTGGATAAACTAAACCAGCTAATCATTATTTCCTGAACTATCAAATTATTATTGATCGAGTACGTGCCATGATAACGTTTATTTATAAACACGCCATTAAACTACTTGAAGTGGTTGAGAGTTAGTCGTGTTTTTATGTATCACAATATTGATAAACACTTAAATGCGTGCACACAAGATTAAATTTCCAAATCCTTGTAACGAAAAAGGGATAAACGTTTTCATTTGAAGATAATGTCAATTATTTTTATGCATTTGTCCTCCAAACTATACTGTATGAATGTTCATGATCAACTTTATTTGTGTTACAACATATAATACAAACACAAACAAACATCTATAGTATCATAAACAAAGTACATACATGTATATACTATATTAACACTTAGCTGAAAGCCAGTATGTATTTCAATGGGGTTAAACGCCAATTTCAAAACAAACTTTACAGATGGAATATGCAATTCTTTAGATGGAATAAGACTTATGAATTAATCTCAGAATAGCCTTCGTCCTTCTGCAAGTAACCTGCTAACTGTCTTACATAAGGTTTTCGAACAGCCAGAGCGAGAATTGAACCGACAACTTCAGCAGTAAGAAGTAAATGGTGATTTGACAACAGCGCCTTCGATAACTACTATGTCACCGCAGGACCAATTTGTATAAATCTAGTCCCCAGGCATTCATGCAGTATTCAAGCAAATATATATAATTTTTTTGATTTAAATGATCAACAACAACTTAAACAGCCTAAATGTATTTCTCTCGACAGGGTCAAACAAATCTTTGAACAGGACTAGAATAACAATTTTAGATAAGTCTTAGGACATGACTGTCAGTAATTTGAACCTCCGTTTGCCATGTATCAAAAAATACTATACCATTGGAACCATTAAACAACTAATCAATTAACCAAATTAGCAGCTAAGGCATCCATATATTTATGAAATATACAACATTTAAGATATTCAGAACATAGCTGACCTTCTGTTCTTATCAAGACTCTCCCACAATTTGGTTGTTATACTAAATAGAAACGAACGAAATAGACCATAGATACAGCCTAGGCAGTGACTCGAATCCAAAGCTTTGTATGTTGATCACACTCTACCTTTGCACTATTAGCTTTTTAAAGGAAACATTGTAAACTGCAGTCAACAGCAAAAATATATGAAACATATTTTTCATTAAAAGGCAGTCAGCATGAGTAAGCACAAAAAATCTTGATGACTCATACGACTTAAAATATTAAAAGTAAAATTGAAAATGTGAACAGCCCATCTAAACTTTCTTTTATACTGGTATATACTAGCAATAAAACATACTGCACAAGCATTTTGTTCAAACAACAACAAACATTGAAATATATACCTGTGTATGTGTATTAATTAAACTTTTTTTAAGACAGAATAATTTTAATTTAATTATCAAAAGTTTGAACGGACTGAGGGAAGACTCGTTCGTTCACAGTTTTGCCATCTTTCTTTAATTTTAGTCTCTCAATCAGGTCTGGCGTGAGTAATAGAAGCCAACCTAGCTGAAATGAAACTGATTTTGTATGGCAGATATCTGATATAACAAACAGTGTCTCTAGATAGCTTGTGGAGTAGGATTTCTTGATATTCTAAGTATGTGACCCAGTTCTGGCTCAGCACAAATTCTGTGCAATGTATTAATGGTTGGAACACTAACAGGATGCAGTTTGTACAAAATAAAACAGTTCATGGATAGTTCTGATTCTGTAGCACATGCATAACAAAGAAATCAAACACATTCGTGTAACAGCGTAAATGACTTATTTTCACGAACAGCACATTGACCTTTGCGCGAGTTCAAATCGATATTCTAAATAAACAAAACAAGCGGCGTACTACCGCCTTTCTAAACTATTTCAGACTTTATTTTATTTATTTTTTTATATAAATAATCATCGAACATCAATCTTAAATTGTGATAGTGAGACCACAATTTCACCTTTCCCCTGCATTTTACCAAAACAAAATTTGCGGTCAAAATATATTAATCGACGCTTTGGACGCTGAAGGGACTATATATTTTACTATACTAGTGGTAGTACTAGTAGTCATCTGCATTTCATGTCATTTTAGTGGAATTATATGCTTTAACTATCGCATATTTAAGTGTTTCTTTCTCTGTTTGTTAAAATCAAATTGATAGGTCTACGTCGTCAGCTTTTTACCAATCGAAGGAAATGAAATGGCCGTCAACAGTATAACAAAGTCTATAGAACAAAATTGCAGTTTGGGTAGGGCTATCACTATAGAAGGCATAGCTACGTCCGCTTTCAAAGAAAAACAGACATTTCTTTTTTCACCATATTTAAGCCATCTCATTTTCATGTTGTTTTCAACTGCTAGATTTTCTACAAACGTTTTGATGTGTTTACCAGTTACACCACCGAAGCATATAATGTTGTAATAAGATATTTATCAAATTTTGTAAACTAGTTGAACTTAATATCTAAAGTAGACCAATTTTCTATTTATAAAATGTTTTCCTGTATCACACAGCAGTTCATGTTTTCTAAAACTATAAATAATTTTAATATCAAATTAAATTTAACAATCTTGACTGTAGTCTTTATCAAAATATAAACATTGATATAAATTCTGGTTTAAAAAATTAAATTATCAGCTTTGTGTTTTATGACATCACATAATATACATGTATTTTATAGAAAGGTTCAAATTTGATTTTCGGACCCAAATATATCCCCCCCCCCACCCCTCCTTTGTTAGTAATGTGTGTGACTGTCAAACCTAGGGTTATGAGTTCCAATTCTCAGCTGATTATAGCCTCTGTGATGATTAATCATGAACTTTGTTCTACAGCCGGTCAGCTACCACCATTGAGAACGGGATTCTGATTGGCTGAAAAAAGTATTGGGATGTTAAGGGCATATATCATGTTCGTAAGCTTGTTTTTGGTTAGATATAAATGTCACAATGATTGTGTTTCTTCTTAATTTGTTAGAATAGGATGTTTTTATCATGAAAAAAAAATAACATATTTGCTCATTTTGACTATTAATTTAGCAAATTGCACTAGTGGTAAATCTATGGAAATGCAAATGAATTCAGTGCGAGACTGGGGGTCATGTACTTCAGGGAACCGAAAGTAGTTAAAAGTGGTACTTTTGACCTATTTTTTTTTGCTTTTTTTATGTATCTAGGTTGATACTTGAATGCAAGGTAGGTCATTTTCATGAACACATGTTTTAAAAATAGGTTTTACGCACAAACGCTATAATGTAAGTCCATGGGAAATGTAATGGTGGTAGCTGACCAGCCATAAGCCCCAAGGTGCGTTTTAATTTGTTTGCCAGCCTAGCGAACCCACGTGCAATGATAAAGTGTACTAACCGCCGTTAAGTGACGGATATACCGTTGTAAAAAGCATATCACCCATCCATACAAACATATACAAAGAACACAATTTGAAAACTGTTTATGGTAGCAAAAACACTGTCAGAATTTATAATGTTTTACAGTACCTAAATTCTAATGAAAACAACGCAAAATGTCAACTAGCAATAAACACTAATATGTAAGTTATAAGTACTGTTCATTGATTGAAATAAATACATCATGTTATGAACGGGGAGGTAACTTATACTTATACATACAAGTACATAGCTAGAAACCGTAATTTAATTATTTTTAAAAAAAGAGATCGACTTAAAGTTATAGTAGTGTAGGTTTATTACATCTATATCACTTTTCTTATTAAGTAAAGTATTTAAAGCTGATACATCAACCACTATATGCCGCTCCATGTGTACCGATACAATTGTTTGCTACCATCAAGATTGACCAAGCTATCACTTGTCTGGATAAATCGTTACGCAATTATCTACTGGTGGTATACAAAGGGAGTATAAAAAGTTGTATAGATAGCAGCATAGGTTTATCAGCACCATCAGCTCAGTTGGTTGTAGAGCACGAACTATTTAGTCTCGAGGTGGTGGATTCGAAACCTAGGGTTTGTTAACAAAAACACTTACAGTTGTTTGGATGGGACTTTAAATTGAGGGTCCGTGTGACGGCGCTATACAACGAGCACGTTTAACAACATAAAACATATAAAGGGTTCCAATCAGATGAAATGTGTCCTTGACTATCCCAATTAAATTAACAAAACGACTAAGTAACACTCTTTTGATGGTATCGACCATATGGGACACCAGTTTGGATGTAAACCAAACTTATATACATCAACAGCAAAGGTCATTTAGTTCCAGGGTAACATATGAGTAAAGACAAAAATAGGATCACTGTAGCTCATGCCTGTTGAAGAGACAATAATTGTATGGTACTAGGAAGTCTTAAGAGGTGACAATTCGAGTAAAACTTGGCTGAAGTTCAGAAGTTAACAAGCTTGTATGTTAATGTTTGTTGATTTTGCACATGTAAAATGAACCTGGAATATTTCTTCCTGTTGGCGTCATATAACATTCAATGTGCAACAGTTGATAATCCATTATACCGCGCCAACGAAAAAACTCGATGGCATAACCTGTGTTGAACAACAATGTAATGAGCACCATTTCGTGTACTTTTTCATAATACATTAATAATTTATTGTTCAGAGAAGCTAAATCTATCACAGAGAGGCATCTGAGAATATCAAGTTCTTAAACACAAAGAAAGTTCAGATTCATTCTTATAACACGTGAAAAAGCCATCCATATACAATAGAATGTTCCAGTGCAGTCGTTTCAAAGTGTTTGAATGTATTGTAATCAAATTTGGCAAGAAAGAGTTAAAGCTGTGTTCCAGTTTAGATTGAGATGTATCAATGTTCGTTATTTTGTTTGTTTTACCGAATTACGTTTAGGGAAAATGCCTCAAATTTTAGTACCAACGCTCATCAATTTAATATCGACCAATGGAAATTAGTGTTATGTGTCATTAGGCGATTTGGAGGTCATAAAGGTCAAATTGCAGGAATCTGTGATTGGTAAGTCAGTGGGTGGTTTAAACGTAGATCTAACCGCTAACTAGGGAGAGTATGGTTATGGTTAAAAAGCACACTCTTTCAATAATATTCCAAACATTTTATATACTTCCAAGCACATGTATTAGCACTCTTTCTAATCAGCCGCATATTCACCACCTGTGTTTGTGTCTGTAGGATTATTTTCAAATTACTCGGCTTCAATGCACTGAAAAAGGGTTCGATATAATCAAATTAACTATACATGTCTCGAGGGTTTAACTTTTGTAAACCATAATCGGAGTAAACACGAATAACTTTGATACGAAAGGTTCATGTTATCGTCGTAAAATGTAACATAATAAAAACATTTTGCACTTGGAAACCAATGCTCTAGCTGCTTTTGTCATTGAATTTATTCAATGAATTACTTGCGTAAATGGCAATAGTCTTACGAATTTGAGATCTAATAAAAGACAGACAAACGCAGCCATATATCAACTTATGCCATGGAAGTATTATGGCTAATGTAAATTGTGTTTTATATTGTTTACCTTATTCAAGAAAACACCTAAGAAGTTATACTATGATTCATAGGTTAGGTCTCAGGATCACATACCTCTAACTATTTAGGTCGTAAGTCCGAGTCCCATTCGCTGCAAAAACTTTATGTGAGAAAGTTTGCAACTTCCTTTTGGAATTATCGTGGTTCTTTGCAGAGTCATTCTGAGGTGTTCCTTCATCAATAAAATCTAGTATTCCATGTATAACCGGAAATATGTTGAAAAAGGCGTAACATGCCATATGTCTATAGATAACAGCTATTAAATGCACCTCAAGCATGTCTTTCTGATAATATACAGTTATTGTAAATGGTAAACTTTTTCTTTTTTTGAAAAATGCTCATAAGTTTCTCATTTCCAATATGTCTTAAGTGTCACATCACGTAATCAGACGACAGTTCTGAATTGTACATAAATAATATTAAAGCCTCATTAAACTTCCGAAATACACAATTTTTGATTATAACAAAAATGATTGCAATTAAATGTGTTTATAGTATTGCTAAAACCATTCATGTAGACCCCTTAGTGACTGTTTCTTGAAAGCGAAACATAAATAATTTCCATCGAAATGTGTATAAACCTTTAAAGTGACTATGAAATATAACACTGATATGCTTTATGCTTGATTTTGTTTTATAGAATGTGATTCCTTTAATTAATTATCAACAACTATACTATAGGTCATAATGATATTTATGAAAAAGTATTTAATAAGTATGCAAATATGACATGCTTTATGCCTTGTGGTATAAGGCAAGACACACTCTTGTTTCAATTCCATGTGTACCTGGAACCGTCTTAACTTTAAATTTATCATTTTGTATTACTAATAACAACTACAACTGCGTTACTATTGTTGACTATGGCATAATTGATGTATTAAGTGCCTTGATCGGATCGAAATTGTTTTATAATGATGCATTTGTATTCGTTAATTGTTTTATATGAAACCGTCTTTTGATTTGATAATTAAGAACGTTTTTGTGAAACAATTATACACCTACTGGTATACACCAATGGAAAAGAAATGAACTATTATGTAATTTAGAACGAAACAAAATTTCCATCAAACGATTATAGTAAACCATAAAGCACTTTTAATTAAAAGTGTTATGCTCGGGTGCTATTAACATTTAATGTTAGAAGGAAATTAAGGGAAGTAACGCTCCTTGATTACCGTCGAAATGGTCATTAAGAGACTTTTCCAGTGTAAACACGTTGTTTCTCATATATATTTCCATATTATGTTGTTTATATCAGGCGCTTTCATTGCTTTTCTATAAACATGACACTGATTAATAGTAATTTAGACATGCCTATACAAAACGTAGTACGAGCTTTTATTCAATTTGGCTGATTTCAGCGGAAGCTTAACTTTTATAACTTTTGATTAACCAAGGAGCCAAAACTCAAATGATAAATATCTTTATCTATTCCAATTAAAATAATGACAAAATGATAAACAAGCTTGATTCAAATTATAAACACGAATTAAACATAACGATACCTGTACATACAAATACATTCTTAAACATATGTATATATATCGCTAATAAACGTTTTCGCATGATGTGATTACAGAATACACAAAAATGACCAAATGATACTAATAGATTATATTAAACACTAAAATATAATATGTAATATAATATATATATTATATATATAGAACATATAAAAAGTGTAGAAATCAGTGTCAAGAAATGCTTGCAATTGATCGCAAGGGATATACAATATGAGATATAACATGTCTCTGGTGAAAATAAATGTTATTATAAACATTTTCACCAGAGCAATTGGATATTAGTACTTACTCTCCTGATAACTTGAATAAAAACCATCATATATGGCATTCGTGTCAACAACCTTAATACAAAGTACACATATTTTAACACAGTTTTGGAATCAAATGAGCACAATCTAGCTATCAAGATAGCCTCATGTGTTTAATATCCTTGGTCTGGATATACAGATAAGACTTTTACAAATATCGACTTAATCATTATAAAATCATTGAGCTTTATATGGTTGTCAAACTATCCTCCTTTGCCTTTTATTTTTAAATAGCACTTTTAATAATTCATTGTAATTAATATACATGTTGTTTACGTTTGTCGGAAACACGTCTGTGATTAGATGATTTGAAAACTTTTCAAGAAACGCTCTCAATTTCACGATTGTTATATTACATCTATTTTTTCAAATTAACATATTCTTACTACTATCAAAACTGTAGAATGACATTAACACAAAAAAAAAAACTACTGAAATACGTATTTTTTACAAATTTACATTACAAACAATATGGCATTCATATGAAACAAAAAAAGCTAAAATAGGTCACCTTAACACATAGCAAGTCTAGGTACATTTCAAATATACTCACCTGTCGTAATTAATTCTGAACCCGTAACTTGAACTACTTGTCCGTAATCACTAACACACCAAGCCCCCCTAAATCACAACAAAGAACTCGCTTATGTACTTGAAACAGTATTTGATAGATAAAACTGACATGCCGTCAACGTCGTGGTCAAGTGATTGTTTGGCCTCGCAGCATTCCTTAAGGCTTTTTAATGAGCAAGAAATCCACAGGGCAGAATCGGCAGTCTTAACTTCTCCCAGTTATGTAGCACTGACTGAAAAAGATGATTATGTAGCCACAGGGCAGCCTCGATAGAGTCGTTGCTTCTCTCAGTGCTGTAGCACTGGCTGGAACAAATTATTAAGTAGCCAGCGGACAGTATTTGCAGGCAGAGTAGCTGTTATATCACAGTGCTGCACCACTTGCTGGAACAAATGCTTATGTAGCCAGTGGATAGCATCGACAGGGTATCTACTTCTCTGGGTGCTGCACCACTGGCTGGAACAAATGATTATGAAAACAATGGACAGCATCGGGAGAGTCGCTGCTTCTCTTAATGCTGCATCAGTTGCTGGAACAGATGATTATGTAGCCACAGGACAGCATCGGCAGATTCGTTACTTCTCACAGTACTACACCACTTGCTGGAACAGATAATTTTGTAACCATTGGATAGCATCGACAGGGTAGCTACTTCTCCCGGGTTTGCACCACTGGCTGGAACAAATGATTATGTAGTCAGTGGACAGCTTCGGGAGAGTCGCTGTTTCTTTCAGTGCTGCATCACTGGCAAAAACAAATGATTATGTTGCCACAGGGCAGCCTCGGCAGAGACGCTGCTTCTCGTTACGTCTCTCCGTGCTACATCACTGGCTGGGAGAAATGATTCTGTAGTCACAGAACAGTATCGGCAAAGATTTACTTCTCCAAGTGCTACATTACTGGCTGAACAGATGATTATGTAGCCAGTGGAGATCATCAACAAAGTCGCTACTTCTCCAAGTGCTGCACCACTGACTGGAACAAATGATTATGTAGCCAGTTGACATCATCAGCAGAGTATCTGCTTTTCCAAGTGCTGCAGCACTTTACTTGAAATGATGATTATATAGTCAGGGGTTGCTACTTCTGCTGGTGCTGAATCATTAGCTGGAACAGATGATTTTGTAGCCATCGGCAGAGCTGCTTCTTCTCCCAGTGGTGCAGCACTGGTTGGAAGAGATGATTTTGTAGCCACTGAATGGAATAAATGACTATGTAGCCACAGAGCAGCATCGGCAGAGTCGCTACCTCTCCCAGTGATGCACTACTGGCTGGAGCAAATGATTATGTAGCTACAGGGCAACATCGACAAAGTCTCTGCTTTTCCGACTGTTGCAGCACTGGCGTGAACAGATGGAGCCAAAGGGCAGCATCAAAAGAGTCTTTACTTCTCCCATTGTTACACAACTGACTGGAACAGATAATTATGCAGCCAATGGACATCATCAGCAGAGTCTCTGCTTTTCCGTGTGCTGCAGCACTGGCTGGAACAGATGATTATGTTGCCGTAGGGCAGTATCGACAGTCTTTATTTCTCACAGTCTGCACCACTGGCTGGAAAAGATGATTATGTAGCCACAAGGCAGCATTGGCAGAGTCGTTGCTGCTTCTCCCAGTGCTGCACCACTGGCTTGAACAGATGGTTATGTAACCAGTGGACATAAACACCAGTGTCGCTGCTTTTCCCAATGCTGCACCACTGTCGCTACTTCTCCCAGTGCTGCACCACTGGCTGGAACAGATGATTATGTAGCCAGTGAACATCATCAGCAGAGTCTCTGCTTTTCCGAGTGCTGCAGCACTTGCTGGAATAGATGAGTATGTATCCAGCGGACAGCATCGACAGTGCAGCTGCTTTTTTCAATGCAGCACAATTGATTATGTCGCCACAGGACAGTATCGGCAAATTCATTACTTATCCCACTGCTACACCACTTGCTGGAACAGATTATTATGTAGTCAGTGAATACTATCAGCAGAGTCTCTGCTTTTCCAAGTGCTGCAGGACTAGCTGGCGCTGATGATTTTGTAGCCACTGGACAGCATCGACAGTGTAGCAGTTTCTTTCAGTGCTGCGGCACTGGCTGGAACAAATGAATATATAGCCACAGGGCAGCATCGCCAGAGTTGATACTTCTCCCTGTACTGCACCATTGGCTGGAACAGATGTTTATGTAGCCAGTGGACATCAACACCAGAGTCGCTGCTTTTCCCAGCGCTGCACCACTGGCTACATAATCATTTGTTCCAGTCAGTGGTGTAACACGGGGAGACGCAGCGACACACAGCGACTCTACCGATGTTGCCCTGCGGCAACAGAACCATTTGTTTCAGCCATTAATCAGCATAGTCTCTGCTTTTCCGTGTGCTGCAGCACTGGCTGGAACATATGATTATTTAGCCAATGAACAGGATCGGCAGAGTAGCTGCTTCTCTCAGAGCTGCACCACTGGCTGGAACAAATGATTATGTAGCCACAGGTCAGTATCGGCAGAGTTGCTGCTTCTCCCAATGCTGCACCACTTGCTGGAACAGCTGATTATGTAGCAGCAGGGCAGCATTGACAGATTCACAAATTATCCCGGTAATGCATCACTGGTTGTAATAGATGATTATGTAGCCAGTGCATAGCATCGGCAGAGTCGCTGTTTCTTCCAGTGCTGCATCACTGGTTGAAATAAATGATTATGTTGCCACAGGTCAGCATTGGCAGAGTCGTTGCTTCTCTCAGTGCTGCAGCTATGGCTGGAACAGAAGATTATGTAGCCACAGGGTAATATCGACAGAGTCGCTACTTCTCCCAGTGCTGCACCACTGGCTGGAACAGATGATTATGTAACCAGTGGACATCATCAGTAGCAGAGTCTCTGATTTTCTGAATGCTGCTCCGCTGGGTTGAATAGATGATTTTGTAGCCACATGGCAGCATCGGCAGAGTCACTGCGTCTCCCAGTGCTTCTCCACTTCCCAGAACAGATGATTATGTAACAGCATTGGCAGAGTCGATGCTTCTCCCAGTGCTACAGCACTGGCTGAAACAGTTGATTAGCATGTAGATTCGTCTATATCAAAATATAATAGATTTATTGAAGTCGACGATTTTTCTTGTAGTCGATAATTATCAAAGTATTTGATTCTTGAATTTTTGTGGTTTCCGAAATTTTGTTCCCGTTGCCAACTCCCAATGCAAGCGTTGCCACAATGCCACGTTGTGCAGAGCTGGGTTTTGCTTCGTGTATCGGATACGACATTAACCCACTTTGGACGACTGGAGCGGAGATGCATCTAGTTTGTCGCTTGAAGACAGACTGGCTGGCATTAGCAGCTGTTTTATATCAAGAGACGATTATCAAATTAAATTGCAGTCACTTTTTGTCAATGATGTAGATGTGTGCATTTCATATTTATATACTCAACAACAAGCTATGCTTGATTACTTAGGTATTCACCAATAAGAACTATTATATTAATTTGATGATCCAATTATTCGTCCAAATAGAAGACTATAAATCGAATATCCGTCTGTAAATGACTGAAGCACTTCACTATATAAATTGCTTCGCCTGATTAAATGTTGAAGAACCTGCCACTTTAGAACATTACATGAAAAGGTAAAATAGAATAAAACAATATAGTTTTCCATATTAATATGCATAATTGTTGCAACATCTTTTGTTATCTGTATTTTATTATTTTTGTATTGTTGCGTTAATGTTGTATCTTTGATTCTATGCTTTCTATTCCACTTTTGTGGACTCATATATACTTCAATTTCAATCATTTGTAGTTTTAATTTGTGTAATTTAAAGGGACAACAGATGTACATGTGTGTCTCACTACACAGTTACACCCCTTTTTCCTAGGTAACATGATTCTTACGCTTAAAAACAAGGCCTATGTAATTTGGTTTTGAAATATTTTCAAAATGGTTCATAGTAGCTGTGATTTCTTTCTGCAGATGAGTAGAGCAAGAATTGGTTTAGTAAATACTGCAATAATACATTACGGGTGTTAAAAAGGTGACTTTTAAAGGATTTCAACATATTCTGGTATTTATGAGCATTTGAAAACTTTTTTTGTTACCAAGGAAATCATAGACCTTATTTTATATAGAACGTAGAACAAAATTCAATTGTGTAGTAAGACCTGTATGTCGAATTTGTTTAATTAAGAAAATTAAACAACAATAACATAAAGTACCTTCATTCATAGGAATGCAATGTTCAACAAGAGACACAACTTTCAAAGGTAAATGCTACCACAACTGCATACATATGTATATTCAATAAATTGAGTTAGAAGAAGAATAAGTACAATACATACACCTGCAACGTATGAAAACAACGGTCACCTACTTAGAACGGTAAAAACACTGGGGAGTGTAAATTATCGGGCATTCAACCTTGCTCTTCCAAGCGCCGTCACATCATAAAACGGAAATGGAAATATACCTACACTACTGCTCTTTTACAATTGCGATAGCATACACCTGTGCCTTAGGTAAAACTCAAACATAAGGACAATATATATGTATTCCTTGGAAATACACGATACTTTGCGCTGGTATATACTAAAGCCAAATCAGCAAGAAAATATTGGTTTACGGGAAGACAATTCAGAGAACAGAATCGCCAACATTTAACCCACAATACTTACGGTTCTTCCCATAATCAACGAAGAAAGCAGATAAGAAATGACAAAGGGTTTTGCGTAGAATAAGACAAAAACAAGAAAACAAATAGGCGACAGTCGACGTAGTATTCTAAATACACAATCTACAAGTATGAACACGTGTTATATAAGCATTATGAAAAATTTACAAAAAAATAAATTAGAACAACAGGGATTGCGTTTTTGTTTTGTGAACCGTATCCCAGTTACGTTTCAGGGTAATACATTAAAACGTCACACATTAAATTATCATCAAATCTAGCATGTACAGCTTTTATAATTTTCAATTACATTTTGCCATTAGTTGAATTTAACTTTCTTTTAAAATTTTTGTACGTAGGCTAAGAAATCAAAGTAATCATTAAGTGAATTGAATGAATTTCATCCATAAGCTAATTATCAAATATCACGTGCATATGTTTTATTCTTAAGAACTAGGCTACGTGTCATTTTCAATACATCATATGTTATATATGAGTTTACAGATCGAGGAAGATATTAGAGTTGTACCACAAAATTCCTGCAAATATATGTAGGAAAATGTCCAACTTGGACAGTTTACAAGACTATTCAGGCACGATACAACATAAACAAAACGTATCGCATGTATTCAGCTTGTACAGAATGAGGTTATGATATTTCTTTGCTACTTTAGTTTTCTTGCAAAACTTATTTATTCCGGCTAACATATTGTTGTTCTCGCATTTTAAATAGAAAAATTGCACTTCGTTGGTTTGGTTTTCAGTTAAAAGCTAGTATTTCCTTTTGTGTTGAGTACAGCAGAGCGCGCTGTCCTCCGCAGCTTATTGGTGTGTTTTTGTGTGCATGTTTTGTTTTCAAATTCATCATACTGTACCTTTTCAATACTTTATTTACTGGATTATATGCTCCTGGTGACATAACTTATGCTTTGTTCAATATGAACTGTCATCCGAGTGTCTTCTGTCTTAATTGAAATCGCATTTATATTCGTATCTGTCGTTATCGCTTGATATAGGATTCACCCCGCATCCTTGCTTTCTTTGGTTTAGTGACCACCATTTGACGATCTAATAATGTACCATTTTCCAAACTCTCTGTTTCGATGACATACTACATGACGATAGCTTCTTCGCATTGAATATTATAAGAGTACTCTCATTTTCTTTTTTAAATATATGAGGATATGAAGGTTAGTATATATCTACATACTACTCCCAACCGTCAGTTTCTAATTATGGTTTCATACAGATATTATCAAGATAAATAGCAGTATGAAACTGCCAGTCTTTAAATATACTAGATTTATTATTGTTGCAGGTGCCTTCCTATAAAAGAACAATGTAACATTTGGAGTGTATAAGGATACTTTTCTAAATATGCTATCATGTGCATTGATAGTTCTTTTATTGAATGAGATTGATTAGAATTAAAACCATATTGATATGTTTGTATTGAAAATGTCTAACTATGATTGTCACGTATTTAAGAGTGTTCTTAATTATAATAGCAAATTTATCACACTAAAACATACATAATTAAAAAGATGCTTGTGTTCTACGATTAATATGTAATTCAATAAAAAATTATCACATTTGTCATAAACCAGCTGTGGATTATTTTTCATTTCAAAATAACCTGTACAATGCCAATTTACCAGAAACCTTGTTATGATCGTTATATACGTTACTGGAATTATATAACAATAAATGGAATATTCAAAACCTGATTTCTTTTTAATTAGCCTCTAAATAAATTTCAATCGGCGGCAGTGTAGTCGATAGAGTGTTATTTGCCTACTCTAGAGATTTCGTGTTCGTTACAATGCCCCATCAGATACAAAGTGCTGTTTCTACCCACTCGCAATCGAGCTAAAATTAGTATCAAACTATCGAAACTTTCTAAGCTTCTAGATAATATCGCCTTACCGAACAAAGAAATGTTATATCAACTAGTAAAAGATCAATAAGTCAGTAACTGTACACAATGTAACACACTGTAATGTCTCAGTGGTATTGTCTCTAAACATTCTGCACTGGTAACAAACATATACTATTATTACTGTGCAAGCGTAACTATCACTGAACAATCTAGACAATAAACGGTGCCCTAAACTGATACTGTACAAACAGCACTGTGAATGGCGATATTGGATTACCATTTAGCATACTGGTCTAGCACTAGACTTCATTCTCACTGTAACTTACTGAGTGCATTACCAACGAAAAAGCTACATGGTACTGTAATATCAGACGAAAACTGAGCCCACGGTCTTCCAAATCTAGACCCGGCATTGATCCGGTAATCCACTCGTTACAACAATTTAAGGCAATGGTGTAAACTATTAACATGCCCGAATCACGCATACCAAATATTGTTTTGTTCAATGTATAAGATAAGCTATCTGTTATGCACGTATTGATGAGCAAGAGTGCAAAGTTTAAGTGTACGCACGTTTCCGGAGCTGATAAAGTATGGATCGTTTCGTTCTAGAGATTGTTCTAGTGTTGTCTTTATTTGAGATGAGAGTGTGCTCATAACAGATTAAAGTTGCGTGCCATGTCATCGTTAAAGATAAAAATAATGTACCGATTGCAAGCGTACAATCTATCTGTATAATCACTAACAAAACTATAATATACACTATTGTCATATAGTGAGTAAAACTGACTGAAGAAGAACAAACGTTTGCATTTTTTTTATTTCGAATATGTGTGTTTGTTTACGTTTAACACCATTTGTTTTCGATTTCATATAATATTGTAGTGTATACTTACTACACATATTTGGTCACGTGTCTGCATTGTACTTAATGCCACACAATTATAATTGCTAATTATCAGATATATTCCTTCATAAATATTGGTGCTGGAATTGAAACCAGTATTTGCTTTCAGTACAATAACACATTGTGTGTCTGTGTGTTTTTTGCAATTACTAAACATAATTTTAAACTGTTATGTTTCTATACAATAATTTAAACGTTACTTACAGCACATAGCTTAACTCTTAATTGTCGTTAGCATTTTAAGAAACCACTATTATAATTCGTTTCTACGTGGAACAGACACAAATAGAAATACTGGAGATGTTGAAAGAAACATTCGGAGTTACTTTGACATTTGTGAGTTCTGAATAAAAGCGAGTATTTTAAGGTAGGCACCCATATAGTACTTTGTACTTATAGTAACTTTCTGGCTTTAATACCATATATAGCGATAATAGCGAATATTGAGGGTAAGCTCATATTTATTTATAACGCTTCGTGAGGCGGTTCCAAATAATGCACCATAACACTAATAACTTAGGCTTGTTTTACTACACCTCCATAACTCTCTTGTAATCTCCAGGACGTTTGAAAATTAATCCAAAAATGTTTCTGAAACTCTGAGTTTAGTATCCATAGAAACTAATCACGCCCTAAACGTCTCATATACCAATTAATTATACACTGTTCTACATATAGAGAAATGCACTTCTGGATCTCTGAACACTTTAACAATGGTTGTAAGTGTTACATGTAGATAGTCATTTGTCACTTCAAAAATGCTGGAAAAAACATGAGTTTAACCAGGTTGCCGATTCACAATCTAAATGGTTTGATGACACCCTTTTATTTTAGGCAGTTATGTTCAGTTCTTGCAGTGTATCACTACACATATTCATGCAACAGCATCCAATGTCAACCAAACCTGACAAAATTCATGACAACATTCCACTCTTCTCATCTGTAGATAAAGCATGATTATTTTAAGCATTTTCTAAAACAATATGACCAACCAATTTACACAGCTTTAATTTCTCAATCGTAATCATGATGCTTCCGTCATGTAAGGGAGGTAATTGGTAAATGAGACCTAAACCACGTGAAAGTGGTATCGTATCAAACATGGTTTACTCATTGAAAGGTTTAATTATGTGTTGGAAATTGTTCTTTGAGGCATCAGCTTTTGTTCTTAGTGTTTTTCTATTATTAAATGCATTAAACGAGTAAACAACGTTTTCATTTACCATTTATTTAATAGATCACCTCTATAAAAAAATCGGGCAAATTAGTTTCTGTGAGTCGTCATATGACGTGACGTCATAAAATACGTCATTTTACCATGACAAATCGACGTCATTCTTATATTCGGGCAAGTTTGAAAGTACTTCGGCAATGTACGCAAGAGTCCTGAATTATTACTCTAGGTTAATATATAAATGTATCATGAGTTTATAAACTGCTGCACAGTAACCACATGGAATTTGTTAATTATCTTGACAAAACTTGAAAACGTTTTAATTTCATTTTAACATATTTTCTGTTATTTTACTGACATAAGGTCAACTTTGTCTGTTGAGAGGTGGTGGTATTTACTTAACAACACGGAAGGGCAAACTACAAATAACATGTTCGTCCAGAAGAAGGTAACATCGCATAGATGGTTACTTTTGTGGTCGAAATAGATAATGTATGTAAAAAGGGCGATAACTCCTACTCCATCGTATAACATACACATAGGTTAGGTACACACGCATTATATATAACATAGATGACATACAACATAATATGCTACGTTTGTTGTCTCTCCTTATATACACACTGTATACAGAACAATAGTTAATTATTTATCTAGTTGAGTATCATCCACACATGTATAATGTCTATATTAAACATCAATAAAACATTTCCACATGGCATATCTTAGCTTTGAAGATTCTGACTTCTTATTGTTGCGGTAAATATGTGTTTAAACGTAATTATGCATCTGAATAAGATATATAGAAATTGTGCAATGTCACGCTCATAATGTGTTATTGTTAAGTAGGGTAAATTGTTTTACCGTCGTTGTTCTCGTTTGTAGATATAAATATTTAAATGCGTTTATACACGGACTAGACACAAATAGAAAAAACAACAACAATGGAGATAGTAAAAAATAAATTCGAAGGTACTTGGACATTTGTGAGTTCTGAAGATGAGGACCAGTTTATGAAAGATTGTGGTTAGTACATGTAGTTTTTTGTGTAACCTAAGCATCTTATGATAACGTATTTTAGCATAACATTATGTGTAATATTTAACATATATAAAACGGGGATAAGATTAATTTTTGCTGTATTGACAGATAACGTTTATCTTGCAGCAATACATGGTAAAGTCATTATTTTTGCATTGTGCTAAATCCATATTTAAACATTGATTTTTTTTCTAACGTTAATACACTGTCATAATCTAATCTTACCTGTATCGAACAAATTCCATAAATGTTACATTATTTTGTTTTGTTTTATTTTCAACAATCAAATCTTAGGGCATAGATTGTCTGAGGGCAAATACCGCAACAATGCGTTTAATTTTTTGTACTCAAATCAGTGGTTTCTTTTTTGAATAAAAATAAGTAAAACACGCGGAAATAATATATGATATCAACTGTTAACTTGTAAATGTCCTATATCACTATGCGTCCAGTCTCTCACACGAAACAGAAAGAATATATGTGTTTACATTTTATTTCACTATATTCTCTAAATAATTTTTATAAAGTATTCACTTGATATTGTTAATATTGTTATTATTGTTATATATATATAAGTTATCAATTTGCATACATCATATGTGTCATTTTATATATATTGTAACGTTAGCAACAATACATGATCTAAGTAAACGTATAGCCTCCATTATACGCTGGTTAAACAATTATACCGGAACGATTTTGATAGGCGTACTTGCGAATACCATCGGACATTTTACGGTTTTGTTTGTAAGAATTAATGATCAGTAAATATAAATTTATGCAAAAAATGATCCAATCACGTGTGAGAGAGGTATCGACTGTAATAAATACATTGAAGGTGATAATAATCCACGCATATGTGTGCCATTAAAAACAAGTTGATTATTTCGGTACTCAAACTAATTTCAGATACTGTTATGCATCTTTGAATTCTCATTAATATATATTATTTTGGTTGTAAAGGTTATACAGAAGCGGCTGCTGATAAACAACGAGAGTCCAGAGTGACGTTCCAGTATGCAGTTGCGAATAACCATATTCAAGCATGGAGTATCCCTTTCCCTGAAAAAACGGACGAGAAAATTGAAATTCCATTTGAACTAGGAAAAGTGTTCAAATTTTCAGACCCAGTAACAAGGGCTAATTTCAATGTAGGTGTATGTATTGTTGTCTTGCACCATATCTGTGTTGCGTATGCTATTTGATTTCGTGTTGTCTAATAATTAATTGATACAGGAGTGTTCGACTTTTCAGATTAATCAGAAATGATACAATACCATGCCTTGAATTAGATTGTGTAGTTCAGATATCATAAAAAACATATACCTATGTCAACATAACGTGATTTCCCTTTATGAATAGTATCCGTTTATAGCGATAATATTTTCCTTTTAATAAGCACAATTATTTCAAGTATTATAAACGATCATAAAAAGATAAATAACAATTTTATAGTAAATGATTAACATAAAAGTAAACTTCAACAAAGATTTGGTCTTGTTCTTGTTTTGGAACTTGATATTGTTTCATGTACTTCGGATATTGTTTGAAATTTTTATTTGATACCGTTTTCAAACATATAACGTTTGTGCTTGAACTTGGCATTGTGTCATGCGCATAGTGTTTTATATGTGTGAGGAGTAAATTGTGAGAAAGACTATGTCTTGTTTAAGGCTTTGGGAAGGATTAACGTTTAGGAAAAACTTTTGTTTTGGAACTGAAAACTATTTCATGAGCATTAATTACAGTGTTTTATGTTAAACCGTTTTCAAACAAATCAGTGTAATTTTTATTCTTAAACAGTGCATAAAGGTCATGCTCGTAGTTTTTTTAGGGAGAAAGTTCATTGCGATTCTTTTTTGCTAATCTGCTTGGAAAGGCTTTACGTTTTAGAATATTTTATGTCCTTGTAATGGGTATTGTTCCATGCACATTAGTTAAGGTTTGGAGTTTTTATGTGTAACCGTTTTTATATTAAGTGTAACGTTTGTGCTTGAACTGGGCATTATTTTATGCTTTTATTTCTGTTTTTAAGGTTTGAAACAGTTCTCAAACATATGCTGTTTAGGCACATTGTTTGAACAACTGGTCTCCTGACATAATAGTCCGTTTATCATCATGGGGATTTGAAAACGTATACTGTACATGGGTGATTGGTTGGCTAGATTTTTTGTATGATTTCTAAATATTAAAATCATTTATATTGTTTGACATTTACGAACCGTGAGACAAGCAGCTTGGGGAAAATTTATATACTATAAAGTTTGAAAATGAATCGTTTAACATAAACTCAAGCCTTATTGAATAAATGCACATTCACCTTACAGAAGATCCAGTTTTTAAGTTGTAGAAACGAATGCCAACATTTTGACAATTTGAGAATATCGAGAGCTTTCATTGCATCTAAATTAAACAAATGATTTGTTATACATAAAGAATCTAGTTCACGATTTCTAAAAAATCAATCTTAATAAAAATAAAACGCAGATTCATTGAGTATGTTTATTATATATTTATGCGAAGCCTGTCGTTATATATTACAAATAGGTGCATCTTACCTGTATAAATAGTGCACAATTTTCTTTTATATATAACCTTGTCATCGCCTACGTGTATGCTGCAAATTAATTACTTTGTTTTGGGATCAAAAAGAATATTTAATAATAGATATTTTAAAATTGAGCAAAAGTATTGTTTTTCTAGTCAAAGTTTTAATTATAAATCGATTTGCGACATAACACAACTATAGCCCTGTTATATAAATAGTTATTGTATTTCGTATCTTGTTATTTATTCATTTGAATGGCTATGAACATATTTAGTATTCTATTGGTGTCGTTAGTATCGTGTTGTGCACAGATCAAACATACATACATATTGAATATGGTAGGTATGGCGTGACTTCGTATGTCCTATTAACCTACTCAAATCCATTGATGTAACAATTTATTCATTTACGTAAGGTGCAGGATAATTAATAAATAAATCATGGTTGTTTAGACGGGGAGCATTAATAACGTAAATGAAATTTCGTTGGTATGACATTACATTCAAGCAATAGATAGATGAACACTTTTCGCTTTAATTAGTTTTACTGTTTCACTTCAGGTAATAACGACTTTAAATGGGGAAGATTTGGTTGAAATAATAACTCCGGTATCCAATGACAAGGCAAAAAAGACAAAGGTTGTCCTTACACGTGTAGGAGATACACTTGAAGCTGTAGGAAATGTTTTGTTATTATTGCTTTACATATATATTTAGTCTCCTGATTCGCAACATCTCTTATCTTCCCCCTTTTCCTTATCATTTTTCATGTTCATATCTTTGTCAATGTATGTGTTTATGCCATTGTCTTTGGCACTGTGATCTATGTTTATGTCAATTTGTATGTCCCTGTATCGAATGTGTTATTTCATCTGCCCTTTAAGGTCTCACTACATCTAGTTGAATTGTTTTCTTTGTTCTATAAAAAATATGAAATAAAGTCTATGATTATCACGGCGAAAAAACGATTCCACAAACACTTCGGCTCAAAGCAGAATGTATCAGCATTTTAATATCCACAATAACTGGTAGGTTGGCCAGCTTGTTTTTTAAAGAAAGTTAATGACACATTAGGGTGTTTTTAAAAAAGAAGTCCTCAAATGCTCATTGGTTAAAATCCTATAAAGTCACCTTTTCAACACCAGTGATGTGATATTACTGAATACTATGCCAGCTGTTGCTTCAATCACCTGCAGCAAGAAGTCATCGCCACTAAACCAAATCACATTGGAAGTTTTTATAAGTTTAAGAATGTTGTTGTCGTGATAAAATGAGCGTAACAGTGTAGTTAGACCGTTAACAAACTGTGAGTGTGTATGTATAAATATCCACTTATAACACGCCTCGTTTCTTCATACTTGCAACCATGTATGGCATGATTATTATGCATATACTTAGAGCGTTAATGTGTGTATGTGCATATTAGATTGTTTTACTTTTTTCGATACCTATTTCTGTTTAACCAGGTATGTAGATTTTAGTGAAGCTCGACCTACTTAACTTCGAAATATTCGTTACAACGATCACTAGATTATTATATATACATGTATCTAAACAAGGTGAAATACACTTATACTACGTTTGATTTAGCTAATGATATAAAAATTATGTCTTTAATCTTAACTCTTTTATCGAACTAATTATAACAGCTGTGCTATTGTATTTTATTCTTGCATTTTGGTATAATTGCGATACAAAAGAATATAGTATGATATCTTAAAAAAGTGAACGTGATTAACCAACGCATAATCAAAGATGCGACATTATTTCTTATTAATTATGTTTTCATCATCTTTAAATTAAATACTTTATATAGATCGTATCTCTTAAATAGTTTAATTGTCAACATATATTGAGTGTCTATGTTGACTCGGTTCCTAGAAAAAATGATACTGATAACAAAACTCTTTAGAGTACGTTATGATTCTTAATGGATACAATGAAACAATCCAGCTGTTATTATCTTTTCTTTCAGGTGTATTCTTTGATTGACGATCCTTCAAAGAGATGCAAAAAGGTGTTCGCAAAATGTTAAAAAAAAAAAAGAAGGATTTTGTCTGATGGAAAAACACTATACGCAGCATCGGAACTATATTGATATAATAATAATGTTTTTATTCTTAATTTTAATTTCAATACTTTGAAAATCAAATTCATGATTTTTTTTTGTTCGGATATATGATTGTCGAATAATTGTTCACTGAGGGAATGTTTATTGCTGCACATTAAATTCGTTGAGTCAGCAAAATAAGTACAATGTTAACATTCCCCAGGTTGTTATGCACATTTCGCTTTATATAATTACACTACAATTACGTCTATTTACACAATGTCATATAACAAATATAGTTGAATATAATGGTCATAAAAATACCTTACTTATCAATACTTAAATAGCTTTTTGGAGCGTTTAAATAAAAGTGAGATTATCATATTAAGCATGTACGGTATTAAAGATAACATGATATTTCAGGAGAGAAGTTCAATTGATGATATTTGTTTGCTGTAATACTAAGCTTCACATTTGAGATATGACGGCACATGTCTACGTAGGTTCAAGGATGGATTTACGTCACGTATTCGAATTTTAATTAAATTTATTTAACATTTGAAGACATGACAAAACATTAGAATTTCATAACTTCGTAACGGCACGGTTTAATATCACCAAATTAATTCGAATGAATAATTTGATATGTTTTGGTAATTGTATTCCCACAAATGAATTTAGTAAACTCGCAAGCCTTTTATCTTTGATCAGTTTACATATAACATCTTCTATTTTTTTTACAGAGACCTTGATGGTATGTTAAATAATATACGTTGTCGGGTAACATTTGCTTAGAATTCAACAAATAAACAGGCAAACACTTATAGTTTTTACTTGATTTCAAGACGAATGATGATATATCTTAAAATGTTTCTATGAACAAAGTATATTCTAATACAAGTGAAATAAAAATATCAATTCAAATCGTGTTTGTTAAACATATGTAGTAGTCCCAAGTGGGTTTATGATCTTAAATCCTTTCGCATCCTGCTACTTGATGACTGCCCATTTAACAGTAGTACATTATGTACTCCAAAGCAAACGTAGTGGTGTATTTCTTTTAACTTGCA
Organism: Panopea generosa; assembly: GCA_029582155.1. Classification (NCBI taxonomy): domain Eukaryota; kingdom Metazoa; phylum Mollusca; class Bivalvia; order Adapedonta; family Hiatellidae; genus Panopea; species Panopea generosa. Next base: position 86,194,016 of record CM055897.1, on the reverse strand, counting down.
TTGTATCGTTTCTGAAAAGAAAAACTTGTATAAGCGTTATGAATTCAGACTTCTTTGGCTTTTGCAATATTAATTAACATTAATGTGTTCACATTACATATTTGAAATATTTTGTGATACAAACAAAAGTATATCAAATGGCTAATGTCAGTATAGAACACAATAAAGGTCATGCCTATGATCTTTCCCCCCCCCCCCCCCCCCAACGAATTGCAATGTAAACTAATAGAAGACATTAATGATAGTATCTAAAATACTTTAGTTTATTAAAAGTACTTAAATAATACATTTATCTTCCCGAGTTTCATTTAACGATATTGTAATAGTAAAGTGAATCACAGTCAAGCGAACCATTTAAGATAAAAATAACTTCTTAATGCACGTCTAGACTATAATTCCGTACGTTATATTGTTATTTCATGTCAATTAATTATTTTATTGTGTTGGTTATAAAACGGATTGTCTGCTTATCAGTGTAATATTTGTATATCTGTTAAAATGCATGTACGAGTACGTAAAGATGTTATGTAAAATGTCTAATAGTCTGAAATTATCAGGTGAGGCAGAAAAAAAAACAGTAAGCACTTACCCATACGAAAACAGAACCCTTGTCAAAAATGACGTTAGACATTTTCTTAACTCAGCTGTTGATCCTATTCAGACAGTTGCAAATTCAACCACACTAATAAACATGTTCATGGTGTTTCCTGGTGATACTAAGTAAAAGCGTTCTAAGTGTTCATGTTATTGTAACGTTCACTCCTTATATATATGCTAAATACATAAAGGTATAAATCAAATTGATTATGAGTCTTTGATATTTGATCTTATTATACGTTTGATGATTCTCCAAGCTATTTTTTTACTTTATGAAACCTTTCTAGTGTAAAAATAATAATAATGAAATATTTATTTTCTGAGGATAAGATTTTTGGCTATATAGCCAGTCTTACATATGGTCCTTTAAAACATACATAATATTTACAACAAGTTAAAACATGACATTATCATATCAAATATATAAATGTAATTTGGTCTGCAATCTTAAACGAATTTTGTGAATTGATGTTGGTAGCTTGTTCCATTCTAAGACTGCATATAGAAAACACCCTGTCATAAAACAAATTTAAAAGTATCGTTATCAATTAGTTACACTTAGTGACTTTCTACGGTTGGTACGTGTGCTCATTATGTACAAAGTCATGAACTAGCTTGAAGCATGTTTTTGAATAACAATACATTTTTCCAAGTTAGTCGACACGACCAATGCTCAACAACAACGTAAGCACCGATACTCGACTAGTATGTGCCGGGCCCGATTAGCTCAGTCGGTTACGCGTCTGACTATCAATCCAGGGGTCGTGAGTTCGAATCCACCGCCAGGCAACAGTCTCCGTGATGATTTATATATGACATTGTGTCTCTTTATCATTCGTCTCTCACTACTGATTCAAGTGGGAAAGTTAACAGTTACTTTCGGAGATGTGGTGTGCTCGAGTACTGGTTAATCCCAGGAAACAGTGGTTAGGTTAACTGGTCGTCTGTTAGCCCTCGATGGCATAAACATGACGCTAAATATGCAATTAATCAATCAATCAAACGACTAGTATGCAATTTATGTACGGGAAAACTCTGGTGGAGATTATTCCATTATATTTATAATCTTAATTTTATCATACGTAAGCGAAACAAATAGCACCACTTTCAATAGGAAATTGATGTTAATGCTGGTCTAGACTACAATTACTCACATTCTACAGTGAACAAAATATAAACGAATCACTTTATTGTTAATTTTTAAATAAGATTGTCTGCTTTTGGGGGTTAAATTTGATTTGCTGCAAAGAAGTTGATAGGTACAGATATATTTTATATATAATTACCTATACGCGTGTTATAATACGTAGCCTGGCAATTCCAATTTGTCTGCGACAGGCTTTATATATCAAGTAGAAGTATCTTTCAGAAAATATGCAATGATTCGATATATACTTAAATCAAAGATTGGTAAACCGAAACAGTTGTGTTCTAGAACGTATATTATACCCTTCTCAAAAACAAAATATGAGATATAACTTTAACATGTCCGGCAAACGAAGCAAACATGGATACGGTTTTACAGATATGAACCTATCAGACTCTACCTGCACTCCTTCATGAATGGAGGATAGTCTTGACAAAAATTACGTAACGCGTTTTGTGAGTTGGAATTATTCCACTGTTTTAATCCCCTCGAATGCCAAAACAAATTCCGATTAAAAATACGTATTTGTATTTCTTAACCTGATATTTCGGATAATGTGCTAAGTATGTGCTAAGTATGTGCTAAACACGCACGCACGCACGCACGCACACACGAACGCACGCACGCACGCACGCACGAACGCACGAACGCACACTTATATACATATATATAATATTATATATATACTAGCAGAAAAAAGAAACTGCGCATGTGTAAAATGTTCATGTATCGCGCAATTTTATAAATTAAAGCTTGAAACTTTACACAGGTAAGTTGTGTATCCCTCTCGGTCATTTACACTGGTCACTGCCTGAGTTGCACGGGTAGTTTCTCTGTCTGGCCAACGTCTTCGTTTTCACGTTTTTTTTCGGCCAGCAGTCAATCGCAAACACGTTTGTCGCCTAAACCTGTGTAAAAGCATAGTGTTGATACCTGTAAGACACTAAACCAGCATAATTTTGAAAAACGTCTTTGATATGCCATGCCAAGGTTGAATGAAACTGACAGATGCCGCGCCGTAGGCATGATTGAAGCAGGTGTACGTCATACTGACGTTGCAAGACAATTTGGTGTGCACCGAAATACTGTAAACGCCTTGTGGAGACGGTACCAACAGTTTGGAACCACCAGAGGCCGACCTCGATCAGGACGTCCACGCGTAACCTCGAATCACCAGGTTACGTACATCCGGGTCGCTCATCTCCGTGATCGACTCAGAACTGCTACTTTGACGGCTAGAAGTATTCCTGGCCTTAGAAGAATTAGTCCCCGAACAGTACATAATCGATTGCTTGAACGAGGCATACGTCCACGACGTCCAGCCATACGTCCTGTTCTCCAACAACGTCATCGTGTAGCACGTTTTGCCTGGTGTAGACGACACATACAATTCACTCACGCAACAGGACTGTGCACGTGTTCTTTTCACGGATGAGTCCAGGTTTCATCTCGACAGCAGCGACGATCATTCTAGAGTGTACCGTTGTGTTGGTGATCCTTTCCATGACATTTGTGTGATTCAACGACGTCCATTCGGCGGAGGTAGTGTCATGGTGTGGGGTGGCATCTCATCCCGTGGCAGAACAGCTCTTGTGGTTGTGGACGGCACACTTACAGGCATCAGATACCATGACGAAATCATATGGCCTCACGTCCTTCCATTTGTGCAGCAACGTAACGCCACGCTGCAACACAATAACGCTCACCCGCACGTCTCACGGGTCGTCACCGACTTCTTGATCCAGAACAATGTGAATGTACTGCCCTGGCCTGCAATGTCACCGGATATGTTGCCTATAGAACACGTGTGAGATGAGATGCAGCGTCGCTTACGTAGCCTCCAAAATCAGCCGTTGACGTTACCAGACCTGTCAAGTGCGCTTGTGAGAATCTGGAATGGTATTCCCCGGGCATTTTTCAGCACACTTGTCGCATCAATGAGGCGTCGTTTCCAAGAATGCATCGATTCCAATGGTGGAAATACACGGTATTGATGAGATGGACTAAGTTAAGAGAACATCTCTGAAAACTGATCTCTTTCTAAGACGCTGCTGATGCAATAACCATATCAATTGAGCTGGTGTTAAATAAAGTTCAGATAAAACCCTGTTGAAATTTTTTTTGCCATTTCTTATATATCTCCTAAGTTAAAACATATTATACCAATGCACAGTTTCTTTTTTCCGCTAGTGTATACGTAATTTAATGTTGTCAATGTTCTCTGATGCAGAGCATCTGCATCTGTACATGTCGACATTAAATCGGTCATTATGCTTGAGTGTGATAGTTGAAAATATATGGGGAAAACAGTTGTGACTTCATATTAAAGCCGTGAACTAACAAAAATATCAGATACGCGTTCTACTTCCGCTTTATTATACAGTTAATTACTGTTAAGTGTTTCTACCTCTGAAAAGTCACCCCAGCACATATTATCTAATACTTCTCAAAATAGTTAACACAAATATCACACAATTAAAAATAATGCACTGAAACTGTGTTTGTTTATATCTCTGTGTATACGGATACATCGTTTAAAACAGGATATTCATGTATGACCTTTGAATTTTATCCCTCCTGTTAAATAGGCTGGCTGTTCCAAATCAAGGTTTTTGATTGTCTTTGTTATACTTGACCTGACCATATTCTTTTATTGACACCGTCTCGATTTATCCTGTGACGACTGGGTGAAAAGTGATGTTGATTGCACTCGTTAGTCAGGTTTACAGTACGCATATTGTCATTTCGTATGTCTGTATGTGTACATAATTGTAACTATTATTGCATTGTTTAAATGTGTGAATTTGTGGTTGGTAAATAATGAGCTACGTAACCATAACCCAGTAATTTTAATTATATATTGTACTTATACTTTATTTAGCAAAAAAGCTAACCAGTTAACATGGTTGATATCTCAACGATTTGAAATCAAATTGTTTCCACATTTGAAAAGAGAAACATACAAAATATTATGCAATTGTCAGACCATTTTATCAGTTTATCGTAATAAAATCACTGTGAAATCGTTTTTTTAATGACAGCTGTATTCAAATTTATTTACGCAAATTTCGATAATGCGAAAGTTTTATGATAGAATCGTTCTTAATTACTCATTTGAAATGAGCCCGAATTCATGTAGTTTACTCTACTGTGGTTGCTTTATTTCATTCATTTCAATCGTGTGTCTCCAATTGATAACATTTTCATATCTTGATGTATACCGTACAATAAAAACAGTCCGCCTTATGGTAACTTTAGATCCATATAAAGCTGCAAATGAACTAAAGTTGCCTAATGATCAATATGTAATTACACCCACTAAATACAAAATGTATCATTAGTGAATGAAGCTCAATAAAGTACAATAGCTAGTTAGAGATGGTTCACTCCCAAATGCCGATTGATAAGTTAGTGTCTATATGCAATTATATAGTATAATATGTCATTTACTTAAAATTATCATAAGTATCAAATTTACAACGTCAGTGATCATATGGAATTGGGTCGTATTTCCACAACAGCAATGTGGTGTGTCTTTATTTGTCCTATGAACGAAGGGCCGTGAGTTTGATACCTATCACAGTCATGAGGGGTGCAATTAAGAAGATAGTTTACCATCCGGAAGGCACTGCCATTGTTAGTAATTGGTTCAAAATCTTCGTAAATTAATCGGCATAACCAGTATCTAAATATATTTCTTTTATCAAGATAGAAACACGATTAATGAATGACAAACATATTCGTGAATTCCCATGGCCTTAGATGCAGTTATAACGTGAATAAATCGTGTAAAGCTTATATTTACTGATCAGTATTTATATTATGCAAATACGCTGCTACGCAAACTGAAATTATCGTAATTTGTTTAATGTAATCGTAAAATCTCGACCACTCTGCCACCGCTAGTATTGGAATGGTCACTAGATACTTGCAAAGATACAAATGCATACTATTATTATACAAATACATTTTTACATTTTTTATGATATGAACAACCGTTTACGAATCAATGCAGGAAAATGTTGCTTATGAAATTAACAAAAACAATTCTTGCAATGGGATTCGAACTGAGATCGCCCAAATCACAAATCATAGATATAAGCAATGCTCCAAGCAGGAACATAACAAAAAGTTTCGTATCAATATAAGTTTAAACATAACCATTTATTCTAGTTAAATCGGGTCTAATTCATATATTGTCAATGAAAGCGAGTGTTAATACATGTATTTGGCAATCAACAACCGTATTTAGCAATATATGTAAGCCAGGTAGTAACAATGCTTTATATATATTACAATTAAACCAGTTTTTTAATTTTATTGAAAATGTTGAACTTTTGTTAAATTATTGTGCCGTTTTAGATAAGTTTGAATGTTTTTAGAAACTAAAATCTTAATACAATGTTGCTTAATACTGATCTGATAGAATGTAGTTACTGTAAAACAATTTTGATTGATAGCATAGTGATTACAAAATGACGCATATTGTCAAAGGACAATTAAACAGTTTAGCCGTATAATTTCATATAAGCAGGGTCAGAAAAAATGTTATACTGTAATAAAACTTCTGAGCAAATGATATATACTATAACACATTACGGTGAACATATGATCTGAATTCTACGATATCGTGACTATCTTTTTTTCTGTAATATTCTTTTTTGATTATAACGATTGTTACTAGTTTACGTACTTAATGAGTTTTAGCTAAAGTTTTGACTGTCACAGTGTTTAACTATTATTTTTTACTGTGTTTTAGCTGATGTTTAGACTGTGTTGCAGCTGATGCACTGACTGTGTTTCAGCTAAAGTGTTGACAGTGTTTCAGCAACTGTTTGGACGCTGTTTCAACTTATGTATTGATCGTCTTTAGGGTAAATTGTTTCATCTGTTTCAGATATATATTGAATAAATTTCAGCTACTATATTTCCTTGTTTAAGCTGACTTATTTATTCTGTTTCATTTAAGTTATTGACTGCAGTTCAGCGGAATTGTTGACTGTATTTTAGCTAATGTAATGACTGTGTTTAAGCTAAACGGTTGACTATGTTTTTGCTATTGATTGTATTTCCGCTAACGTATTGACTGTATTTCAGCTTATGTCTTGACTATGTTTTAACTGATGCTGCGACTGTGTTTCAAAGATGTTTTGATTATGTTTCAGCTACTGTTTTGATTATGTTTCAGCTTGTTTATTGACAGTGTTTTAACTAATGCATAAGCTTTGTTTCTGCAAAAATGTCAGCATAAAATATTAAAACTAGCTTGTACTCGCCTATCAAACAGTAATTTATTCTTTCAGTTTTATTTGAGTAAATCATATTTACACAATGGTAACAAAACCGAGAAGAAGTGTCATTATTTATTTCTTAGTATTATAAAAATAAGCAACTTTGCTAATTCATAATCACCAATGAATTGTCATTATCAGCACATAAAAACACGTATGTGAACAATACTAATAATATATCATTCATTTATTCAAAACGACTGATCCATATATAATTTTATCATCACTAAAGTGCCTACTTCCGAACATTGTAGCAAATAAAGTGTCGACTGATAGACTAATAACTCTTCAAATACTCTTCAAAAAATCTTCCAGGAATGCTTACAACGTTGAAATAGTTAATATAATAGAAAATAGAACCAGTTCGCTTCATAAATCATAATTATCCTGGGAGCAGTTCGTTGCAAGCGATATATCAGTATTTTTATTGGAATATTCCTGCAACACCTGACTTGATCATAATTAGATTAGTCTTTTAGTGAATACAAACACTGGTTGTTTGTTAGTCGACTAGCTAAGTTTAAAAATCGTATGTTTATATTTTAATACAATTAGAAATATGCAAAATAGTAAATATGTTATATAATGAGTTATTGCATGTTTATTTTTTTTGGTTATTTCAGTTGGTTATGCAATGAAATAATAATGTAGTTTACAATAATGACTTAAAAAAGTTTCTATTCATTTACGAAAGTATTTGAATACTATCAGGGAAACGTTTTTATACACACAATATATTATATTGATACAAAACATCGTTTTTTAAAAAATAAATACTTTTCAAGAATACACACATGAACGATATTGCTCCTTCTTAGAAATATGAAACCAGTTTCAATATAAGACGAGCTGTCGTACTAACACCGGAGTAGGTTTGTTGATTAAAGTTTCGTACCAGGGTCATATCCGAGTGACTACTACCGACGCATCAATGAATCTTTGCATGCGCTCAATTCAATACCATTATTGTTTTTAAGCAGAACTATATAATTTAATACACTTAGAACAATTACTAAAATGCCATCAAATTCTAATTATACATCAATGAAACTTCACGTGTGATTTCACAAGCATAGGGAGGACTCTATATGACATTTGGAATAACTCCATTTTGCCTTTCGGCAGAATCATTTCGTATAACATTTACATCAAGATCATATATTAGTAACCATCATCCGTACCTCAATGTTACAACACATATGATTTCACTAACTGTAACAAAACTCAATAGGATCAGTGGGATAACTAGGTCATTATTTTAGACTTTATGTAGCATTATTGCTTCTTGTATAATTAAAATATTAAGTTATACTTTACAAACTAACACCTAACTAACTAATTATTGTACACCAATATAAATCAACTTCATCTCCATTTCCATGAAGGGGAAAATTTGTTTTAGGTCACGTTTATTAGCGTACAATTAGATTTAAGTGATTTATAAAGGTCAGGTCTTAAGCACTTCTATTGCAATCTACTTAAAATAATGTGTTTGGTGTTAATGTCAGAAACTGTATAAACCTGGCCTTTTCAATTTTAGTCATTTATGTTAATAAAGTTAGTTAATATCATTGTTGACATAGAAGTCTTAAATGTGGATATAAACAATGTATGTACGAAACAGTCGACTGTTTAAGACAGGTTTTATTGTATATACGTTTATGCTGGTAAGGCAAATGTACAAAACACGGATAAGTTCTTGCCATAACACACTTACACCACGATACCATATTATAACGTATCGCTTTCGGAATCGTAAGAAACAGAACATCCCTAAATCCCAAACCAAAAATAATAAATTAAAAAATAACAGCAATAAACAGAAAGCATGCGAATGTAGATTCCTCAAACTCAAACCAAAATCAATTTTTTTTTTAGAAAAAACAACATTAAACAGAAAGCATATCAATATTACAACAATATGTATCATTTGTCTAAAAGGTTAATAGCCTGTATAAAACATTGATTTACCAAGCGACAGTTTTACAGGAAAATGACACGATAGGATTTTATATCAAACAATTGATCAATGCGTATTTGATAATAATTATTTCTGAGACTATAGGGAGCCATTCTGAATAATGATTGATCAACTTATCATCAGTTCGTTAATTGTTTCGTCATAATTTTTTTATAGAAACAAGGATCCTTTTACAATATTAGCTTGATATATTTGTATCTATGTAATGTAAATGGATTCTATATATAATTTGCCAATCTGTTAAAAGACACGTATCCATTTCACTGATTACTATTTGGAGATTTAAGTAAAGATGCACGGATTTAAACTACACCTAGAACCTTGTGTATGTTGTTTTAAATAGTAATATTCCTAACATAACAATATTTTTAAAGTGCTGAACTTACATGTAATATGAGCACAGTAAGTGAACCACATAGGTGTTCACGTAAACCTTCGTCGTACATTTAAGTTCAAATCTCATGAACGTTTAACAATTGCTGTTCTTATATTCTCATATTCGTATTTAGAGTTATCTGATATAGGATCCTATTTTTAATATGTATACATTATTGCATGTTTGTATTTAGTTAATTCATGTTAATAAATATTATATTTAGAAAAAAAAGAAGGAGCGAATAAAACAATGGTATGTATTGCTTTCATTATTGCAACAATTCACTATTCTGGGACAAACAATGCAACAGTGACTATGTGGCTCACATACGCAAGGTCATGGCTTTATTTTAGGATCAAACCAACAAACCGACTTCTTAAATATCACAAGAAGATTCCTAGCTTTGCGCCCATACTTTCGATGATATTTCTAATCGACTCTAGTCAGTTTAAATTGACTGAGTGCGATATCACACAATGTGTTTGAAGCATGATACTTAGTGTGAGATATGAGATCAATCAGAATAGAATCGTAATGCTAACCAAAATACATCACAAAACGCATACCAATTAAATAAAAGATGTCTCAGCTGAGAAGGAAATACAACGCTTGTGACATTTTGAAAATGCCAAGGTACATACGCGATGGCGCAGATATATCCTGATTCACTAATTTCTCATGTTTCCACATAGCACTGCCATTAGACGCTTTATCTCTTATATCTATATTTGGAAATTAAAAGTATCACATAAAACAAAATAATATGTCTATATCAACAGTTTTTATAGCAAATCAACGATTTGTGGCAATGTAAAATCGTGATCTGTCAGTAAGGTGAGCTGATAGCATTTGGGAAAGATGATCTATTCAGCCTCTATATTTCCTTGAAGTATATATAAACCGGTTTTGAGTAGTAGCAATACTACATGTACATGTATTCTGACGAGATAGATAAATATTATAACGAACATGTATTTTATTCTATTTTAATCTAAAATAATAGTAAAATGTTTGAACTGTATTTCTGTCTTAACACACGTTTTCTGCATCTTGTTTAATTGTGCAAATATATAGCAATACCATGCTCGTACAAGGCCATTAATGAAAAGCTTGAACTCATATTTGCTAAAATGGTTATGATAAGGAAAAGTCAGTCTGAGAGTTAATCTAGGCTTGAATACAGTGTGCGGAAAACTGATAAGAAAATTGATAAAATTACAGACGTCACAAATCAGTGTATCGACACCATTATTGTTCTCACATACAAATTGAAACAGAGGCCCGGTCCCGGAGGAATAACCTGATTACGTTCATTACAGTTATATAGCTGTATGTGCAGGTCTTATGATATCGTTATTCCGGAATCGTTTATAAATTAATACTGCATTACACGTCGAACAAGCGTACATGCTTGAACAGACCCTGTGTGGTGGGGCTGGGCGAGGGATGGGGGCGTGAGGGGAGGGGGGGGGGGGGAGAACGTGTGTAATATATCATAGTACACTTAACGGAAGTGCTTAGTACTTTTATTTTGCAAATATTTTTTTATTTTTTAAATATATCGATATGATTTTTTCAACATTTTATTACAGCCATCGGGCAGACATTTAACCTTAGGCATTTTCTCAATTGTTATTAGGACCACTCGAGCGTTGTTAAAATGTGCATGATGCGCCAGTACAGCAAATCCTCGTTACAACACAAAGTTTGCATTCGCTTTAAGATACTTGACCTATAAGTTCGATATTTTACGATAAAATATTTAGCACCGATTATTTAAATGTTATCATGTGAATAAAGCTATTTTATGAACTCTTTGTTCAGAAACATGTGATCTTTTCTGCTTCTGTAATACGTGTTTTTTTCAGAATGTGAAGTGACGACTTAATCGCGTCCCGTTTAAATGCAACAACAACAACCATCCTAAATCCGATAAAACACCTGCAAAATATCAAGGATGAGCCTATTGGCACGACCGTCATGTCGATTGTTTCCCTTATCGGCAGAAGATGAGATAAGACATACAAGGAGTAAACAAAAGGAAAATAAACAAGACATGACAATACATGCAGCTAAAAAATCAAAAGACAAGATAGTATAATACAACATGCAGCAGACAAGACATGACAAGACAACCTATCTGACAAAACCAGGCAGGCTGCATGGCTTCTAAAACAGATTCAAATTTTATTCCGAACATACATTTTTAATAAGTAAAATAATTTTATCATAATCATCACGTGATCAGTGAAGTTGTTAAATATAAAGTTTTATTTTCATGGAAACAATAAGCTTGTGTGGGCAGCAATTTTAAGTACCTTCATTCCAAAACAGTCACTAAGGAGTCTACCTGAATTGCTTTAGCAATACTATAAACAAATTTAATTGTAGTCCTTTTTTTATTATAAAACGATGTGCATTCTGGAAGTTTAATGAGGCTTTAAACCCGTCCGAGAAAAGTGTTAATAAGTGTGCTTGGTGAGTATAATGAGCGTTGTTGTTTAATAAGTGTAAAGCTTTCGTGCTGATAAAGACAATAATTGGCTCGACTGTCGTGCAGATAAGGAAAATAATTGGCACGACCGTCATGTCAATAGACATTTCATTTTTCATGTCAAGTGACAATAACAATATCCTTGGGAAAAAATAATCCTCGGATTTCTAACATCAATCACAAATACAATTGTTTATAGATGATCTTTTCAAACACTTATTTCTAAAAAGTAACACGCGAAAATCTCACCAATGTCTTCAAGTAGCATAGCGTTCTTTTAGACTATGTACAGTTGTATCATTTCGTGGACATAAAATGTCTAGGCGAGGCCTCTTTAAAGTCTTAGCCCATAGTAAGTCAAGATACAAAAACGTAAATCTGTAGAAATATGCGTCTGATGACGACTAAAGAGCGTGATCGTGCCGTCGGCAAGCTGCTTGCAGGGAGTTCTATTCTACAGGCGCCTTAAACGTCCCGGTTTTGCTTCTTTTTTTTTTTATTGATTTGACTTAGAAATCCGCACATCTGTCAGAAGAAACCCTTATCAGCGTTCTTGCGGTCGACACAAATGCTGTCGGCATCGTCGCGAGCCCCAAGATGATTTGTTTTCAACCTTTCATAGTGGAGATTGCATTCATTTTAAAAGTAAAAAAGCTTTATCAAATAATCATGTTTCTACCTCCAGTATACCGTTTAAATTATACATTTAATCAGTTTTGCCGAACCATATACACAAATATTTATTCATCTCGGGAATAGCAATGTTATGTTAAAGTTGAAAACAAAATTACCAATAATATCTTTTATAATTAAAAGACGCTATGGATGTTTAGATTTCAATAAGATACGCAAATACAGTTCGTTAAAGTTATTATCAACTGTTATTTTTACCTCGAACATTCAAATACGTGTGCTTTAGCTGCATCAATTTATTTATACCCTGCATCATGTCAGCTCTTCATTCAATTCAACAGAACCCAAAGGACGATGCGATGTTTGTGGCAGAAATACCAGATGACTGGATGTGTTGCTGATCTGCCTCGCCGGCGAAAAAGACGCGTTACTACGGGCAACCAGGATTACCACATGTTCCTGACAAACCTGCGTTATAGGCAATTGACGGCTTCATACACTGCTCGTCGGACACCTGGTTTCCATCGACGAAATGTAAGCTCACAGACTGTGTCCGACGAGCAATGTCTGTAGCCGTCAGTTGCCGATTACACAGGTTTGTGCAGGCCAACAGAGGAACGATTTTCATGCAGGATAATGCCCCGCCTCATTTGGCCAGAACAACACGTCAAATGTTGCAGGCAAAACCTTGCAGTCCCGATCTCAATTTATGCTAAATATTACTTTGTTAAACATACAAGCTTTGGTCAGCTAAAAAACAAAAACAAATAAATTACATTACATAGAAGTGCGAACATGTTTAAATGTAATAATGTTGTTTGTTAACGGAAACTTAGGGCAGACATTTATCAGATTTTCATGACTATGGTTATGAATGTTTTAAATTTAACAGAACTGTTAACAGGAATATTTCATTTTGATATGGATAATGATATCTTTTTAAGAGATGCTGGCAGTAATTAGTCGTTAACATATATATATGGAAAAGCGAACATGTCGTTAAATTTTAAACAGACTCTTGAAAGCACAGATACTTTGAATAGTTTTACACATTTAAAGAAATACTAAAAGTTTGTAGTTAAATATTATATGTTGATAGTTGCGTAGATGAAATGTCCAATAAACTTTCAATGTTTGTTATCATATTTAAAAAAAAACAACTGTATATCGTTAAAAATGGTTTAAATAACACTTATTAAACGTGTCTTGTATCAAATCGTATATTATATGATAAACTGAATGCTCACAGGCCAAAAAAATATTGATCGATTTAAGATTGAGATGATTAAAGCTAAGACATTTTTTATAAAACAACTCTTAAAAAAGTATGATTTGGGTTTAGGAAACATGAGACCATTTATCTTGAAAATAACCGTTTTTAAAATGGTTCATTAAAGTGGAAATTGTTAATAGGTGCAAAGAAATTGAAATCTGGAACGGTGTCTCTAAATAATTTTGAGCAATATTTTAAAGCTGTAAACAATCCAGAAAATCAATTATTTACAACCGATGAAGATATGAGCGTATTGTTGATAGCGAATTTCAAGTAATGTTGGAACACCCTAAAAAAAACAATTACTATGGATGAACTTAAAAAAGCATTGGCCAAGTTTAATTATGGTAAAAGTAACGGTTCAGATTTATACAGTTCTTTTAAATATGGCTTCGATTCAATTGCTTTTGTTTTTCTTAATATGATACTGTATTTTCAAGTGATTATTTTCCAAAAGCATTGTCTTCTGAATATGTCAAACCGTTGCATAAAAAGAGTAAATTAAATCTTAATAACGTAGAAACTATCAGGGTATAACTCTACTTAGTACGTTGGTTAAACTATTTACACGAGTATTAGGTAACATACTGAAAACATGGGCAGACTTGTATAATGTACATGTAGACACAAGCCGGTCTCCGACAAAACATGAGCACTGTTGATAATGCTTTTTAAACTTCATGGTCCTATAAACAAAATGCTTAATTAAGGTTAAAATCATTATGTGCCTTTGGTGATTTTACAAAAGCATTTAATAATGTTGCACGTGAAATTTTTTTGGAAAAACTAATTACACATGGTGTAAGAGTTAAAATTCTGAATATCATAATATATATGTATGCTGAAGTTACGTCTAAGGTTCAATTACAAATAACGGAAAATATTTCTCTGTTATTTTAGGTGTTCGTCATTGCACGTGTTTATCTCCAGTTTTATTTTCAGTGTTGTTTCATGTAAACGACTTAGAGACGGAAAAGTATAATAGATGTTATTGCCATAATGTTTATGAATCTGGTTATATAAATATACGCAGATGATATTGTAATATTCTCTAAAGTTCAAACCGAAATACAAAATGGTTTAAAAGTATTATATGAATACTGTCAAAAATTGTGAACACTTTTTTACTATGATGGTGATCGTTTAGCAAGGAATACTGGATTTCGTTATGCTGGAAGCATAGTTCATACAGTAACTTACCTTGAAAAATGTTTACAGCAGGTGGTTTATTTTCTGACACATCTAAAATGTTTGCTGGAAAAGCAATAAAGGCTTCTTATATAATATGTTGTTGTTGTATGGTGTTTAGCGTCGCTTTCAACAATTTTTCAGTCATATCGCGACGGTGTCTACTTGAGACAGTATTCTGAACGCTGTCAAACTGGAGTATCATGCCGCAGACACATGGTATGATACCCCACCCAGTCACATTATACTGACACCGGGCCGTCCAGACCTAGAACTCTCCTCTAAATGCTGAACGTAAAGCGAAGAAGCTTCTAGTACCATTTTTAAAGTCTTTGGTATGACCCGGCCGGGTATCGAACCCACGACATTCCGCATGCAAGGCGGACGCTCTACTTATATAATATACAAATATATATATACACGTTTGTAAATGTGGCGATTGAAACATATTATTCACTTATTTGGCACATACGTATATACAATATTGTCATATGGCGCTAGGCATGAGACTTTACACTGACTAACGCTATTGAAAGTATTTATACACAGTTTTTGACAAAACTATATAAAATTATGTAATATTTCAGTGGTATCATGTTGTTTGCATAACAAAGTATTATACTATTGCCAATGTATGGCTGTCATATGTCTGAAAACGTGCTCTTGAAATATATAAAATCATGTCGTCACTGAGTTATGAAACCATGGTTTCACAATGAGTTCTCCGAT
Source organism: Panopea generosa (assembly GCA_029582155.1). Lineage (NCBI taxonomy): Eukaryota > Metazoa > Mollusca > Bivalvia > Adapedonta > Hiatellidae > Panopea > Panopea generosa. The sequence continues at coordinate 86,178,307 of CM055897.1, read as the reverse complement.
AAACTATAACGATATAAGACTTAGATTGTCTTATATATATATATTTTTTTTTTTATTATTTTTTGTTGTTTTTTGTGTGTTTTTTTGTCTTATAAAACTCTCAATATCTTTATTCATCAGCTCAAAATACATAAAAAAATAAACTTTAAGCGTCCATCGCAATAGTAAGCATTGAAACGATACAGCCATATTAAAAAATAATACATACATAAAGAAAAAAACCAGCAAGAGTCAGTGACTAAAATCGTAATTTCATAATAAATGATGTTAAAAATGAAATCAGTGTGCTTGTTTTTATCAGTAATATTTCAAAGCTTTCAAAAAATGTTATTCTTTAATTTTCTATATTTTTTCAATTGCAATATGTGTAATGCCGTTACCTGTTTTCGACTTTTACATGAATTCGATCATTTTCAAGAATTGCAAATGCATCGCACGCGTAGCTCAACTGCCACCACATTATATTATGTCAATGTTTACAAACAGTATCCAAATGGTCATTGAACGCAATGCAAAATATAAAAACAATAATGCCTACGATAAAAGGAAGAAAGTTATTTTATGATATAGACCTGAATTAAATGTGTTTCCCACTATGTCCATTTTTAGTTAACAGAAAACCCTGACAAACGCTAGGTTTGTTAACGAATATCGAATCCAAACACGTCTACTGAGATCGTATGTAAAACAGGTCAAGGTCAAAAGTTATGAAAAGATTTAGCTTGTGCGTGTCAGAAATTATAGAGGTTACGGATGAGTAACCTTCTTATAGATTTTATTTTAAATATTGAGTTTGAAATAAGCATATGACGACATGTTAAATGTAGAACTAAAATAAGCAAATAGTTGAAAAAAGTTTGCTATAAGAAGTGGATAAGAAGAAGTGGATATATAAAGTTGCATTACTAAAGTATAAATAAACAAAAGATATATATACTTTTTAAATAAGTGTTTTTATTTGGTCACTTTGATAATTTTTTTAAAATAAAATTAGAAAAAGTAAACAATCTCATTCTGTTCATTGATTTGATAATATTATGGAACAAACCCATTAAAAAATATGAATTAATATGAAAGTTTTTATCTGCTTTCATTAATTTGCACTTGTGCAGCTTCATGTCATAATTGTTTGACACATTGCGTCATCCAGTAATGTGATCGAAATCAAGTGCCGCTATTTTGTTTGACGTATATTGTGATCATCGTGATTTAACGTGAATGTGAAGGCAATCCGCATGTATTTATCATCTTTTGGAATAAAATTATTATGTCATAGTTAATAAAAAGTTATATACAAGCATTTTGTGACAACATTAATTTTGCATTGAAATATTTATCGGCGATTCTTAAGTGATCGAAAATCGGTAACACAGCATAAGTATACTATTTTGTACGATCAACAGTGCTCAATAATTTTGTAGTATAAAGAGATGTCAAAGTATACAACTAAACAACACATTAACAATAACTGCATACCCAAAAGCTGTCGAACAAATTATCGGGAAAAAAATCGCTGAGTCTTTAGATAAATATTCATTTTAAAATATCAGGAGGCAATTAAAAGGTTATTTTTGGAAGGTACAGTTTTAAAATATACATGATTTACATATTGTTAACAATATGTATAATAGTATATACAGCGTTGGCGATTTTCATGTCGGTTGTCGGTGAAAAGTTTGTCTTCCCTACAAAGTTATGCCAAATGCCGCTTTAATATACTAATTACTGTTTATGTATATATAACTTAAGGGTGTCAGCATTTTTTTCACATTTTACAAACTGAAATTCTTAAGCACTTAGTTTATGATAAAATTATACACACACTTATATGCCATAATTGTATTTTATTATTTATTGTTTTTATAATAGATTTTAACGCCATGTTTAACATAGTTTAGGTTATGTATTACACGTTATTAATATTATGCACCACAGGGAACACCACGCGAAGGAACCGTATTAGGAACTAATTTAACATCCTCATTGTTTAATACATGTCTCGATATTGGTCTCTAGTTTCGTCTATAAATCTAAAGTTACTTTCAGTTTTGATATTTTTCCGTATAATGTGCCTATACAAACATTTTCAAATAATTAACAGTGGTTGTGATTTGCTTGCAGCAGATGAGTAGAGCAAAAGCTCGCAGAGCATATACTGTATTAAGACATAATCGTTGTTAAATCACTGTTATACGATTGTTACAGATGCATGTATTTATGGATATTTTAGGACTTTTTCAAAAAAAAAATTACCAAAAAACTAAGGGTGTCACTGAACTTTGAAGAAATGGTTAATCAACCAGTTATTGTGCATTTTTTTATTTTGGGATTCATTCCTGCTAAACAATCTGTGAGGAATATTATTTAAACTGTGGAAATCCTATACCTTATATAGAAGAAAGGACAACGTTCAACTGTATAATGAGTATTATCAAATTCTTAAAAAAAGCCACAATGACAATGCAAATTTGAGTGTTTTACCGTGCCGATTCATTAGAAATAAATGGTGTTGACAGATATTTTGTATCGATCTGATGTTTTGCTTTTCAAGCAGTGATGCTCATAAGTGTATGATAATAGGCACTAGAGACTTATTTCAATGTTTCCAACAACTTAGCAATGTACATATATTTACAAATTCCCAGATGATCACAGCAAGGTTAAAAACCGTCGTTGCTTCCGTTTATAATTGTAACATTCTAGTATAGAATCTTCTTCTGTCAGGAATGGCTTAGTCCAGATTGCGTGTTATAAATACATTTTACACCAATTCATGCATACTACTTCATTTTTATAGCGTCAACATAATCTTGGTTGAGAATAAATGTACCCGTCTAAGAAGCCAATAATGCTTTGCGATATTTTATTCTGCAATTTTGTCGAATATGTTGATGAAATGTACCATTTTGCATTTTCTGCTATCTTATGTTAATTTCTCTTACACGTTATTGCGATTTAATTATTACCGCAATATTTTAGCGAATGGTTATAAGATATATCATCAAAGGTTTCTCTTTAGCGAATGGTTATATGCGATATCATCAGAGATTTCTCTTTAACGAATGGTTATAAGTGATATCATCAAATGTTTCTCTTAAGCGAATGGTTATAAGCGATATCATCAAATGTTTCTCTTTCACGAATGGTTATAAGCGATGTCATCAAATGTTTCTCTTTAGCGAATGGTTATAAGCGATATCATCAAATGTTTCTCTATAGCGAATGGTTATAAGCGATATCATCAAATGTTTCTCTTAAACAAATGCCTGCACATGAGTTTCATCTTATTTCTAAATATTTAGAGTACACAAACAACACTTAACCTATATTGAAACTTGAATTGATTTATCTTTGATATCTAAATATCAAATTCCATATAAAGACATGTATAAATCGATAAATTTCTTATGAAATAAAGCATTGTACACTAAAACATTACACACTTTAGACAATGTACACACTTTTACGCAAAACAGGTGTAACCCCACCATTGATTTTTGTTCTTTATTCTATAGTAAATAATAAAAGTTTGAAGGCTTGTCATTCATAGAGGGTCCCAAATGAAAGAAGTGAAACCTACATTTTACTGTTTGTCAACCTCTGCACTATCAAAATATGATGAGAAAAGTAGGGGTCATGTGTCATATAAGAGATTTTTTTCTGCTCAGTGTGTACACTGGTGACAAAGTGAAAGTAGACTTCCGAAATCATGAATTCATACCCCAATTTCCAAGCATCATTTTTTTTTTCTAAATTCACAATTCAAACAAGACAATGCTATCAACATGTTCAAAATACATCAATAATGCCATTCAAATAAAAAAATGAGCATTAAAAATAGGAAAATGCATTTTTAAAGAAGAAGAATTGAGGATTATTTACAACCGCCATTATGCGACTACCCCACGGAAGCACTTCCTTTTTGCAATGGTGGCACTATGCCTATAAGGAAACTCTTTTTTTTTTAATTTCATAATTACCTCATTTTTGCTAAGTACTACCAATTTGAAGTAATACTGCCAAGATGCAGGCATTAAATACTGAAACTTTTGTCAAAATACCACTTTTTACATGATCATTACATACAGGCGCGAGATGTTGACCGACATGCAATTTTGATGTGTTTGACTAATTTTACCCCAAAAAATTTTTTTTTAACTAATTCCATTAATTTGTTTACACCAAAACAGTCTCATGATACACTGAAGACATTATCTTACCAAAATACATTATTCAATACAATGTACATGCTAAAAATTGCACATTTAAATCATCCAAAATAAAAAATCTTAAAAATTTTGTGATTTTTCATGAAATTTCAATGTAAATATGCACATATATGCTTTATTTGAGGCATACACTTGCCAAAATGTGTTTTTTTATGAAGCAAATGTCTCCAATTTGTCAATTAATACTATGAGAGTGTAGAAAAGAGGTTATTTTACCTACAATTAACATTTTTGAAAATCACCCCCATTTCACTCAAGTCTCTCTTATAGGTGTAACCCCACCATTGATTTTTGTTCTTTATTCTATAGTAAATAATAAAAGTTTGAAGGCTTGTCATTCATAGAGGGTCCCAAATGAAAGAAGTGAAACCTACATTTTACTGTTTGTCAACCTCTGCACTATCAAAATATGATGAGAAAAGTAGGGGTCATGTGTCATATAAGAATTTTTTTTTTCTGCTCAGTGTGTACACTGGTGACAAAGTGAAAGTAGACTTCCGAAATCATGAATTCATACCCCAATTTCCAAGCATCATTTTTTTTTTCTTAATTCACAATTCAAACATGACAATGCTATCAAAATGTTCAAAATACATCAATAATGCCATTCAAATAAAAAAATGAGCATTAAAAATAGGAAAATGCATTTTTAAAGAAGAAGAATTGAGGATTATTTACAACCGCCATTATGCAACTACCCCAAGGAAGCACTTCCTTTTTGCAATGGTGGCACTATTCCTACAGAGGCATTTTCAACGAGAACCATTTATCAACTGAAAACTCAGCTATAGAAATGAAATGGGACAGAATGTCAGCTTTAAGTGGAGAAAAATGGCAAACTGTGTTTAAAATAATAAGATTTTCTGAAGTCATTAGTCTTTTAAATCTACATAAATAAACTTTTAAATGCATTTTTGTTCAGATAATTATCTAAAGTTGTCACGCGTTAAATTGTGTCGACAAGAGTGACGCGCACTTTCTTCCCTGAAGTTCATGGCTAAGTGATTATTTAAAAGCCAAACATGTTAATATATTAATACTGTTTCAATTCTGCGTTTATAATATCTCCAGCCAAAGTCGCCGTCATTTTCAATGGATTGATGTTTGCACGGTGTCATAACAGCCACAGGCGGCCTGTGTTACAAAGTATGACGTATTAAATTTACCGTTATTACTTTTATTAGTACAAATACGCCATTGTATTAATAAAGTTTCCGTGCTTATGTGATGTGTTGTTTCATTGTAATGCGGAGATGGTATTAAAAATGCCATCAAACTATGTATGTATACCACTCAGACTGTATTACGTCAGATAACTGTATTATGTCAGCATAAGATAATACTGTTATAATAAATGTGTTAATATCAATAACAAAGCTTGTTTGTTTCGAAAGTAATTTTGATTAAGTCGCATGAGCAAGTCGCAATATCTCAACGTAAACATTTAGCATTTCTGTAAAGAGAAAAAGTAAAGGAAATGTATTTTAAACTTCTGTGCTACTTGAAAATATAACCCACGATCTTTGTTACCCTGTATGCAGTTACTTTATCGCATCTTAAAACCTGTTAGTTAATTGTTTCATAACTTTATGATACAGCTGATATACTTAAATGGCAAACCTAGAATATGTCGTTCGGTGCAATCACCAGTAGTTGCCTTTATCATTATATCGCATTAAAGAATGTGCCGTCATTTAATACATTCTGTCACTGGTCTTCAGATATTTAAGATTTTCACAGGAACGGGATTTTTTAAGGCCAAATCTTCAAAGTATTCCCCCGCATCAATACACATTTTTAAGTCTTGCTGTCCATAACTTAAATGCCGCAAAAAAGTCTCCCATTTGTATACTGTTCCGATACTGAAACATTGCAGACCCAAGGGCATTTCTAGTAGCATAGCGTTTACCTTTTTTATAGCATGGGAAACAGGAAAAAGTCATATGGGCTTAAGTCAGGGGAATAAGGGTGTGTGTGGGGGGGGGGGGGGGGGGGGGGGGGGAGGGTGGAGGGGGGTTCAACTTAAATAACCTTTCTTGTTCTAAGTAAAAAATGTACACTTTTACTTTTTAGGTTTAGGCCTTACAGATTTAAGTACCTTTTTTTTGAAAAACTTACCTGTAATAGTTCTACCCTCTTTGCAAAAAACTGGTATAACAGGACCACTAGAATTGACGAAAATGGCATATAAAACCTTCATGGAGCTTCTTGTCCTCTTTGCTATTACCGGACTAACCTGATTTTACCAAGTCATTATGTGTAATTGAATCGCCATTGGGGCTCAAAAATATAAACCAAGTTTCATCCATAGTGTGCGAGTCAGAAATTTTCCTAGGATAACATTTTTTTATATTTTTTCAGAATCAAAATCTAAACGCTTAGCCTTTTGGTCAGGTGTCAGCAAGTTAGGGATCCATCTAGCACAAAGCTTCCTTTTAATTTCAAACAGTTAATCAGAAGATGGTGTACGGTGCCTTATAAAATGTCCAGACTATAAGCTATTTGGGAAATAGTATACTATCCATCTCCTTCTACAAAAGATCTAACAGCACCAATGTTTTTCTATGTTGCTGAAACAACAGGCCTACCTCGAGGGTCATCTTCTTGCAGGTTATGCTAACTCCCCTTAGATTTCTAAACCCAACGAAAAACTGTTCGCTATGTTACGGTAGAAGTATCATGTATACGGCACAATTCAGTATAAATCTCGGTAACTGCAAAGAAACTCGGGCTTTAATGTAAGCCCTTATTTCAATTTTGTCTTCAGGTTATTTATGAAATATAGCCACTGGACATGAGTGTGTATATTTAATCAATGAATATCTTGGTCAATTATAATCAGATTATATTGCGACTGTATTAAATAATTACACCCAGACATTTGCACGAGTGATTCATGTTTTTACGCAACATAGTTTCTGCGGAAGCAATTAGTGACATAGTTTATTGAATGCCCCTCTTATCAAACTTGTAATCAAACTTAGTGTTGCATACTGTTTTTACTGTATTTATATAATACTATTTTATTATGATTTACCCAAACACCATTTTTTTTTAAATACAATTTCACGATGACTGCATTTCTAATATTTGACTACAATAACTTTTTTACCCATTAACTAAACATGTTAACTTTCTATGACCTACCGAATTCTGCTTTATGTTGTTTGTTAATTAATTATTCCAACATTCGGTGTTTTTTTCTTCACTCCAATAGTCCACCTTAACACCAATAAACAAACCTATGTCATAAACACCTTGAATGACACCTTCAATGCCTTTTCTTGATACTTACTTCTAAATGCCTAACCATTTGATGCTTTTTAAAAATAACCCAACTTGTTTATGGAAAGACTGTACAAAGTTCGTACCTTCCACACAACTTATCAATACGTTATTGGTGTGTTAAATAAAAACTTAATACAAGTGCAAAATTTTCAGTTTAGGTACAAACATTTACAAAATGCCAATCGCCCGTAACATTAAGACGGTTTTCACAGGATTACATAGTTAATATTTTTTATTTGTTGATATATGATATGGCGTTATGTTCAACCTTTACACTCAAGTTTTATGTAGGTTCGGCAGTGAAACTAAATCAATAAAGTATAGAATATATCTCTATATATGTAAATATAGTACAAAGCTTGTCGCTTCATAAAATATATATACATCCTATAGCAAGATCCGTGCACGAAGCTGTATAAAGTATCCATACCAATAAACTTCATGTGATTAAGCTGTTTAGCGTTACTATGAAAGTGTTTTTTATGTCACATGACATTATATGTGTTGCGTATATTAATCGGTCACATGTTGCGTTCGGCATTAAATGTGAAGATAGTATGGTATATAATGCAACATTCATTTATCATATGCATGCTTTGTAATAATACTCCCGTTACGATGATGTTTATATAGTTTAGTATCTAACAGGTACAGTTTCTGCACTAGATCTATTATTTTGATGTTTGATTACATGCATGTAGTTTTGTTCAAAATAAGTGTTTAATGTGGATGTCATATTATCTTCATTAAATTTGAGTAAATAAAGATGCTTATAATAATGATAGTAAGATTGTACTATGTCAACGCCTTACATAAACCTAATCCATACGTTCAAAGAAATATATAATAATATCACTGCTAATTTACAGTAAACTATAGATAACGATAACTTCAATGCTTGAACGGTATGACTTCTCCTTTAACATGTGCTTGGTTGAGTAGTTAACATCACTTCATAATGTTGGAAATATACTCCGGACGAGAAAATATAATGGAAATAATGTTCAAAAGACATATGTTACTTTATTTTACTTCACGATTTGACTTACGGCACGTTTTCCTCTATACAATAGCATTTCTACAAATGTTTTAAAATCACGAAAAACATATAAATACAATACAAGTTGTAGAATTGCACTCAGCACCAAAACAATACTTATGTCCTCACACATCTTAAAATATTATTAACATTACTCTTCTTAACAACTTGATTCAAATAACAAGACATATACAAATCTAACAGTAATTTTTTCTAAAATCTTTAATTAAAACATTTTTTTATGAAATAATCATCATTATTTATATCAAACATGAATATTATATCATATCATAACAAAGCTTTATCTATGTAATCCTAGCAAAATGTTTAATAAAACCGTGTTCGATTACAACTATTACCACTAACGCTATATATACAATTTGAAAATGTACAAGAATAAATACATAAATGAATGTGTATGCAGAATAATGAACTAAACTTACCTTTGTTACACGTGAAAAGAAAATCATAATTATACATTCACACTGTATACGTTGAACAAGTGTTTGTTTAGCAAACATGATTGTTGTATGATATACAAAGAAGCAATTAAAAATCTCTTTACAAGAACGCAATCTGCTACAGGCTGTGCATACTTAACTACGATTTGGTGACATATGTTTAGATGAAATTATTTTACAATATTACGAATGATACATGTGTACACAATGTAATAAAACAAGCCTTTAATTCATTTTATTTGATATCGATATAACATATGTGCAGTCAAAACGTGTACTGCAATTAGAAAATAATAACACAAAAGCAAGCTAGAATGAACATGCCTGCCTAAGTGGAAATATTGTATTTAACGGATCCATATAAAATTTAATACAAATTAAGCAGAAATTGTTCTTAATTTAAGATCGACAAATCATAAATACATAGAATAAACTTGATTTGTTTGACACAAACAAATATATAAACAGCTAAGGTTTTTTACAAAATAAAGTAGAATATTGTGAGATAGATGCTGAAAAGAACGAAGGAGCACTACATTTAACGTAAATTTTATACTTTACAGTTCATTTCCGTCATTGAGTGATTTGGTCGGGGAATGAAACAGCTATGTCATTCTGAGCAGAACCATTGCTCTTCGAAAGTAACTGATACATTGCCATCGTAAAATTTTAAAACTGAGCAAGGTTCAAATCTCAGTATTCAAGAGACAGCGCCTTCAACCACTTGGTGACTGCGAACTGCTGGTTAATAAGAAAAGGATTCTGGTGGGTTGAATTTCATTCACTTAAAACTTCCTTACTTGGTTATACATTTGAAAAAAAACCCTGAGGTAATGACAGATAATTAAATTGCCTTTCTCGAACATAAATGAGGAGATCAAGTAAGGGAATCACTGCTTTATGATATATAGTCAGTAACCACCGTTGCATTTCCCATACACTTACCATATAGCGTTTATGCTTAACCTATTTTCAAAACGTTCGGTTATGAACGTCTCACACACTAATTAGTTTTGTACTGTTCTACATATAGGGACAGGAACTTCTTAAACACTGAACACATTGCCAATGGTTCTTTTAAGTGTATTGTTTCAATAGATTGTCCTGCATTAGTGCAAATATGAAGGAAAAAACATGGGGTTGACCAGGTTGCTTTTTTCACCATTTGGATGACACCAATTTAATTTTGGCAATTCTGACCATTTGTGGCAGTGTATCCATACGCATTTTCAAATTGGTATATCGTCATCCAACAGTATCTAATGCCATCCAAACTCATGAAAATGATCCGATGTTATCATATATAAAGCAACATGACCATTTTAAGTATTTTCAACACAAATAATGCCAAACCGATTAAAACAGTTCATATTTCTTCGGCGCATTAACATTGCTACCGTCACAGTGGAGTTAATTGGTAAGTGCGACCTGGAAAGCGACCTACATTGCATTAAAGTATTAACCTTGATACACAAATAAACATGTTATTATAGGGAAATATTTATTGAAGGTTCACGAAAAAAGTATAGTAAGGAAGAGTGTTTTTATTTTTTCCTTTTTTTACACAATTATTGAATATATTTCTCACAATACAACAACAACAAATGGTTGAACAATTTGTTTTTCTAGGCACACACACTATTTTTGTCTAACAACTACAGTCTACAGTAATGACATCATTCCAGATTGTGATATCTCTACTACAGTGGAAGTTGTGTCACAATGCATTTAAAAATCAGTTTCTCTGGCGACTCAAAACCTGACCACAGAGGACAAATATCATGAGATGATGCTGAACCCCAACTATCTTGACGATGTACTGTCGACGGAGATTTTATATTTAAAAAAAAAAACAAGAGGCCCAAGAGGGTCTGTGTACACTCTACTTGTAAATAGTGGTTGTTGTTTTATGTAACAATTTCGACTAATCAGTTTATAAAATTTCACGACATCAACTCTTTTAGGGTCCCTCCGGCTCCTTATGGAATTTAAATCCTCTTTATGTAAAAAAAAAATCCTTTGCTAATTCTATACAATGGTTTTAATCTCAAATTCAAAATTGTTTTTGCAAAAATGCTGGAGAAAATGAGAATTTTCTGTTCTCCCATAGTACTCCTTTGTAAAACTCAAAGCCCCATACAAATCCACTGTCCATTCCAGCCCCTCGATTTGTACAAAGTTCAATCCCCCTACCAATAGGGATAACTTTATATGAAATATAAACTGATTTGACTGACCAGTTGATGAGAAGAAGATTTTTGAAAATATTCAATTTTAATCCTTTTGAAACCCCACCTGGCCCCTTTTGGAAATTAAATCCTGCTTATTGAACCACATATCATTTGTTATAACTACAAGAAGCTTAAGAACTCAAACAGAATAATAATTCCGCACAAATGGATGAAAAAAATGTGAATTTTCCGTTTTCCAATAGACTTCCTATGTAAAACTCAAAGTCCCCTAACAGGGACCCTATAAATACTAGCCCCTTGATTTTTACAAACTTCAAACCCATATTCATAGGGATAATATATATTAAATAAAAACTAATTTGACTCATCGGTTGTGGAGAAGGAAATTGTTGAACAATTTAAAATTTAAGCCTTTCTTTTACCCCACCTGGCCCCTTACGGAAATTTAATCCTGCTTATTGAACCAAATCTTATTTGCTATGACTAGATGATTCTTCAGAACTCAAACTGAATATTATTTTTACACAAATGGGTGAAAAAATAAGAATTTTCCGTTTTCCCAAGTCCCCTCACAGAGCCTCTATAGATACTAGCTCCTTGATTCTGATCTTAACAATGCGCCATCGCATAAGTCCTTCTGGTCTTTAGTCAGTAGAGCTAACAAGAGGCTCATTGACCTTAACGGTCACCTGATTATCCTTGATGACATAAAGCTATATGAATATGTTTTCCAACTTCTGTCCTTCGGGAAGCGGCAAAAAATTAAAACATTGATTTTGAAAGTTAAAACTGCATCAACAAATCACATCATTTTCTCTTATATAGATTTAGTAAGTAGTACCCACCCCAATGGTCAAACCGTGAGACCCAGGGGCATGAATTCACAATTTTTATGACAACAAATCACACCAAAATAAATTCACATAAGTCTATTCAGTCATCAGAAACAACGTTCTTTTGTCATTTCCTCTTATATAGATTTAGTAAAGTAGGCCCGTGAGACCCAGGAGCATGAAATTCACATTTTTTATAAAGGACCCATAGGCGTCCATAGTTATGCTCACAATTTGTTTCTGATTGCGTCCTATATTAATAAGAACGGTAAGGTATGCCGTAATATTAAGACTGAAAAAAAACTCACTTTTGCCGATTGTACTCAATTTGATGAGTTGATGACAAGATATCAGTATCAGTAAAAATGTCGTCTTTAGCATCAGTCACGTCGCAGTTATACAGATGTATAACTACATTACACGCAACATTACTAGTCTGTAGAACGGACCCAGCTCTTCTGATTGGGTCCGTAAACTAGGAATGGATTTTAATCACTTTGATTGGTCAATTGAATGACGTCATAGTTTGATAAGCGTTGAATAACTTTGAATTATGGGATAGGCAAGGAATTCCCTGCCTTTTCATTGGGGGTTCATAGATATCAGGTATGGGATAGACTACCAAATAACCCACATATTTGCGAAAAAAAAATGTTTTTGAAAATTATTGCTGTGAGCATATATAGATTAATTGACGAGGTTTATCATTTAATCTATGATTCAATTGATTTATAGCTAAATACGCTTAAATTCAATTCAATTTTTAAACATATTAGATAGAACTACATTTTTAATCGGCTGAGTAGATTGAATTCCTCTCAACTGAGTTATAACGTTTTTAATCAAAGCGACAGGTGACTTCAAAATAACGGCTATAACCAGTGCTTACGCACCGGCCAAAAACGACAATGAAACAAGTCGACAGCTTTATTATCTAAAGTCCATGACCCCTTTAATCGAACTAAATTCATTTGCATTTCAATATATTTACCACTGGTGCAAATTGCTCATTATCCAAAATTAAACTTTTATTAATGTTCTTGATGAAAACATCATATATTATCAAATTAAGAAGAGCATAAATTATTCATTGTAACATTTCCTCAAATCAGAAACGAGCATACAAACGTTATATATTCCCTCAACATCTTTTACATTTTCATCCAATCAGGAGCTTCGTCTCAATGGTTGCAGCTAACTATATGCCTGAAATAAACACTGTTAGCTGCATAGTAATAAGACAATGATTGTAGCACATTGAAACACAACTATTTTCAATAATCCAGTCTCAGAATTATTAATTTATTTTATATGTGCTGTGTTCCCATCAATTTAACCTCTTAAGGCATATGAAAGTAACATATCCTAAAGTTATTAGACTCAATGTATTATCATCTATATCATTAAATTTTTAACACATTTCATAAAAGTTATGAGAGCAAGCTAGTGTTAAAACTTGTTGCGACTTTCGTGAACCCGTTGTAGATTAATATGTAAATAATTTGACTTGTATATACATATATCTGAACGGTTTGCTGAGTGCTTTGAATTGATAAAAAAAAATAACTATATATACTCTATAAATTACAAATCTAAACAAAACCAGAAGATTGCGATTCCACAACAAAGAATAATATATCCGTATCGTACAGAAACCTTAAAACATTTCTAAAACATAGAAATATCGTATTGTTAAATATTGATTCAATTTCTTCTTAAAAATGTCTTAGATTTTCTATCCATAATATATAGATTTAGACTAACAAAACCAAATGGCTACGTAAATATTACAATTGCCATTAGACCATAAGAGGTGTTGTTCATATTAAACCTGACCTTTTGTTACTATTGCAGTAAACTTTGTTTAATTCGTATTTGTAACATGATAGCTCGTATAATATGTTAGAGTGTATTATGTAGCTTGTCATTAAGAATCTAAATATGTCTGTAAAGCTTTGATATTTTGTTCAATTCTGACATGCAATCTTATAAATCTGGATGGCGTCCGCCTTAGAATCGAACGTAAGAAGTCTGAGTGAAAGGTCTTAATCAAAGGTCTAGAACACAGCGTATGGTGTTCTTGTATGTATCAACTCAACGACCTGCTCAGCCCGTATACTCAGTCCGTTGTCAGTTTAACAATTCGACCGTATCATTCATATACAACACCATGGTCAAACATACGTTGAAAATCCAACGATAAAATGTTTGGAAGAGATTCATCATTTACAATCAAACAACGTGATTCTAAGCCTTTTCGTGCTCAGTGTCATTTCGAATGGAATACGATTATACATAAGTGTATTGTCAATAACCTTGCTTTGGTGATAGCATTTCAATTCTGTTGATTAAATACTCTGATGTTTGACGTCATTGTAACCGAATACCGTCCCAGTGGTCGAATTCAGATGATTCAGATGATTACAACAAATGCAAGTAACTAGACAATGATTGATTGATTGATTGATTGATTGAATATTTAGCGTCATTTTTATGCCATCGAGGGCTAACAGACGTTCAGTTAACCTAACCACTGTTTCCTGGGATTAACCAGTACTCGAGCACACCCAATCTCAGCAAGTAACTGATAACTTTCTAAGCCTTTTCGTGCTCTGTGTCATTTTGAATGGAATACGATTATACACAAGTGTATTGTCAATAACCTTGCTTTGGTGATAGCATTTCAATTCTATTTATTTAATACTCTGATGTTTGACGTCATTGTAAACGAATACCGTCCCAGTGGTCGAATTCAGATGATTCAGATGATTACAACAAATGCAAGTAACTAGAAAATGATTGATTGATTGATTGATTGATTGATTGATTGAATATTTAGCGTCATTTTTATGCCATCGAGGGCTAACAAACGTTCAGTTAACCTAACCACTGTTTCCTGGGATTAACCAGTACTCGAGCACACCCCATCTCAGCAAGTAACTGATAACTTTCCTACTTGCATAAGTGGTGAGAGACGAATGATAATGAGACACAATGTCGTATATCAACCATCACGGAGACTGTTGCCGGGCGGGGGATTGGAACTCACGACCCCTGGATTGATAGTCAGACGCGTAACCGACTGAGCTAATCTGGTCCGGCAACTAGAAAATGAGAATGATGCCCAGTCGTTATGCAAACTTCATTCCAGTCAGTCAGTTTTATTTCCATAAGCGACGAAATGTCTGTAAGGTTTCATGATAAGTTTTGTTACATATCTTTATACTACACCAGTGTATTTGTGTAACGAAACATCATTAATCTGTATGTGTATATGTATTGCCGTAGTTAATATAGTATAGTTTTACGGAAATAGTACACATGTGTGCCTTATTGGGAAAGTTCTGATAAGAAGAAACATTAAAGTACTGCAGCTGCAGATTACCTAAGTAACTAAGTGATTTGTAAATAACTGTACTCGCTAATTGAAACACAACACTGATAAAATCTATTTTATTAGTCTTATTGGGGAAATAGACAAGCCAGTGGTCATCTTCTCATCGTCTTAATTATGTGTTTATTTATTAGAAATAGATAAAGCTCATACATCAAGTGTGTGCGTGTGAATTTGGCATATGAAGTGCATTGAAAGTGGAAGGGAGAGTAGAGTGAATTTGACTGTTCGATAGTAAAGATGCGAGGCTGTGTGCCATATATATATGTGTGTGTGTGTGTGTGTGTGATAGCTGTGTGCTAATTCAAACGACTAATGTTGATTTAAAGCTGTGTGCTGTTTAATAAAGCTGTGTGCTGGTTAAATAAAGCTGTGTGCTGAACGTAATAGCTGTGTGCTGAAATTTAGAAACTGTGTACTGAACGTAATCGCTGTGTGCGGAAATTAAGAAGCCATGTGCTAATTAAATAGCTGAGTTCTGAACGTAATAACTGTGTGATAAAATTAAGAAGCTGTGTGATGATTAAATAGCTGTGTGCTAGGATAAATAGCGGATTGATCGGAAGGCTGTGTGCTGGGTTGCAATTGATATGTTCAAGGAATAAGAAACCAAACTGGGTTATAATATCGACGGGTACACAGGTGTAGCTACCGACGCATATTGATGAAGAGTTGGACCAGGACGTGTGCCATATAGGATAATGAAAATACTTTGAACAATATTGGATAATAGAACATTAAAGACAATAAATTGTGTGGCAATAACGGATTTACATTAAGAAATAGAATATCATTACATGTATATTTAGTTCCTATTGTATTAAATAGTTTAGTTTTAAAAAGCAATTATGTGTGGTTTTTTCCTACCAAGTGAAGGTCTTAAAATTATTGAACAACGATCCCACAATCACGATAAATCGTGATAGTTGGTAGAACGGGTGGGGTACGTCCTGGTCTAAAACTTCAGCACACAGCTATTACGTTCAGCACACATCTTCTTAATTTCAGCACACAGCTATTACGTTCAGCACACATCTTCTTAATTTCAGCACACAGCTATTACGTTCAGCACACATCTTTATTAAACCAGCACACAGCTTTATTAATCAGCACACAGCTTTAAATCAACATTAGTCGTTTGAATTAGCACACAGCTATTATATATATATATATATCTACGGCACACAGCCTCGCATGATTACTCTCGAAAGGTCAAATTTACTCTGCTCTCCCTCCCTCTTTCAATGCACTTTATCTATCTCTAACAAATAAACACATAATTAAGATGATGAGAAAGATGACCACTGGCTTGTTTGTTTCCCCAATTAGACAATAGATATTACCAGTGTAGTGTTTCAATTAGCGAGTACAATTGTTTACAAATCACTAAGTTACTTTAGATAATCTTCAGCTGCAGTACTTTAATGTTTCTTCTTATCAGAATTTTCCCATACAGGCACACATGTGTACTCTTTTAGTAATGCTATACTATATTAACTACGACAATGCTTTATATATATATACATATACACATACAGTTTAGTTATGTTTCGTGACAATTTTAATCAAAGATGCCGTGTTTAATGTCATTTATGAATAACGCAGTTGATTTGCAAATGGCACGCAATGATTTACGAAGAGCACATAAGGTTATGGCATTATATCAATCAATTACACATAACAGTTAAGATAAAAACTGTGGTTTCAATTGGTCAATAGACCAATTGGTTTTAATTGATGTTTAAATGAATTCAATGAAGCCATAGAAAACTACACCGGACAACCTTATTAGTGTGTCTAATGTGAAAACGCGTGGACCATACATTAGCTCCCACTCACTCCCGCGGTTGGTTTGCGAGATGTGATCCGTGTAAAAAATTTCGACCTATTATTTCGTCCTGCAAGACAAATTGGAAAGTACAAGATAAAGTTAAGGTACAACGCTGGTGACGAAAGGAAATGTGTACATTGCGTAAGTGACATATCTCCAATCTGCGTCTCTTTCATGTATTCTTCTTATACCGATGAGCAGATTCATTTGCTAGGCTTATCACCAATATCCATCTGTCAAATATGTCCGACGTTGTAACAGAATGTGCTGTAGAAATACTTATAATATGTATGTGGATGTTATATTTCGGGTAGGCTTGCTTTATTGATAAATTGTAACTTGAACCTGGAAAAGCTCTTAAATATTTTTTCTAGAAAATCATTCGTATGTAAACTTTATAACTTGTATACTCTCAATCGGCGCCTCGCGCAATGTAATCTTAAAAGTACTGTTTCTCAGCGAGATTTTACCTTTGCTTATGCATGTTTTTACTGGTTAATCACAATGTAATGAGACGGGACTGGTTTATTACCTCGAATGCTCCAAGCCACCTTTACAGTCAAAACAAAGTGTAGAGTTCGATTAATATTGAACATATAGGAAAATACGTCATAGACGTTCGAAACCTGATATGAAAGACGTTAGTATATTCTTTGTCAATGAGGAAAATACCAATATAGTTAATAATTTACTAAGATGTCTTATAGCCTCATAAAGTATCCGCTACTTTGAGCAGGGAATTGATTCGTTTTTATGACATTATATGCAGTGTTTAAAGAACCATCGTTATGATCACTCATGTAAATACATACATTATGATTACAATGAAATATTATCATTATATTTATGCATTGTGTGTATGGTGCTCAAATATCCTTCATCAAAAACCTTGCACCTTCATTATTTTAATTATGTTTAATATGTGAACAATAATGAAATTAAGGCAAAATATCGAATGTAAATGGTGTAAACCAAAATGCTAGTACATTCTAAAATTAATCAACCGCAGTATGCCGCTACATATGTAATAGTTATGACATAATTCATATAATTTTTTTCTAATAAACCACGGGTATTGTATTATAACTTTATTTTTATACTCCCTGGGTTAACAGACGATAAGTTAACCCAATAACTTTGGATTCTAGAAGGTTAACCAGTACTCGAACAATCCAATATCTAGAGCTTAATATGAATGGCAATGCGATGCACTAAAGTAATCAATAACCATGGAGATGGTGGCTGATTGGGTATCTGAGCTGACGACACCTGGATTGATAGTCAGACTCGCTACCGACTGATATAACCAATCCGTTATAATTTCAATAAACAATATAGTTTTTATTCAGGCCATTTAGCGGTACGTAGATCCAAATATACGTAAATAATATGAACTTATTGGTTATTGGCTTATATCCGGCCCTTGAATAAGATATACTCGGACGTTATAAGTGCGTTTAAAAATTCATTTATTTCATAAAAGCCAAATTTATCTGTAATTTTCAGAATAAATACCTTGCAAAGTTTCAAATATTTAACCATAGAAACAAAATTAATTTTTACCCAAAGAAATAAACGCTGTATGATATTGTTGCAATTTAGGCCAAAATAGTCGCTTTTAAATCCTAATATATCATACGTACATGTAAGTATATTAGCTATTCCAGTATTGTTATAAGGACATCTACTTAAACATACTAAATAAGAGTTACGTGATTTCAGTCCGAATGACATGACTTTCGTATTTGGCTGCTATCTATTTTTGACAGGGTGTGTGTTTCAAATACAGTAATCCAATTAAAAATGTCTTTAAAACTGCAAGTCTTTGAATTGATGAGAATAGGATGCTGTGTATTCATTTTCAAGATAGGCTTACTGTTAAGACAGACAGACAGACAGACAGCTATTTTCTACGTAGTTGGATGAGGAGGTTTCCCAAGTTTAATCATATTTTCCAAATAGTGCAATAAGGTATCAGTTTAGATATTGGGTCAGAAGACACTTCGAACAGTTTTGCTCTTATTGCGTAAACAAACATATATAATGATGTTTTGCAATATACGTGGTTGTTCTCAATATTTTCTCTATTTTTTTTCGTAATTATTATCTCATTTACCAATGCAATACACATTTAAAACTCTGTACAACGCTTATTTCTCAAGAGATTTGACATTCCTTTGATTCTATGGCGTGTGATCATCACGCAATCCGGAGTTAATGTTGTGCTACGGGTATTTATCGTTTACTAATGATCTCCTTCCCAAGAATCCATCTGCCTATAGGCGCTTTCACTCATGTGAGTCGGCATTACTTAGACTGGTATATGACGGAATGGAGAAACAAGAGATATCTGCACTGATCTCAATTGATCTAAGTGCAGCTTTTCATACTGTTGACAATGATATACTTCTTGATGTTCTTCAAAGCCAGTATGGTGTCTGTGGAAAAGCGCTATGTTTGGCTGACTCATATCTCAGAACACGTAGCTACCGGTTGAGTGTAAATTCAATCTTATCATCCTCACGTTTGCTACAATGTAGTGTCCCCCAAGGATGTTGTTTGGGTCACTGGCTCTATCTTACTTACGTGGGAACGCTATTTGATGTTATTCCACCAAGCATTTCAGTCTATGGTTTTGCAGATGATCATATTGCAACATTAGTCAACAAGGAAACACATGCGATAAAAGAACTTGAACAATGTGCAGAGACAAATAACAACTGGATGAATGAGAACAAATTAAAGATGAACACTTAAAAAACTGAAGTTAATTATGTTTGGTAGTAGAGCACAGTTGAATAAATGTAGTACAAAGGAAATATGTATTGATAGTGATAAAATTAGATCTGAGAGTTGTATAAGATATTTAGTTGCTTTTCTAGATGAAACATTTAATTTCAAAGCAAAACATGTTCAAAAGAGTGTCGTACAGCTACATTAAATTACTTAATGATTAAAAGTATACGTAAACATTTAACTAAGGATGCCACAGAAATTCTCGTTCTGTCATTGGTTATTTCTCACTTGGACTACTGTAATGTTATTGTATATGGTATAGCAGTAATGGAAATATCCAAAATGTAACGTATCCAGAATATGTGTGCAAAACTTGTTTTAAACAGGAGAACAAAAATTTGACAGTTCTAAGCAAGCTCTATATGCAATGCACCAGTCTATTTGTCGAAGTTATTAACAAAATCTATTCCCAAAAGACCAGGTTTGAGGTCTTCAGACTCCACAGATAGGTGCTATGTTATTCCATTTAACAAAAGAAAGTGTTTTAGTGACATAAGTTTTGATATAGTAAGTCCTAGCCTGTGGAACAGTCTACCCTTGAGCTTAAAAATGTCCAAATCTGTAGAAAGTTTTAAAAAGAATCTCAAACATTTTATTTCTGAGATTTCTATGCATTGTTTTAAGGCACAACAGTCTGGTTTATTTTAATTTGTATTTGAAATTCATGCAATGATGTTATGTAATTTGAACGTTTTCTTTACATTGTAATTATACAGATTTATACTTTTGTTTTTATGTTTTAAACCTTAATGTACAACGCCATTGAATATGAACTTGTAAAGAAACAGGCGTTTAATCAAATAACACAGTTTCAGTTTCAGTTTTATCGTTTAACTTGTATCATTATCGAAAACGAACACTTTAGTCGTAATAATAATTCGGGAATGCTTTATAAATCTTAGTATGCTTATTTTAACATGAATTAGATTTATTTATTAAGAATTTTTACTTATCTGTTTAGAAAAGAAAAAAAAAATAGATATATATTTGACTCATGGCAATATGGGCAAGATTTTGATTATGCCGGTGTGCAATCCATACAGTTTGAATAACCTTGTAATTCTGACACAGATAACTTTATGCCACGCAAACAACATATTTGTTACAGACTGATGAAACCTGCCAATACATGTCAATGTTAAAGACAATGTAAATATATATTATGTCATATAGTTCAATTACGGTAATCTTGATTCATAGGTTCGTAGATTTAATTTACCGCAGACGTGTATTGTTTTGTTGAACAGAATACTCTATGCATGTGCTCAGAAATAATTCTACACAAGAATACATCTAGAGAGATGTATATCGGTTGTAGAAAATGTTTTTCGGTCAATGCAAAGTATATTTCAAATAATTACGGTCGTTAGGTATATTTTGTAGTATGCTACTATCACTTTTCTCTGATTTAGAAATAGCAAATCGATTTAAATATAATTGTAATTAACTGCATGCTACATTATTTGATTGATGGCTATCTTACCATCGATGTCGCTTTGATGTTCTACAATGATCGGAAGGACTAGAGACTCAATGTTGGCGATTTCCCCTTAATGATGAAACAAAATGTGACAAACAGTGCGTTCGGAAATGATATAAGGTTGATAACATTGACTGACATCGCGTTAAAATTCTCGATTTGTTTTGACACATAATAAACTATAGAGCGTCAGATATTATAGTCGTCATTTTTTATTTTACTTTAATAATACAATGTGGTACATTGTGAAAAGGTTAAACACTTAATCTAACATTTTAACACTTCATCTATTTAGTGGTTTACTGCCGAGTTGCTGCATAAACATTTCCTTCACCAGAGTTTCCCCCTCTTTGTGTATCTTCTGTACAAAATGTGTGTCATTATAAACTATTGCACTTTGACCTGCATTAAATACAATGCATAACGAGAAATGTACGATCAGAAAAACCGCAAGGATTGAGATTGTAATTTGTACTGGGTACTGGATTGCTGTTTGATTTAAACCATCACTCTTACTTATTTGGTGGCGCACTTACCGGAAAGACTTGGAACCCAATTAAGTAATTGTCATGAAAACCTTTTTTGATACTATGCCATGCATATATTTTCATTTGTCCATATTATAACGGTGGTAGTTATTATTAATATCAGAGGTTTGAGATTAACACATCTCTATCAAAGGGACAATTAATATAATTAACAAACATTATTTACAGTTCTGTAGCAGTTTGGATATTGATCGTTACAATGTGGTGACCACTGTTGCTATTAATGTTTTTATGTATGTATTTAATTATGTGTTTTTATGATATTGTGGTTGGTATGTTCTCTAATGTCTAAGTTGGACAAATATTTTCTAATATAATCGTTTTAACTTTTAACATGGTAAATGTTGCAACATTAATCTTATTGTACATGCAAAGACGAAATATGTTTCTTTCTTGAATGTTAATCAAAACCTAAAACTACCATTATAGTTCTATGAAAATATATATAATACCCTCAGTTAAATAGGTAATTTTGTTTAAAGTAGTATGTTATATTAACAGAGATGAATAGTGAAAGCGTTTATGATTTTAAGACAGGTTTACTCTCTATCTACAATACAGCAATACAGTTTCAAATGTTTCATAACCATCAAAGTACGAGTATGCATTGTTCAAATTCTATCAGGAAATAATCATTTATTTTATAGTAAAACTTCTTAAGATATAAGTAGGTGAGAATCTCTGTCAAGCGCTATAACACTTATTTCAATTTTACAAAGCCAATTATCTGAATGGTTTAATTGGTTATGCTTGTGTTTTCGTCAATATATCTATTGAGCTAGTAAGTTGTTTTGTTTATATCTGAAGTAATCGTTTTCACAATCAAATATTGAGGTATATAAAAGTATTTTTTTGCAAATATGGCTAAAATATTTACACCAAAACTTATCTGAATGAGATTGAAATGTTTGTGAAAGTTGCAACGTTTATTTAAAATGAATTGTTCATTTTTTAATTGTACTGACCAATAGCTGCATTAAATGTTTGTGTTTATTGCCCACAGTCCACTAACTTTAATTTGTAGCAATTAGATAAACCCTACATATAAAGCGATTACATTTAGGTAAACACAATTGAGTAAACTGGAAATTAGTTACAATCAATATCATATTTTGGTATATTAAGCAATAATCTATATAAATGTTATGGATTTTATTACAACTTCAGTATTTAAGTCAACTACTGGTAGTCATATATGCAAACCCTTATATTGTATAACATTATATTAATATCTCAACAGCTTACTATATTGCTATTTAGTGTTTAACTTCATTTCACAACAATGTAATCGCTTCAATTTCAAATTATATTGCTCTTTTTTGTTAAAGCAGCATACAAATAAATTAGTTATTTAATTCGTTCTTAATTATTAAAAAGTTTGTCATCATTGCGCATGCGTGAATGGCATCGCACAGACTCCGTCCATGATTTAATTAACAAACTACAAAGCCGCGTGAGCTATGCTTAGAAACGGTCTTATCAAACATCACCTTCAAACGTCTATCATATCAGCTTTCATCGTAGCTCCGCCCAGAGTCAGTCAAATGATGTCAAACTGTCAGTCAAATTCGGTCGCTCCATTTGGGTTTCCTAATTGTTATTATTTTTTTTTATTTTAAGTTAATGAACTATTACTCAGGGTGAAGACAATATTTTAAGTTATGAAATAACATAAGAGATTGGAATCTAGATATATATACTACGACATAATTTTTCTTTTTTTCATATTTACACCATAGAAAAGAAAACACCAGAACAAACGACTCTGTATCTATTTAAAACGCATATCGTATTAAAAAACAAATCAGTGACGAAATAGATACTAGACAGACTAAAAACTTTTTTGAATAAAACTAACTACATTCTGTTTTTATTCATTTGATGACTGTCGTTAACATATTTTCGGCTTTCTATTTCTATCATTAAAACATATAAAACAGTTTGTGTGCGTAAGATTTTACCTGGCACTCGTGAATCTTCGTCAATTTGTTCGGGCGTTCAGACGCTTTTTCCGTATAGCTATTCGTTTGTGATATAATGCCTATTTAATAACGTATTGGTCAAGGTTATCAACATAAATAATAGCAGCTATCACTAGCTGATAGGTGATGGTTATTGGGATGCAGACACTTTAAAAGTAAGGTGCGCTTTGCAGCGTGATTGTCATGTGAGTGTTAGTAGAACAGCGCACCGTCCCTTTTGACATCTGGAATTAAGGTAATGTAGTGATGCACATGCAGGAAAAAAATATATTTGTTTATATATTAATGCTTGTATCGACGCAAATGCAGTATGCAGTTTGGTAGACGAAATACTATTCAGTATGTCTGAAGTCGAAGCGTTTCGGTTGTTCGTGGAATACCGAGATTTTTGTTAGATTTTGCTTGATGTGTAAACATTTCTATATGATCTTCTAAAGGTCTAGTATATAAACAATTAGGATCGCTTTTAGGCAGTAGTTATGTTGATCACTGTTAGTTCGTATTTAACTGAAGTTTATAAATGTAGAGATTATACAAACTAAACGGTTAAACCGAAACAATGGTGTCAACGATGCCTCCTTCTTCGACAGGTGTATATATAACTATATACCTGGATAAATGATACCGATGGCAATATTGTGTGTCACAGGAGCATATTTGTAATGGGTGCTAAATGATGTTAATAAAGTTTCTTAATCTTCATCTGATTGTCTTATAATGCTATAAAGAGTAACCGTCGGAATATACATATTATGGTATTTATATTATATTGGATCTAAAATTAAAATTTATTGGAAGAGTGCAATTCGGTTATTATTAAGCACAGGGACTATGGGATACAATGCTAAGTATAGAAGGAAGGAGATTTGGTTGAATACATTTGTTATTGTCTATTATATCTTTCATGATCATAGCGCTAATTGTTGATAATAATATTCATGTTCACCCAAGTCGACAATGGTAAAACAGAAGAGGAAGTTTCCAGTGGTGTATGTGGGTGCCATCAACTGTGATTACAGCGACATCTGCAACGTCTTCATTGCAACATCTTCAACCGAGACTATGGCTGAACCTGTTATCTGCCGTTTGAGTTGGCCAGGTTATTAAAAATTGGTGGAGTATACTAATATGTTTCAATTTGCGAGTGTCGACTATGAATTAGGGTTGCACATTCCTCAATCGATGGATACTTAAAAGACAAGAAAAAGTTAAGTCGTTTAAAAAAAAAAAAATAAATAAATAAAATAAATAAATAAATAAATAAAAAATAAATAAATAATAATAAAACAAAAATCCTATAGGGTACATGAAAGGGATTAAAACAGGGTGCAAACACACTATCAAATGTATTAAAAACTAAAAAAAATAAACTTTTCAAACATATGAATCGCATTTCGCTATAATTAATAAATAAATCTGAATGGGTTTGTATGTCAAATCTATTAAAACGTGACAAAATCAATATTTCGATGGAAGTGGTAAACTTGAAACGAAATTACCATTCTAAGACATCACTTAAATACTGCTTAACGACCTTTGCATTGTCATGTGGTCTCTTTCTAAGATAAATCTATTCTTAAAACGTGTCGATCTGTATTACAGATCAAATTGATATAAAATGGAATCATGTGACTCCAATTTCAAGCGGTATATCTATATTAATATATCTCGGCGTGAAGCCCAAGTAAAGGAATCACAAAAAAAAAAAAAATCAAAAAAAAAAAAAAAAAAAAAAAAAAAAAAAAAACTCTTTCAATATATTATTCGGGCATATTTAGAAAGATATCCTTTCGGCAATATGGGATTAATGAGTGTAAATAGGCATATTGGGGGAAATGTTTTTTCCCTTAAAGGGGCACAGCACATACATTTTGCACAGTACTACAATAACATGCATTCATTAAATCATGACATTAACAATATAAAATAATCTTATTTTAATTTTGCAAAATGAAGAAAGACACATTATTTAAAAAAAAATAAAAAGATGAAAAGTAAAAACTTATTGAATCTGGGAGAAAAAGATACAGATTTTAATTTATAACTATATATTTATGTTTTAAGTTTACAGTTTGGACAAGTATAATTAAATCTTTATTACATCGAAATCTTGTGTATTTTCGTTATGCTTGCAGGAAAATGGTAACTAAACTTTTTCTGTTTTGGTATGATTGCTAGTCAGTATGTTGACCTTGGTTTTATTAATATTTTATTCAAGAAATTTACATACGATACATGTATAACATAATGAGAAATGGAGACCTATGCTGAAGAAGGTATGGCGAGTAATGCAGGCTCAAATTGAAGATAGGTATCCGGTAGCCAGGTGATTGGATATTATACTGTCAGAGTTTGGAGCAATGGGAAACAGCCTTCAGATTTAAGAGCGTGGTCGATAAGGTGACTTGCCAATATAAACGTTTAGGTATGAAATGGGTAATATACACTTGCAGTCAATTCGCTATAAGATGGGGGATGACCAACTAAAGGAAAAATAAAAAAAAAAAAATAAAAATAAAAATCAGCAATCCCATTGCTTGTAATATTAAGTTTATTTCCATATTAAATATCTAGTTCTAGATTGAGAAAAATATAAACAACATAATAGGGAAGTTCCTCACTGTTTTACATACTTTTCTACATGGTTTAATGACTCGTAATCAAAATAAAGTAATTCGCCTTTATCTACAATCTCCCAGCATCCTAAACAGCTTGACTGCCACTGCCAAAATCCCCATCCCAAATAATCTAAAAACACTATAAAAATAAAAACACTGCTTGATAATCATCAAGTTTATATATATGTCCTAAACTTGGAGCATTTCACCTCAAGTGGTCCCATCATACTCCTGTGACCCAAATAATCTCTGAACTTGTGAACATGCTTTAGTATGCCTGAGCTGGGAGTATTTTAATCTGTCTTCTTTTTTATTACATTTATTGAAGTCAATTAGTGCTGCTAATTGTTATATCTAATTTATGAAATAAAATATAATTATTCAATGAATTATGGACTAGAACAGAATTTGAAACTTGCAGTCATGTTCAATGACTTTTGGACAGTCATTTGGTCCAGTAGTGCATTTTACGTCCGATATACGAGGCAATGTGGGAATTGATAGACCCACGCAATAGGTTTTGATTTTCATTATCTCCATTTAAGAAAACAATCACTGGTGATTTTGGTGCAGTTTATTTTCCGAAGCAAACATGGCACACCACAGAAACGTTAGATTTACGATCAATTCCTGATAAGCAAATGTTTGGTGTACTAAACCCGCAGAGAAATGATGCCTTGGGATGGCTTTCTAACTATCTAGGTAGTGCATTATTGTCAGACAATAAACTTTTATAACCATTGGTGCAGTGCTACGAAAGAATGCGTTGAGGGATGAGGCGCTATGCTACTAAAGAACAATATTGCGTAATGAGGCCCTGGTACCATTTTTATGAGGTCCTGGTTACTACGTTGAACAATTTAGCAAGTCGATATGGGTAATGGCAGTTTTTGTTAGTAGATGATGGGATATGAATGAAGCTGAGATGTGAAGCAGTTTTCGCTATCAGTATGATAAGTAATCTAGAACTGATTAAATGAGAAAGACCGCTTCAGTAAAATTATGAATGTGGACGATCCAATTTGCCACTTTACGAACTTGCAATTGTACTTTTAAGGTTAGACCTTGTCATTGAATAAGACTCCATTAACAGGATATCTGTTTTCAGCATGGCTAAGTAGTATGAAGTAAGATAATGTTATACAGCACTGGGATAGTTGTTAATTATCCATCATGTTGGCCCAAAGTTACAGTCATATGATCATAACCAAAGGCATGACGTTTTCCCGTCAAACAGGTGGCAATAAATATAGCAACGAACCGTGTTGCTACTAGTACATAAACAGCTTCAGTGGTGTTAAAAGCATGATGACAGTATATTATGTATCCGGATCCACAGTCACTAACGGCTTTATAATCATAAAAGCGTGTATTTGTTACCATTGGCTACATGTTAATACTTGATAAATTGGAAGCCAAGACGGAGTTGTATATTGATGCAAAAGTTGTTCAAGAAGGTGTTGTACTGATTCCGTGACATTCTTTGGAATGTGATAATTTTCTTTTTTCCTATATCATTTTTTTGTTTGATCATCTGACACTATATGCTGAGTGTCTAGTTCAAGAAGATGTTGTACTGTTTCAGTGGCATTCTTTGGAATGTTACAATTTTCTTTATTCTAATATTATATTTTGATCATCAGACACTATATGTTCTGTGTCTAGTTCAAGAAGGTGTTGTACTGTTTCAGTGGCATTCTTTTGAATGTCACAATTTTCTTTATTCCTATATCATTTTTTGATCATCAGACACTATATGTTGAGTGTCTAGTTCAAGAAGGTGTTGTACTCATTCAGTGACATTCTTTGGAATGTGACTGTTTTATTTATTCCTATATCATCTTTTGATCATCAGATACTATATGCTAAGCGTCAGACACTATATGTTGAGTGTCATTGAGGCATTGCTTGGGTTTGTTTACGGCTCTATTTCGCTGATTATTTGGCGGTGGACTCGTTTCGCAGGTCGTCGGTAGTAACTGAACTACCTTCCGAATCCATTTGGCGGTCAGCGAAATATTAAACAGTTTATAATAAATAGAATTTGTGCTTCCAATCACTGTTACCCAGGATTGGTATCATTCAGTTTAGCTGATCGTTTCATGTGAAATGAAACTTGAAAGAACATGTACAATTTTAACTTATATGTGAAATATTTACCCCATGAAGGGGATTGTGCTTTTTATTAATTATTGCCCCATGTAGGGGTTTTGATTTGTGTTATTTATTTGCCCCATTATGGGGATTGTTTTGATGAGGGCTGCCAATTTGTTGTTGACGGTAGCCCGAAATATTGAGCCATAGCCAAACAATGCCAAATTTAAAATAAAATATAATTAACTAATATTATGTGTTGTTCTGCATTCTCCAATATTAGCAGTTATCACTAGCTGATATGTAATGGTTATTGGGATGCAGACACTTTAAAAGTAAGGTGCGCTTTTCAGCGTGATTTTCATGTGAGTGTTAGAAGAACAGCGCACCGTCCCTTTTGACATTTGGAATTAAGGTAATGAAGTGATGCACATGCAAGAAAAAAATCTATATGTTTACCTCCCACCACGCCCAAAAACTTTTTACACACTTTTCACTTAATTGCCACTTTTCAACCATTTGCAAAACAATTTACACGAGTATACAGGATAAAAGTATTGTATTGAAATCCTCTGTTTTACAAATGCAATGGTGCAAGATAATTCAAAGCTTTTGAAATTTGAAACTCGTAAAACAAGCTGTTGATATCTTGTTCATTTTACCTTTGCCGAGTTATCTTGTTTATGTTAATTATTATAATTTAGAAGAGATACTTTTTGTTTTTATGAAGGTTGCAGGTTTCCATACTCCTGAGATGTATCATTGGACTTGGAAGAGGACTGTTACATACCTGACGTCACAACATATGGTGGGAAACGTTATGGAGCGTTGTCATTTGGACTTGGAACACGAATTTACATACCCTACAACGTTACGGCCCAATATGATTGAACTCTTTGCGATGCGGTCAGCGAAATATTAAACAGTTTATAATAAAAAGAATTTGTGTTTCCAATCACTGTTACCCAGGATTGGTTTCATTCAGTTTAGCTGATCGTTTCATGTGAAATGAAACTTGAAAGAACATGTACAGTTTTAACTTATATGTGAAATATTTGCCCCATGAAGGGGATTGTGCTTTATATTAACTATTGCCACATGAAGGGGTTGTGATTTGTGTTATTTATTTGCCCCATTATGGGGATTGTTTTGTTGAGGGCTGCCAATTTGTTGTTGACGGTAGCCCGAAATATTGAGCCGTAGCCAAACAATGCCAAACTTAAAATAAAATATAATTAACTAATATTATGTGTTGTTCTGCATTCTCCAACTAATTTACATGTAAACACGAACTATTCATGAGCATGACTTGCGAATTTTGAATCGACTGTTCATGTTCTACGATTTGCGCCCGTGCAGGTGCCTATACCTAATATATATTATATATATGATACATTTATTCACACCTGCATGTACTCATTCTTTCTAAGTATTTCAAATAGTTTGTTAAGTGTTATTTAGTTTCTTCGACACTACACTTATTGAAAAGTCACATGAATATTACAATATTCACATCGTTGTTTTTATTGGTATAATGTTTGCTTTTATAAAATCAACTTGTGACTGATTGTATAAACATTTAACTATTTTGTATCTTAAATTACATTCAAGTCATTATTTATGTATTTACCGTTTGTATAGTTATAACAAATACTCCGATATATTGGAATGTTATATTCTCTAATAAGGTGATTATTAAAAGTCTAAACTTGATGCTGTATTTATAGTGTTATGAACCTTGCATTCATTTCGCAGCGCCTGTAGGCAAATTTCCCGTCATTTATAAATATTTGATGTTTGCATAGTGTCATAAGAGCCTGAAGCAATCGTGCCATTAAATGAAATGCTAGGCTCTCATTTATAAGTGCAAACTCAACTATGCTTTCAGGGTAATTGAATATCCGTACTCAAGTCAATGTATCATACTAATATGACCTTTGGTTTTGTTAAACTACGTGCATGATATTGAGTTCATTATTAAACTGTATATTGCTTCAACATTTAAAAGCAGCGGCGTAGCTGCCTTTACACAAGAACACCTAGGATTGAACATATGTTTGTGAATGCATCATAATATCTCCTGTAAATGCCATCAGAACGCAGGCAAATCCTAAAACTCTTTTTCTGCTAGGGCATGATCCAGACCCTGCTGAGATCCAGGCGAGCTTGCATATAATTTTAAGGTTAGATACGTCACTGAATAGGTGAATTTTAATATTTTAGTTGGTAAACAGTTTATAATCCTTTATAATACCAGTATAAAGTATGAATACCGTGACAATTGACATACTAAAATGCATCAATGTTTGGTTAATTTACTATGAAAATATTTCGGACTACGACCAGAATTGTCAAAAATAGGGTTAATAGGCCATGTTCTTGTTTTTCAATATATATAAATCATTTGATTCCAGATATACGAGTATATCGTACATGTCTGTATAGGTTTTTATCTTTTAAATGTATAACACTAATACAAAAAGAATACTTTAAATGATAGTCACTTGTAAAAAAGCCCGAACCACAAGTTCTTAATTTTATAAATGTAGTTATACATTAGGTGAATTAAGAACACACATATACACTTAGTATTGTAATGATATAAAAGTGTCTTCTGTCCATACAACACTTATATCTTGAATTTTATAGTTGTTGTTTTGATAAACGGATTTTATTTCACGACGACCACAGTGTCTTTGTTACACACGCTTATCTCCTAGGAAACGAATTGATTTTGAACTGATGAATTTCTATCCGCTTACGGTTTAAATTCTGTTCAACACTCATGTTACCATATCAGTCTCATTTTACCATATCAGCCTCATGTTACCAAAACAGCCTCTTGTTACCATATCAGCCTCGTGTTGCCATATCAGCCTCATATTACCATATCAGTCTCGTGTTACCATATCAGCCTCATGTTACAATATCAGCCTCGTGTTACCATATCGACTTCGTGTTACCATGTCAGCCTCGCGTTACCATATCAGTCTCATGTTACCATATCAACCTCGTGTTACCATGTCAGCCTCGTGTTACCATATAAACCTCATGTTATCATATAAGCCTCATGTTACCACATAAGCCTCATGTTACCACATAAACCTCATGTTACCATATAAGCTTCATGATACCATATCAGCCTCATGCTACCATATCAACCTCATGTTACCATATAAGCCTCATGTTACCATATAAGCCTCATATTACCATATCAGCCTCATGCTACCATAAAAACCCCATGTTACCATATAAGCTTCATGTCAGCCTCATGTTAACGTTTCAGCTGAATGTTACAATGTCAGCCTCATGTTACCATATAAACCTCATGTTACCATATAAGCCTCATGTTACCATATCAGCCTCATGTTACCATATCAGCTGCGCTCACTACAAACTATGATTAGAGGAAATTGGAAATTCTTACTAAAACAAATTCTGCTGTTGATTGATAAGTGTTACATACGATGATTGTGTCAGGTGACAGGTGTTAGTTGAAACAATATGTTGTTTAAATCAATTATTAAATGATATAAAACGTGACTTTTCTTCTTCTAGACAAAACAGTCTAAATACTAACTGAATAATAATATTCCACAGTAGGAAAGGATTTCACGGCCAAATAAAACGCTTAAGTTATAAAACACTTAGAATATAAAACAATTTCAATTTCATTTTTAAATGTCTTTTTTCCATTTTACATTTGACAGCATATGGATATATATATATATATGTGATTAATACAATAACCTGAGTGTCTGTATTGATAACTTGTCGAGAGTACTGGTAAATATTGTCAAGTTTTACTTCATTCCAATGCAAAACAATTTAACTTTTAAACAATAAAAACCGGCATGTGCGTTTATATTATATATAAAGGGTTGGTAGAGGTCTTGATATTGTATCTGTGGTTTGCACTGTTACTATGTGCGCTCACCGAAGTCTAATCTCTACATTTATGTTTGGTTGTTCACAAATAATTATCTACATATAAATATACATATCATACATTTTGATTGTGTGTCTGAAAAAGATCTAAAAAAATAAAAATTCCGTTGTTGTGATTTCAATTAACTCCCTTTATAAAATATAAATACAGATGATTTCACTGTATTTTCATGATCCAACGGATTTCTATGTCTGCCCTTTTTATATCATGTGAGTAGTCATGAATCCTTAACTCGATTCTACTCATTTCGAGCTGTCAGTTCATGTATGTAAATTGTCCGTCTAGTCAAGATGTGTTGCATGTAAAACCAAAGTCATGGCTGACACCAAATGGTTTAGTAGATGCCTTGATATTGTGTCTATGATTTGCATTGTAGTCTGGTCTGTACACTTATATCTGAATGTTCACAAATAATTATCTCCACACACACACACACACACACACACACACACACACACACACACACACATATATATATATATATAAATATATAATAGATAATTATTTGTGAATAACCAAGACATAAATATACAGACCAGACTACGGCGAGTGCGCCTAGCTACAATGCAAACCATAGATACAATATCAAGGCCTCTGCCAAACCAATAAATTTGGTGTCGACCATGACTTATATATTATGGAATTACATGCAACACATCTGGACGGGGTGGACAAATTTACATACATGAACTGATATATATATATCGAGTTTATAAATGATGCAAAACATACATTTATCGAATTACACAACAAGATGCGGGAAATTTCATTCGCTAATGTGGCAAATAACATTCCTTTCTATTCATTTATAGCTGAGCATAATACCAAAGTCATAGCCATGCTTTTGTCGTCGCGATCAAGCTTTGATTACACCCAAAATGATCATACGTGACAGGGAATATCTTGAATTTCATTATTACATGTATTAAATATAAGCGAGCAGAAACACAAGTACACAATAAAAATATATCGTGGACATTGAATTATGTTCTTTTAAAACGTTACATAAAATAAACCAAACGCTGCATTGATATAAATCAAATTAGGAACGTTTATGAATATTTATCAGATACTGACTTTCAGTACTGTATATACTTTGATTTAAAAAAAAAGGATCCTGCGTATTTTGAACTTCGCGATGGATTCAGTTCTATGTTCGTAAACTATACCAGCACATTTATATAATGCCTACGTTATTACATACTATTCATAAAAACGCCCATTTTTACATGATATGATATAATACAGATATAAATACATTCTAATGCAATCTGTGCAAACAATTCAATTAATTAATGGCGTTTGCTTAATCGTATAATATGTTTCATTGACGTCATATTATTACGTAACAGATGTGAAACTGTACGAAACATACGCCCACTTTAGTCAATATGTGGTTCTTAAGAAGTGTTTCCAATTATATCGCTAGTCAATTATTGACTATGGCAGTATGACTGATTAATAATTGATTTAATCTTGATAATCAGTAGATAGAATTGCTGTATGTACATTACACCACAACATCATTCAACACAAACCAACTATGGGCTGCAAAGATATAATATAAATACATGTACAATATAAAAAGATAGGCAGATCAGGATTTCAATTTTAGGAATCATTGTTATCGAAATGTCACATCTATCGTTCGATTCGTTAATTGTATCATATCAAGCAATAGAATCAGAAACTATGTTTGTCTTGATGATATATATAAGTGTGCTCTTACTTCATTGTTTGCAATTGCGTTCTTTAAAGCTGCAGTTTACTTGATTGTCACTTTAAATTACGGAGAAGATAAAGTGTAATTTTTCGAGCTGTCTGTGTGTCAGTTTGATGAATAAATAAAACGTTCGGATGACAGCGTTTCGTAAGACAGTTTGTTTTGCTTAGAATATAGAACGTTTCCGGGAGCATGCTGATGCAGTCTTAGGCTAAAAGATCGCGGGGCGGTAGTCTAATGGATAGAGTGTTGGCCGCTCATGCCAGAGGTTGCTGGTTCGATCCCAAGCTCGACCCATGCCTCTCATAAACCAACACTTAGTATTGGTTCTACCCAGGAAGCACACTCGAGAGCGGTTAATATAAGCTCCGAGCTTTCATTGCAATCGAGCTAAAAAAAAGTGTAAAAATTAAAAGGCGAGCTTGTTAAATAGAGGAGAACCTTTGTAAATCAACTATCTCCATATGTTTCTGGCATAATGATATAGTATACAATCGTCCAGTTACAATCTGGTGTCAGTAAGATATTATTGTTTGAATTTGTTTTCATTTACTTTTAAAACATTAATATTTGAACTTAGTAGCGAAGTAAGCGCAGAGCTTATATGAATCACTCTCTCGAGTCCTCTTAACGGGTAGAAACAGTACTGAGAGTTGATTTTGAAAAATAATTGATCAACCTGAGGTACCAACCTGCAATATACAATGTGAGTAGTTAACACTCTAACCGCCGCACTACCGCTCCGCACTATGCATTTTTAGAATGGATTCATGCAGTCAATAAAACTCTTCCTCAGTTGGTGTCATTAGGCTTAAGGCGATATAAAATTTCTCAGATATATTGTATATATAATAATACAACTAATAATTCATTTTTGAGTAGTCAACACTCTATCCACTGCACTACCGATTCGCACTATGTAACCTTAAAATGTATAAATGCAGTCAATAAACCAAATTCTTCCTCAGTTGGTGTCATTATAATGTAGGTGGTATATTGTATATGGCAATACAGCTAATCTTTTTCTTTTGAGATCAACAGATAAAACAACTCTTAATTGGGAATGAATATTTACCCGACACAGACAAACGTTGGTCATATAACATCGTCACAATCAATAGAAGTACATTTCAGGTCTAAAAAAACACTGGATTAACGGGGTTGAATAAACCTACAAGTAAATAGTTTCATTATTTTTAACATTAATGTTGAAATTCATTAGATTGCATACATGTAATGTTATAGATAATACATATCAGTTCTATTCTCTGCCAAGAACATACAATATCGATCAATGTGTTATCATCTCGTAAGGTAAAGTTCACGTGTAACTAAGAGCTTGAAGACTCTAGCAGATCATTATTTGCAAACACATGTTTCAACACCAGTCATATAACGTATATGGTGAATTTGAAAATGGGATAATGTTATTTTACATGGCCAGACGAAAATCAAAACTCGATCTAGTTGCCATCTTTTAGTCCTCCGCAAATCAAAATCGTAATAAATTCATTTTGAAGCCTAAAAACACAAAACTCATTTTTTGTTGTAAATTAAAGCTAATAATTACGTCAGAATCATGACATCAACGTCAGAATCATGACATCAACGTGATTTTATCAACAAAAAAGAAAATCACGTCTTTCTATTCTTCAATATCCAATAAATCCCGTTTCTTATGTTTTTTAATGAGATGTCGAAGTAAAAGATGCGATAAAACCAAACGTAAAGGCACGTATACATACTTATTCCAAAAATAATTATGTTCCAATCGTCAGGAGTATTTCCCTGGTCCAGATTTATGACTTCAGAAAAAAAAGATATAAGTCCTTCTCAAAATTGGCATACTTTCTCAGACAAGGGAATCTTTTTTTTCTCCGTTGATATAAATATGTCTTAACCTCTAGATAAATGTTACTGTATTAACTCGGATTAGATTGACGTTGAAAACGAATGTAAGCACATCACTCCACGTCTCCTGATCCACCACCAGGGGGAAGCACGTATGACTACTGAATCAAAGCTACTTTAGAAAAATGACTTATTCCGGAATGGTTGCCGCATTTAGATTTGTCCAATTATTATGTATAATCATTTGTCACAGATATAGAGGTGCAACAGTTAACCAGGTTATTGCTCCTTTGAGGCATATTTTACCATTGATTGTTCCAAAACAGTGATCCTTATTGTCCATTAAGTCAAATAAGTTTGTTGTATTTACTGTAAGTATTCTTTTGTATATTGAGTGTGGGTATGCAGCTTTATTGACATTATAGGTTACTGAACGTGTATGGAGAAATATCAGTTTGAACGAGTTGTATAATAATTCACTACTTGTTCTTATTGTAACATTTCAATTATGAATTACCTAGTACGTATCATGAATAAAGAATTTGCTGCTTTTAATAAAATGGGTTTTATGTTTCAGAGTTTAATTTCAC
The DNA here is from genome assembly GCA_029582155.1 of Panopea generosa. NCBI lineage: Eukaryota > Metazoa > Mollusca > Bivalvia > Adapedonta > Hiatellidae > Panopea > Panopea generosa. The sequence continues at coordinate 86,141,409 of CM055897.1, read as the reverse complement.
CAGCACCTCCTGGATCCGCGCTGGAGTCATCAGCGTCAATTGCGTAAACAATATGACGTCATTAATGTAAAAAATGGTTCATAAGTATGTATTTCTGCATTTATAGAATTTCAGTGTTTTATGAGTATATATAGGCATGATATATTGGGAAAAGTTTGTTTAGCCAATTTTAAAATTTTGAAAAATTGTCATTGTCGTTTCTTTATTTAATATATATGTATATAACCTGGCCGTATTCTTGTTGTAAATATTATATTCTTGCATGTTGTAGCATTCACGAAAGGAGAACGGACTTATTATTTTATGTGGCACTCTAGAAAAAGTGAGTAAGCGTTTGTTTCTATTGACTGTCTCCCTGTTATCATATTCTGTGTCATTTTTTTACGCAATTGTGATATATTATTTATATAATTTCCTTTAAGATTGGTGTGTCGTTTGTTTTATTCTATCCCATTTCATAAGTATGTATTTCTGCATTTATAGAATTTCAGTGTTTTATTTCACGAAATAAAATGAACAATTTACTTATCAGTTACTGTTGTTTTCAGTAACAGAAATAACAACAGTTGGATAACTGCTACACAAAGGGATGGAACATTTGGTTTGAACTATTGACTCGGTATCCGGATGAAACAGGTTTCCATCGGATGAGAGCGGTTTAAACAGAATAAGTAATCAATAGATTATTTTTTAGAAGAAACAAGTGGTCATTAGTTCATTATATTTTACCTGTTTAGTTCATTTTTTCAACCAATCAGATCGAAGCATTCATACTGATATTGAGCACAATATGCTTTTCACACGTCTATTATAAAGTGGTGAGTTGGGGACTTATTTTAAATATGAAAACCTACGCTTGGTTAACTATAATATTGATATTGTTATTTATAAACAAAACAACTATCTACAAATCTGGTCAGCCGATAAAATTATTTATCCTTGGAAAATAACTATTGATCCAAAAAAGGGAACTATTATCCGTTCAATAGTTTCCTCCTTTTGGTAAATATTCATTTTCCTTGGATAAATACTTTTTTAACGATTGACATATAAGGCAGATGGTTGTATATTTTTCAATCTGATATCAGAAAACACTCACTGGCGCCCGGCATAAAGTTGCACTTCCTTATGAATATTGTCTTAGTATAACGTTGTATACAGAATGTTCTAATCATCGTAATGTTTCTGGAATGCTATTCATAAATAGAATCACTACGGCTCCTTTAATACTCATAAATTTACAAATTTGTTATTTTCCCCTCCGCAACTTATCAATAAAAAGTACCAAATTTCAAATATTTTCTACTTTTCATGTGTAATTGCTTTGAAGAGGAAGAGGTATAACTTTAAACGAACTCTCCATTTTGAAAACAGACAGCACTTAAATACTGCTTGATGGTCTCCGCATCTTCATTAGGTCTCTTTCTTAGATGGAACAATTTTTACTACTTGTAAACCTGTATAACGGACACATTAAAATAAAAATAATCACGTAACTCATTTAATACGTCACAAAATATGTTGCAATTTCATGCGGGAAATCTTTTTTAGTCTAATCTAGGCGCGTAGCCCAATTTAGGAAATATATTTTTAATATCCTTTTTTGGCATGTTTAATCACATACATGTACCCTTTTGGCATTACGAGGTCAGTGAGTATACATAGGCATGATATATTGGGAAAAGTTTGTTTAGCCAATTTTAAAATTTTGAAAAATTGTCATTGTCGTTTCTTTATTTAATATATATGTATATAACCTGGCCGTATTCTTGTTGTAAATATTATATTCTTGCATGTTGTAGCATTCACGAAAGGAGAACGGACTTATTATTTTATGTGGCACTCTAGAAAAAGTGAGTAAGCGTTTGTTTCTATTGACTGTCTCCCTGTTATCATATTCTGTGTCATTTTTTTACGCAATTGTGATATATTATTTATATAATTTCCTTTAAGATTGGTGTGTCGTTTGTTTTATTCTATCCCATTTTATCACGTTTTACTGGTTTACATAATCGTTCAAGTTTGTTGAGATATTATGTCAAACAATACCATACTCAGGGTTAAATCGTATGTTCAATATGTAAGCTAAATGATAAGATAACTAAATTATACATTAAATACAATGTTGTCAATATCAGCTCCTATAATGGTTCCAGTTTATTGAAAGCCTTTAACAAAAGTGGGACTGCTATCATATCCAGACTGTTTCGCTCCTGTGGTAATGGCATTATGAATCTCAAGTGTTATATTCACCTAACCGCTGTTGACTTAGTTGATGTTTATCTCGACTGTTTTCTTGTGAACTCCGATCTTTTATTAATGTTGTTTTTGCCTGCACAACTAACGGAGATGGTTGATATGTTGATATGTTAAAACTCGACATAATTCGTAGCACATTTTAACGTATGTGATAGTGTAAAGCTCATATCGATGTGAGAATGTCCAAGGTCAAAAATGAACAATGAACCGCGAACTGAATATAATCCATTAATTTGTTTAGTGCAGGATAAATATCACGACGATTAAAAGAAACATTTTAATGTCCTGCTTGGTTAAAGAAAGCATTTAATTATACAAATGTAGAAAAAGAAGGTTTGCATAAATCTAAATGCAATATCTGAATTTCCAAAAATGGCTTTAATCTTGTAATAGAAATGGGTTAAGCAGAACAGGTAATGTATTTTTTAATTTGAAAACAAATTAGACAAATAAATGCATATAAAATGATTTTCTTACAAAATATTAAAGAATTATTAACGAATGTGAACGACTTTTTGAATGATGGCGTTCTTTTCATTATATATATATGCACATCTAAAAATAAATAAGTTTCAATATAACATAATTAATTATTAAATTGCAGAGCGAGTGGTCCTGTGAAAGAGTATTGGTCCAAGGATCGGAGGGCCTTGGGTTCGATCCACCATCACGGCTAGGTGTAGGTGTGGTGTCCTCGAGTAAGATACGTTATCCACGTACGATTAGTACTGGTTTTACCCATGCAAACATTGAATGTGAGTTTTCTAAACTGTAAGAATTTGTTTCGCATTGACGTAAAATAGTTATGTCTAAAACAACATTTAATGAAAACGCTCGCTTTTCCTGCCTCAAAAGAATGTAATAGCTGCCCAAATATATTTGGTATTATAAAGTCGAGAAGATTTGCCTTTTATTTGACATTTATCGGGCTTCGGAATTGCTACAGGATTACAGAATCAAATACGTGTGTTGCATATTTGGTACGCAATTGCAGAAGCACGAGAGTTGACATACATTTTATTATTTTATTCTTTCGATATTTAAATCGGAACGGAAAGAAAGTTTTATACGCGCATATTTAAATTGTTCTCAATTATTAATTGTTGACATTATTAGAATGACTTCTTTCTCTTAAATTCAATTGACGAAACGAGAATACTTTTATAATTAGTTTTGCACTATGTTTAAAAAATGACAACGCTTTTGTGAAGATGATTTAATTCGTATGCCAATGAAGACCACATAATTAGAAATACATTTTTGACAAAAGACGGAACTGGTATTGAATAATTGTCTTAGTGCATGAATAATGTATGGACGAGACTATCTATGTGTCGTAAACAGAGCAGAACATAAATCAAATAGAATATATTTTGTATTCCGGAAGTATCACCTTAACGACTTAATTGGCTAAGTGTGCATAATGAGTTTAGTTTAAGGAAACGTTGTGCTTCTGATAGTCATCGTATTATGTTGATTATATTAAATAAGGCTATAACCAAACATTAAATTCATTTCAAAGCAAAACAATAAGAAAAAATCAGTTCATTTTCCATCACATGAATAAGCTTGACCAATAAAACAATAATTTTAAAAAACAAAATGTATGCTTTTTTTTCCTTTCAGTGTATATATATAAGAATGTATGTTACAACTTGACTGATATATATATTTGTACGGTTTGTTGAGGATGGCCCACCCAGACCCTCACAGACCTATTACGAGGGGATTAATTGAATCACTTTTCAGTGATTGAAAAAAAAAAAAGTCTATAATCTATCATGAACAAACATGCAATAGGTGCTACTTGCTAGCGTTAACCCACATTCAATATACGTCACTTGCTATCATCAACCCATAATAAAAACACGCAAGTTACTGCTATCAACACATAATAAATACACGATACTTGCTGATATCAACCCTAACTAATAACATACACTTCTTGCTGTCATCAACCAATAATAAATACACGCTACATGCTGTCATCAACCCATAATAAATACACGCTACATGCTGTCATCAACCAATAATAAATAAACGCTACATGCTGTCATCAACCCATAATAAATACACGCTACATGCTGTCATCATCCCATAATAGATACACGCTACTTGTTGTCATCATCCCATAATAAATACACGCTACATGCTGTCATCAACCCATAATAAATACACGCTACATGTTGTCATCATCCCATAACAAATACACGCTACTTGTTGTCATCATCCCCTAATAAATACACGCTACTTGCTGTCATCAACCCATGATAAATACACACTACATGTTGTCATCATCCCATAATAAATACACGCTTCTTGTTGTCATCATCCCATAATAAATACACGCTACATAATGTTATCAACCAATAATTAATACACGCTACTTGTTGTCATCGTCCAATAATTAATACACGCTACTTGTTGTCATCATCCCATAATAAATACACGCTACACGCTGTTATCAACCCATAATAAATACACGCTACTTGTTGTCATCATCCCATAATAAAAACACGCTACATGCTGTCATCAACCCATAATAAAAACACGCTACTTGTTGTCATCAACCCATAATAAATACATGCTACATGTTGTCATCAACCCATAATAAGTACACGTTAATTGTTGTCATCAAACCATAATAAATACACGCTACATGCTGTCATTAACCTATAATAAATACACGCTACTTGTTGTCATCAACTCATACTACGTACACGCTAATTTATTTGCTTACATTAACCTACATTATATACACGTTACTTGCAGACATTAAATCGCATTATACATATGTTACTTGTTGGCATTAACTCGTATTATATACATGTTACTTGCTGACATTAACTCGCATTATATACATGTTACTTGCTGACATAAACTCGTATTATAAATGTTACTTGCTGACATTAACTCGTATTATATACACGTTACTTGCAGACACTTAATCGCATTATAAATATGTTACTTGTTGACATTAACTCGCTTTATATACAAGTGACTTGCTGACATTAACTCATATTATAATATACACGTTACTTGTGGACATTAACTCCCATTATATACAAGTTGCTGATATCAACTCGCATTATATACATGCTACTTGCTGTCATTAACTCTCATTATATACACGATACATGCTGACGTTATATCCTTATCTATTCACGATACTTGCTGACCTAAACTCACATTATATACACGTTACTTGCTAGCACTAACTCGCATTATACACACTATGTATTGTCATTCATCAATATTATATACTCGCTATATTTGTTGTTGTTAACCGGTATTAAACTATTGCTACATACCAATATTAACTCATATTTTATACACCTTACTTTCTGTCAATAACCCGCATTCAATAATTACTACTTGCCTGCTGTCATTAACACGCATTAAACAATCGGTTCTTGCTTGCTGTCATTAGCCCGCATTAAGCACTCGATTCTTGCTTGCTGTCATTAACCCGCATTAAACTCTTGATTCTTGCTTGCTGTCATTAACCCGCATTAAACTCTCGATTCTTGCTTGCTGTCATTAGCCCGCATTAAACACTCGAATATTGCTTGCTGTCATTTACCTGCATTAAACTGTCGATTTTTGCTTACTGTCATAACGCCCATTAAACTCTCGATTCTTGCTTGCTGTCATTAGCCCACATTAAACACACGAATTTTGCTTGCTGTCATTAACCTGCATTAAACTGTCGATTTTTGCTTACTGTCATAACGCGCATTAAACTCTCGATTATTGCTTTCTTTCATTAACCCGCATTAAACACTCGATTTTTGCTTTCTTTCATTAGCCCGCATTAAACACTCGATTCTTGTTTTCTTTCGTTAGCCCGCATTAAACACTCGATTTTTGCTTGCTGTCATTAACCTGCATTAAACTGTCGATTTTTTGCTTACTGTCAAAACGCGCATTAAACTCTCGATTCTTGCTTGCTGTCATTAGCTTGCATTAAACACTCGAATTTCGCTTGCTGTCATTAACCTGCATTAAACTGTCGATTTTTGCTTACTGTCATAACGCGCATTAAACTCTCGATTCTTGCTTTCTTTCATTAACCCTCATTAAACACTCGATTTTTGCTTTATTCGTTTGCCCGCATTAAACACTCGATTCTTGTTTTCTTTTGTTAGCCCACATTAAACACTCGATTTTTGCTTGCTGTCATTAACCTGCATTAAACTGTTGATTTTTGCTTGCTGTCATTAACCCGCATTAAACACTCGATTCTTGCTTTTTCATTAACCCGCATTAAACACACGATTTTTGCTTTCTGTTGTTAGCCCACATTAAACACTCGATTATTGTTTTCTTTCATTAACCCGCATTAAACACTTGATTTTTGCTTTCTTTTGTTAGCCCACATTAAACACTCCATTCTTGTTTTCTTTCATTAACACGTATTAAACTCTCGATTCTTGCTTGCTGACATTAACCTGAATTAAGAAACACTTTCATTTTTGACACTTCTTCTTATTTGTTGCAGTGTATCACTTCGCATTTTTAAACTGTTATACATTTGTTTATCTAACAGCACACACTGTCATCCAAACGCCGCATATTTTTTTTCTCCATTTTTCCCCAATACCCAAATAAATATGACCATTTTAAGCGTTTTCAACAAAGAAAATGCATCACTGATTTACACAGATATAATTTCTTTGTAACGCTAGCACTTACATAATTATGTGCGTTGCAGAAAATATATACCATATACATTTTTATACATGTAAATCCATCGAAGATGGTTTAAACAATATAACAACATAATAAAGACTTTACATAATTTTTATTGAATACAGTTTCAGCCAAACAACATATACAAATGAAAAAGCAATAGCACTCAGGCATTATATAAAATACTGAGGCATAGAAGGGATTGCGTCTGCTGTCTCGATACAAAGCAATGTTAACGTAAGTATATGGTAAACATCCTAGTGATCAAACTCAGCTATATGGAGATGTATTACTATCATTACTACAAGTCTTTATATTAAAGTTGTCTTTGGTCCGTTATAAGCACTTTCAGAACTTAAAAAGAAAAATATTTAACACTAAATTGTGTTTAGGTGTGTATTAAACCAACGTTTAAACACATTTTTCATTGTTGACAAACTAAAAACTTTGTCAATTTATAAAGAAAAACTGATAATGAGTCGAGTAGTTTACACACAAAACATACGACAATATTTTGTTTTAATTCCATCAATAACATCAAGAACTATTTTCAGGCCCAAATGAGCATACATGTATTTGTTTGCTATACTAAAACCAGTTGTTCACTTCAAATAAAATTACGCAAAACAATACAAATAATGGCATGAGAAATAAAAACCGTGTTAGTGTCTGATAATCTAAAATTGATCAGGTTCGAACCATTCTTATTTTTTGTCTCTACATCCCCTGATCAGTTTTACACTATCATCCTCTAACATTGTATTTGCTATATAATTGTTAGGCCAAATGACTAATAATATAACGACATATAATAATCATACCAAAAAGATTGATTTGAATTAACTAACAAAAACATCCGCAGAATACACGAAGAAATAAATAAACTAGTATAACATCCAACGTGTGGACATCCAATATTTCGTAGAATGGCGGCAGTTAATTTATTTTAAATGATTTTCTTATATTAACAAAAATTTATATAACAGATTTTCACTTGGAATCATTTCTTAAACTAATACAATGAGTACACCAGAAAGTAATATCCTTACTTCTAAATTTTGAAAAAAAGAATACATTCTTATACATGTTTGAAATCATCCTATTACGAATAAGAGCGATGCTATTTGAAATCTTTAAATAGGTTTAAGCTATACTAGAAAAAAATATGTTTATGCTAGCCTAAAAATTAAAATATAAAGTTTAAGATATATATGTACATGTATCCCAATGGTTTAACGTATATGTTTATCATGAACATGCTTAAAACCGATTTCTGAATGCCTTCATTCGTGTTTCTCTAAATGGGAAATTAAATAATTGAGGTAATTAAACTCTGAATTTCACCATTTTGCTGGATATGTAGCGTACCATTGCAAATACAACTAGAAATATCAAAACATTTACTATCATTTGCTCATCCTGACAAAGCAAAACTAAGCAAAACAGTCTTGGAAACAATATCCAAAGAACTCGTGTGTGGCATTTATTTTTTGTTGGGAACATAGCCAATATATATATATATATACATCCATGAAATGGAACTTGATATTATACTCAAAATGTTGATGCCATTTGATAATTGCACCTGTCAAAACGATTGATACGTTATACCGTTTATTTCAAATATATCTGATTCAATTCATGTATAAAACATTTTTGTCTGATTTATTATAATCAGATGTAATTTGACTCCAGGTTATCTGTGCATTTGAAGTAAATAATCATGTTGATGATGTTCGGGGGATTCACAATCAGTTCTTTAAATTTAAAAATGAATTAATCCTGTAATTGATATATGATTATCGTGATAAAGTTGTCAGATATTCTAAAAGCATTCTTGACATAATTTATGGATACTATGTTCTTGTAATAACATGTACATTTTTTTTCTTAGAATGAAATAAAATACTTCATTCACTACATTTAGGAAATGTCTATGACGCGGTTTGCTTCCAGTGAGATAATACACTGTTTCTGTTTAAAAGCTAAATAGCTGGTACATTCATTTTTTTGCAGAAGTATAAAACGGTACTACAGTTACATGTGCTATAAAAAGCAAGTAGTATTTTATGACCCTTAATAATATGCATTTCATATATCTCCGTTTGTGACATCCATATCAATTTAGATTATTTAAAAATAGCCGCATAATATAATTCTGTAAATGGAAAGTTCAACTGTTGTTCTTATTGTCGTTGTTTGAAATGTTTGCAAATAAACTATACTCAATATTATGCATTCTTTGATTCAAATATAATGAGTTATATATTGATTATAGCCATCTGCAATGTTAGTTGTTGAAACACCTAATGTTCAAGCAACAATGTATTCGGGTAACGTAATTATAGTAAAGATAAAAAGTACATACACATTTCAAAATACAAAATAAAAAAAAGCAAACTGTTCAAACAATGTTCATTTAAATATAACAATTCAACATTAACAATATTGTTGTTGTATATGTTAGGATGAGACCGCAAATTTAAAATATAACATTGAGATATCGACATTCAGTCAATCAATTGGGTCAGTATTTTGTTGATGTCTAACTCTAATATATGTAAACGTTAACGCCTTTGTGACTTTTCTCCATGAACATTTTTATATTTGATATAACGCTAAAATGACAAAGTCTAGCTGTGATGAACCGTTTCAATATCAAATAAATTATGAGAGACATGGAAACCAGTATCAAATATTTAAGTAACAATACATAAATGGCAAAATATTATCACATTGCTTCATAATATAGCAACAGACCCATGCAAGGATAAAAGTTACGTCGGAAGCAAAGACCTGCGAGCCCTTTGTATTTTAACGTTGGCTGCTCTCGTTGTAGTACTATTCCTCTGTATTTATAACCTCATTCTCACCAATTAATTTTTTTAGTCGTAAAAAGCATACTATGTAGAATGCACCGTCAAAATTGTAATTGTAACATTGCAAGAAACACCACAGCAATATTCGTTAACTATATACAAAGGTGACTATAACTGATAGCTATGAATACGGACACCTCCAGTTTTGATACCTCTGACTGATGGCTATGAATACGCCACCTCCAGATTTGCTACCTCTGGCCGATGGCTATGAATACGCACACCTCCAGTTTTGATACATCTGACTGATGGCTACGAATACGCCATCTCCAGTTTTGATATCTCTGATTGATGGCAACGAATATGCAACCTCCAGTTTTGATACCTCTGGCTGATGGCTACGAATACGCAGACCTCCAGTTTTGATACCTCTGACTGATGGCTATGAATATACCACCTCCAGTTTTGATACCTCTGACTGATGGCTACGAATACGCCACCTCCAGTTTTGATACCTCTGACTGATGGCTACGAATACGCAGACCTCCAGTTTTGATACCTCTGACTGATGGTTACGAATACGCACACCTCCAGTTTTGATATCTCTGACTGATGGTTACGAATACGCCACATCCAGTTTTGATATCTCTGACTGATGGTTACGAATACGCAGACCTCCAGTTTTGATATCTCTGACTGATGGTTATAAATACGCCACCTCCAGTTTTGATACCTCCGGCTGATGGCTACAAATACGCACACCTCCAGTTTTGATACCTCTGACTGATGGCTACGAATACGCCACATCCAGTTTTGATACCTCTGACTGATGGCTATGAATACGCCATATCCAGTTTTGATACCTCTGACTGATGGCTATGAATACGCCACCTCCAGTTTTGCTACCTCTGGCCGATGGCTATGAATACGCACACCTCCAGTTTTGATACATCTGACTGATGGCTACGAATACGCCACCTCCAGTTTTGATACCTCTGACTGTTGGCAACGAAAACGCCACCTCCAGTTTTGATACCTCTGACTGATGGCTACGAACACGCCACATCCAGTTTTGATATATCTGACTGATGGCTATGAATACGCCACCTCCAGTTTTGATACCACTGACTGATGGCTATGAATACGCCACCTCAAGTTTTGATACCTCTGACTGATGGCTACGAATACACCACATCCAGTTTTGATATATCTGACTGATGGCTATGAATATGCCACCTCCAGTTTTGATACCTCTAACTGATGGTTACGAATACGCCACATCAGGTTTTGATACCTCTGACTGATGGCTATGAATACTCCACCTCCAGTTTTGATACCTCTGACTGATGGTTACGAATACGCCACATCCAGTTTTGATACCTCTGACTGATAGTTATGAATACGCCACATCCAGTTTTGATACATCTGACTGATGGCTATGAATACGCTACCTCCAGTTTTGATACCTCTGACTGATGGTTTCGAATACGCCACCTCCAGTTTTGATACTTATGACTGATGGCTACGAATACGCCACATCCAGTTTTGATACCTCTGACTGATGGCTATGAATACGCATACTTCCAGTTTTGATACCTCTGACTAATGGTTACGAATACGCCACCTCCAGTTTTGATATCTCTGACTGATGGCTGCGAATACGCAGACCTCCAGTTTTGATACCTCTGACTGATGGCTATGAATACTCCACCTGCAGTTTTGATACCTCTGACTGATAGCTATGAATATACCACCTCCAGTTTTGATACCTCTGACTGATGGCTACGAATACGCGACCTCCAGTTTTAATACCTCTGACTGATGGCTTTGAATACGCCACCTCCAGTTTTGATACCTCTGACTGCTGGCTATGAATACGTATACCTCCAGTTTTGATACCTCTGACTGATGACTATGAATACGCCACCTCCAGTTTTGATACCTTTAATTGATGTCTATGAATACGCCACCTCCAGTTTTGACACCTCTGCCTGATGGCTACGAATACGCCACCTCCAGTTTTGATACCTCTGACTGATGGCTATGAATACACACACCTCCAGTTTGGATATCTCTGACTGATGGCTATGTATACGCCACCTCCAATTTTGATACCTCTGTTTAGGAAGATTACTGTTATTCTTTAATCTCAGAAATACATTGCAATTTGATAGAAACTTAAGTTCGACCATTGTAAAAATCTTTTCTAAATTATATACATGCATATTTGTTCCAGAAATTAACAATATACTCGTGTTCAAATAAAACACATCAAACTGCCTGGCTTTATATATTAAATGATTTAGGTAGGACTTAATTGATGTACATGTATATCCACCGAGTTACAAACCTGTTTTCAATAATCTTATAGATTGTGTGAAGGACATTCGCTGACAATGACCTAGTTTTGTGAACCCTGTCATATATATTATGACCCAAAGACCTGTACGCGTTTCGACAGTGTTTAGCCTTACGTTGTGGGACGTTTGAATGACACCAAACACCACGAAGACGTCACTATGAAAGCCGATGGAATGTCCATATCACGAGGATGCGTGCAGAATGCATCAATTTCATTTTACTAGCTCTGATGCCAACCTGCCCTGTCCAGGATTCCAGTGAATGGTGTCCCGTCAACAAGCCACCAATATTGTCCTAACGCAACTCCGATATTGCTTTAAAATAGTAACAGGGAAGCCTTGGGAACAATTAGCAGCGCATCAGTGAATCAACTGCACGTCGACGCGTATTGGAGGTAATATCATATAGAGGTAAAGTATTGACAACAGCGATTCGAAGTTATCGTGAGTAACCGTGGTTGACATCTACGATAAAAGCAGAACGACCAGAAGAAATGTATCTTAATCACTAATCTGTCGTCCAAATTTTACATAGACATGGACGATTGAAGGCGCAAATTATGGCGTCGCAGAGTTGAACGGTAGGTATTACTCTAGACCGTATCCGGCAAGAAAAACATCTGAGTTTCTGAGACAAAAAAACATTTAAGTTCAGCCCTGTCCAGCGTTTGCACCCAATTGGGACTCTGTTAGACCAGCTTGAATTAAGGGTGAACGTCGTGAGCCATGTAATCAACAGCAAGGAACAGTTTGTACATACACTTATGAAGATAGGACTACCATCCACCAATACAGAATGAAACGTTTTATTCGCAGTATGAGATGCAATTGCTAAGTGGTAATGAACGCAAGCGGTTTCCACACAGTACTTTGATTTTCACCTTTCAATATTTAGGCACATTTCATGGTTTTATATATTGGCTATTCATCAAAAGTTTAAAAGCTTTAGAGTATCAAACTGCAATGAATACATATTATGGTACGTTTTCATTGTAAGTCAGTATAAATACCAGTCATGACTGTTGAATACTATATCGAACGCAAATGAGAAAATGTAAAGAAAATCAAATAGTATTCATCTACGTCCGAATTTTGATTTTTGTTGAAAATGGTCTTTATTCCTATTTAAAATCCGACGGAACAAATCAAAACAATATTCGCGAAACTGGACATTACAAAAGGAGTAAATAATAGGATTGATAGCACTGGAGAGTAAATAAGATCTTAAAAATACGTGGTACGCTATATAGCCAGAGTTTGACAGCCGCCGTACAAATGTTTCATCTGATTGTCGTACAATGGCAATAATATAAAACGGAAGAAAACTAAGAACATAGGCTATGGTAATAAGAAAGAGCATCAACGTGGATTTTCCTATGCGAACTGTCAAACACGATGTACATTTAGCACGTCCAGAAGCATTTAATGTGGATGACCCGCGTACTAATAAATATCTCACTTTTCTAGTTCTTCTTCGCACTTTCGGCTTTTGGCGCTTGGGCGAATTACTTTTTCTAGACGGTGACACCTCAGTAACTTTTATTTCTGTTTGAGTTTCATTTACGGTAGGCATTTCATTATCATGCATTACGTGTGATACTGCTGTCATATCTTTAGTAGAATATTCAGCAATGCTTCTCTCAGTTTGAGAACTCATGTCTCTGCAATTATAAGGGACATTGAGTAATCCGCAGCTCGTCCCAGGATCATGACTCGGTTCAGGAGCCGTCAGTTGATATGGCTTCAGCATATTATCATCATTGTCTTCATTCATGTCATTTACGATCACCATTCCTTGTACTTTCACGTTATTTGTGTCGTTATCCTTTTCCGCTTTGGAGGAAAACTTTGATTTATCGTTACTAGACTTATTGTTTTCAGATTTTACCGTCACGGATCTGTCTTCAATAATCTTTTGAACGTGAGTGCAATTTCTCATTTTGAAATGGCGATGTCTGTATATTTGCAATCCTACAAAATAGTATAGAATGGAGAGTGTTGCAAATACCATCAACGTCATTGACCCCATCATACCAAAGAATATTATAGGGTACGGTGTAGAATCGTAAATATTTTCTAAAAGACACGCCTGACCATTTACCTTGCCCAAGTCAACTGTTCTTGTGCCGTATAAAACTAAAGACGGCCATGTGGAACTGATAGAAAATACTATAGCACCAATACAAATATACTTTGATATATCTTCACTGAACGACTTCTGGTACGGTCTGCATATCCGTTTAAATCGATCTGTTGCTATCCCAACAAGAATTAAGGCTGATGAACTATTCATTGTATATGTTGAGAATCGCGATAATTTACATAAAAATGGTGTATCCAATTTGACTGAAAACCGCATGATAAATATTTCCATTGGTATCGTAGTAGCACAATTTATCATATCCAATGCAGCCAGAAAAAGAATAAACATCCTCGAAGTACTCCTTCGCCATTTGAAAAAATATACATAAAACACAACCATGTTGCCAGGGAGACCAACCAGCATCATGAGACCTGAGTAGATGATCGCAGGAAGCTGGTATGTAAGTAACTGAGCGTTATAATTATCCAGGGAATCCAAATACTGTCCAGTTTCATTTTGCATCCCCGATGTATTTGGAGACACAACTACCGAATTTCCCACACCAAGTGTGTTTGGATCCATTCTGAGAAGTAAATTTTAAAAAAAATTTCTTTCACACAATTTGACGACAATGCAACAAACGAATGATAATATATGTTTATATTTGATGTGAACCATTGACAACTGTACCATCATAGTGTGTCTCTTTACTCCAGAAGAATAGGATCAGCGAATTTTGTAATATTGCTAAAGATAAATGAAGCATCTGTGTAAGTATTTTCATCAACTTAGCCAGATTATTATTCTTCAAAAACGTTCTGCACCAAATCTATATCAGGTTAAATCACACAGGCTAGAAAAACAAGTTCATGTAAAGTATACATGTACACATGCTCGTGAAAGGACGGTACACGGTATAGCCATACGGAAACAAAAGAGAAGTAAATGTGTAATTTAGATCCAATGTATTCATTAAGCAGTAACATTAATAGTCCAGAAATAGCATAATATAAAAGCTCTCTGCCTTCAATCCAGATTTCTCATGGGATGGTTTGCCCTGTATACGATTTATCACAGAAATAAGATTAGGCAAATCCTATAAAGAATGTATAAGTATATGTCAACTATTGTCCCTATGGATATCCAAATTACGTTTTATAACGAACCGGTTGTTAATATCAAGCTCCGTATGTTCAAAAATAGGAAATCATGCCAGATGTTTCCTGGCGCTGATAAAGTCACCACTGGCTATACACAAACACCGATAGTCAATTGTTAATGGCGTACGCAGATGCAATGTACAGCTATTCAAATATCAGGATATCAACGTTAAATATACACAGAGATAAATAAAACAAGTTACATTCACATCAGACCCTATTCTACATATTACGATTTCGCGGATATTCTAGTGCTCATACTGTATTGTACTCGGTTAAATGGTACATCGTTCATCACGTGTTGCCTCCCGTTGTACGAACTATGTCATCAATTCCGATATAAGAAGGTTTTCTGAAATATAATTTTAAATATATTTTTTTATAGTTAAATCATTAAACACATTAATTAAACAATGTATCGACATTTTATAATTGATCATAAATAACGATTCAGATGATAAACAGTGACACGTTCACATATGTATAAATGCATATATTTATTAAATGGAATAAGGTTCCACTTTGTATTTCAGTTTGAATGGTTATTATTGTTTCAGGTTAATGAAATACTGCCGCATAAGCCGATCAGTTGTTAAAATGTGAAATCATTTAAGTGTTTTTTTAATACACACCGTTAATAATACAGTAATACAATCCTATTTTATAAATCCAACAAAATTGATAAAGTTATATTTATAAACAAAACGGTTACAGAAAGAATATTTCCAAGACATTAGATGATAATTGAACAAGAATAACAAATATATTTGAATACGGTTTTGAAACTGGAAATATAATAAATTATTAAAAAAATAATATAATCATAAATATGTTAACTATTTTTATATAAACTTCCAGTAATATTGAGTTATAAATATTTCATTGGACTCCAAGACGACAATAGTGTTATTAAAACCATTATTGTAAAAGACATAGGCAGTTCCCTTGTGTTTTCTTTCATTAGTATTTTGTAGCAAATAGCAGCAAAGAGATTAGCCTACAGACATTCAATATTGGCATACGTCTCATTTGCTTCAAATAATTGATTACGGTTAGATAGATTTTTCTCTATCCGCACGTATACCTTAGTAACAATTCTTTGATACCGTGTGTAATTTTCATTTTATGTGTTGCGTACGAATTACGTCAGTATATTTCCCAAGGTATTTGTTATTGTTCATTTCCTTTATCTCTTTTGCGATGCTTTGGATTATTTCGTCACTTTATAGTGCTCTCTAGTTGCCTAACATTATGCGATGACATAACCGCACCATCTTAATGGTACCATAATTATATTAAAAGTCCAATAGTACTAGAAAAACAGTAATAAAAGCGATGCCCTACATCTGATCGTGAGTCAATATTGTACCTAGCAAATGACATAAAGCGATTTACACTCGATCGTTAACGATCAATTATGAACCATTATAACAAGTGCATACACATTGCCTTATCACACCATCACGTGGGAATTTTACGTTTTTACGAAATGGGTCTGATAATGGAAATATAACAATTATTGAGAATAAAACAGGTCATCGTTCGATGTTACTACGACGGGATGAGATATTTTATAACAGACCGCTCAGTGACTCCTGTATAATAAATATAATTACTTCATATCAAAACTGTTTGACTCTGTATCATAATATTGTGGTAATGATATTGAACGGGGGAAGTAACTGTGAGAGTTCTAAAGAGAAGTCAATATATTATTATATAGGTAATTATGATGCATCCTAGCAAGTTTCATAAAATTCCAACATGGGGTTGTAGAGAAATAGCGCGGACAAGAATTTGGTCACAGAAAGAATCAAAGGGCCATAACTCCGTGAAAAATCACCGCACCAGAACACAAAGACAATATGTACATCTCCACTTGGTAGTTATGCATCTTAGCACGTTTCATAAAATTCCACCATAGTGCTGTAGAGAAATAGCGCGGACAAGGATTTTGTCACAGACAAAATCAATGGGCCATAACTCCGTGAAAAATTATCGAACCGAATTACAAAGTTAATATGCGCATCTGCACTTGGTAATGATACATCTTAGCAAGTTTTGTAAAATTCCAACCTGAGGTTGTAAAGAAATAGCGTGAACAAAAATATGGTCACAGACAGAATCAAAGGGCCACAACTCCGTAAAAAATCATCGAACTGCAACACCATCTGCACTTGGTAATGATGCATCCTAGCAATTTCATAAAATTCTAACCAGATGTTGTAGAGAAGTAGCCTGGACAATAACTTGGGGACCCACGGAAGCACGGACAGACGCACGCAAGGACGAATCGGCGCCTATTGGAATACAGTTAATCGATGACCTAAGAGCTTCAAGGCAAGAAAATAACAAATATCACGTGAAGTAGCACAACATCCTTAAAAAAAGCACATTTTCAACGAACAAAACGCTTTAGAATTGAGGTTAAAACTGTTAAAGAAATCTGTTAATTTAAAAAGCAAAGCTAAGTTATTAATTGCTTTAATCACAAATAATGTTATATCACATTTGTTTACATTTTGCCGTTAATAGAACGCAAATAATTCAATTAAGTGCATTATTGATACAGCTTAAGGTTAAATTCCCTTCAACATGGAGATGCGCCAAACTATTCTTTATTAGAAAACACTATATTTGGAAATGTAATATCAAATTGATGCCCAGGTTTCCATGCAGAGACGTTCGTTTTATTTTGTAAGAGGTATATTTTAGATAATAGGTTGGGAGGCATCATCATTCGCACACGTTTTTGTAATCTTTAACGTATGTTGATTTTAGCTTAAACTCATTTAACTTTTTTCAGTATGAGTACAATGAATTCTACGTATTTAAATATGTTATTTTCTGATATATTCACAAATAAACTTTTGATAACTTGATATTTTTGAATTGTTAGTAAGTTTTGGAGATTAACTTTCCATATATATATTCGTGTTCAGTAGTAGATGTTTATGTCGAATAATGTCGTGTACATTGATTACACTAGAACTACATGTTGCCAT
The DNA here is from genome assembly GCA_029582155.1 of Panopea generosa. Classification (NCBI taxonomy): domain Eukaryota; kingdom Metazoa; phylum Mollusca; class Bivalvia; order Adapedonta; family Hiatellidae; genus Panopea; species Panopea generosa. The sequence goes on along the minus strand of CM055897.1, from coordinate 86,123,031 downwards.
GGGGATGTATTTGATAAACATCGATTTGATGTTAAATTCTGTTTGATTCGGTGATGATTCTAAAGCATGTTACATAATTCGGGGTAATTCACTGGCAGAGTATTATCTAAACTTGAACTTTCTTCCCGCAACATTCTCAATAGCTGGATATTAGTATCATACACCCGAAATTGTTGTTGTTTTGCGAACATGTGGCAAACAATGCCATGACGTCAATAGATGTTGACCTACTTCCTCGTTCCAGGAACGAGACAATATATCAATTTCTAAGCCATGTTATATTGAATTTTCTACGCATAAAAGGACCTGTTTTATTGTTTTATCAATACAAACGTCATCTAACAAAATATTATCTAGTTTGTAAGCAATAACAAATAACGATAGTAGTTCAATATAATTTCTGATAGAATATCAAATATAGTTGAATTGTCCATACTTGTAAATGTGTAATGTATCGTCTAATATTGATACTCAGTGTTGTATTAGATTAATATAATACCCGATTCCGTTTAAAACGATTATTTGTTATCAATTTCCAGTCATTGTTAACTATGTTTTATTCATATGACCCCAGAGACAGGTTTTTAAAGTGTTTTTTTTTATTTATTAATTGAATCGTAATCTGTTGTATAGTTCTATTTATTGCACGATTAATACTAATCCAGTCGTTTTATAGTTTGATCAATTCATAGGATTTAAATATACCATCAATAACACAAATGGCACAATTCCAAAGGAATATTGTTTTTGTCTTGATTTCAAATGAACCTTACATTTCCTGATTACGTTATATACTACTGATCAATTTATATGTTGGTTTGTTTTGAACATTTTATACATATGATTGTACTTAATATTATTTATAGCTTTTTTGTAGAAATGAGATATAAAGGTATTATATATAATTTTCCGCGAAATGTTCATGCATGTTAGTATTTTCGATAACACTTTATTTACAACTGAAAAACTGTTGAAAACGACGCAGAATACCATACAACAACAACTTGAACGGTTTCACCGACTTACCACATTAACTATGGTATGGGCGATACACATCTGATGGCGTATATAGGACAACACATGTCAATGAATTATTCGTATCTAATAAATCTTAAGAACTAATATAAAAATAACGAACCGACTGTTACACCCGCAATTGAATTTCTTGTTACAACAGAGACATACCTTTCTGTTTATAGTATCTATATTTTAATAAGTCCTGACGGCTCATAAAACGATATCAACTGTGGACGTCAGTTTTATACGGCGAATTGAAATTTGATGTTTCATGAACCTATTACCCGCAAATAGTGGAATGTGTCAGGGTTGTAAATAACTTAATTCAAACATATTCAAAATATTTGATAGGATTCATCAACTGCTGGGTTGTACAAACATTTTATGTGTTGTTGTTGTTGGGATTTTTTCTCTGCGACTGGTGGAAGAAGATATAATGGAATATTCGTACAATTAACAATAAAGTTATCATGTCAACAAAATCAATGACTAATGAATAGCGGAACTTTTGGCAAACTTTCTATGTCACCAGACAATGGGAACTAGAATGACATTCACAAAAACTTAATTTGCCTTAAAAAAATATCCAAGGCATCAATACTTATCGAATCAAAATAACGATCATATTTTTGTTTCAATAATCAGAATATTTAAATCTGTCATTAACATACCGATATATGTTTAATATTGTTTCAATTATATAGTCATAATGATGCTGATTAGCCAGACCTCATGGCATTTTTCGACTTTGCCATTAAACTACTTTATATGGAAAGTATGCGAACGTTCGTAACACTTTTTCTTATCATCTACAATATGACTATATGAATAAAAACGTCATTTTTAATTCTATACAACTTTTAATGTACACTGTATTTGGTTATCATAAACAACCACAATTTCATATATTTTAAAGTTCCACTTAAAAAATCAATTTGTATTATATACACTTTTACCTATTAATGATGTGCCAAGTAATAGTAATAAAATATTGATTATCACTTTATTATTCGTAATCTTGTTTTCTAACGTTTTACAGCTCAAATAATAAGATATGCAAACTGTTTTTGAAATAAAAGCGTTAAACAATTGAGATTATGTAATACTAAATGACTAGTGTGATTGTCTAATGAAAGAAAATAATACATTATTTTTCAATTTTTTTTATAAAATGACATCAATCACTTTCAAAATATAAACTACCGCCTTAGGGACACAAACGAATACAAATAAACGCTAATTTGCATCAGGCTTTTAACTGAACATGGTATTTTGTGACACAAGGAGTTAAAAATACCAATGTAGACCGAATAACCGAATATTCTGATAGTTTTACATGATGGTTTGTTTATATCGGTAAGAATAAAATGTCGTCCATGTTGTTCCAATGAATTAGATAATTTGCAGAGCAGTATTTCTGTATGCTAAACAATGATATAAAATAGTTAATACATGACAATGGACGTTATACACATTAAAATCATGATTGTTAACAAGGGACCGTTTGTAACACATTCATGTGTGTCTCTATTGAATACAAGAAAGCTTGACCATATTACATTATCGACATTTTAAACGAGGTAGAATTTCAAACCACACTTAAATTAATTATATTTGATTTTGATGATGTTTCATCGATTTCAGTAAAGTTTTGATACAACATATATTCCATAGAGTTTTAACAAAATACTTTCGCTGACATTATTTGACATATCTGTGTCAAAGTTAAACTAATATGATAAAGCTATGCACTTCTACATTGAATATTGGTCATAACAATTACGTTAGCGACAATGTGTTCTATGTTTAACATAAAAAGATCAACTACCCCAGCTTCGGAGTTCATCAGTTCTTGGCTCCTTTACAGTGCTCAAACGGTGTCAAACTTTTGTTTTAGTTGTCATGCATGAATCTCTTATTTATCCAATAAAGCCGCATGACTTACAATAATGCTAACAGTAAATGTTACTTTTTTTCTTAATTACTATTGTATGAGTATTTTTGTTGCATCGTGTTTTTTACCGATTGCTGCTTGAAGATATTTATTCTAATTAAAAAGAAGTCACGCAAATATAGTATCCGAAACTTGTATATGTGTAATGTACTTTATACCACACTTTTTATCGGAACATGCGTATCTAAATTATAAAATATATAATCATTATAGATTTGAAATATACAAAGGTGAATCTTAGGACCCAATATGACTTCTACAATATACAATATGCTTTATTTTACAATATAAAGATATGCATGCTACCGTATTTTAAGAGAATAATCTTGTAAGACTAAATGTAATTTTTATATATCATAACGAGTTCTCTAATTTGATTGGTTGAAAACTAAACAGAACTGGTCAAATAAAATGAACTGTTGGCCACTAATTTCTTTTAAAATGAACCATTGACCAAGACAGGTTTCAAAACGAAACGTTCCTTTCTGTCCTCATGTTGATAGTCCTTTCAAGTAGTTAAATGTGTGCTAGATATAACAACAGTTAAATGAACTGTTTATTATCTTCCGTAAATTAACTGACACAGAAATACCAAATTTTCAACGCTAAAATTTAACTTAACAATTTTTCACAACTGATTTGTTTATATAATGACTTCAGGTTGTATACGTATTTGCGTTGAGGACGTTGTTTTAATCAAGAGCAGATCCAGTCTGTAGCTAAATACTGATGACATTGCACTCTTTTTAAGTAAGTGAGTATATGAAGGTTATGCAAGCCTAATAGTTGAATGTGTTAGTGAAAAACATACAAACAAAGACTACGAAAAAAAACGTTTTTGAATATGCTTTACACACCTCTGGTCATTAACCTTTCGCTAGACGCATATTGTCAGAACACTGGCTGTGTTATACAGCTTCTTACAACACTACTGCCCGTCGTAATAAAATGTATGATTTTAATTTCCTCCCGATGATAAAATAAAATAATTTACAGCTAGCAGCTGGCAATCTCACTTGTAATAAACTCCAGTGCTATAACTATTACCGACAGGAAACGCTTAAAGCATTAAATCGCAACATTGTAATATTTATGTGTGCCAAATATATTTAAAAATATCTTTAATCAAATGTCTCGTTATAACGTGTAGTGGTTAGTAGTCGAAGAATTGCATTAAGTCATTTTGCATACATCTAACGTATTTTACATACGTATCGGCATGCTAATGTTTACCATGCTCATACCTATATTTTACAATAGTTTTCAAGATTTCCTCAAATAAACTACCTTTTAAACGTGTAATATTATTTTTTCTGCTGGGGTTTAAAAACATAATAATATCATAGTTCATTTACCCGAAATATCTGGATTATAAGGTAGTATGTTTAGAGCAGTATGAAAGTTACGCCTTTAATATGACAATGCTGAAATAAAACTGAACTCCATGTTCACTTTGATCAAAATTGTTACATCATCGATAACTCCGCTTAAATCGGTTATCTATGATATGTAAACATCTGATAATTCATATTCAAAAACTGTTAACAGCTTTCACTACATAAGTGAGTTCACGCTAGTTTCAAGTCATGATACACATTTGAAATTGCTTTTATATCATACCAAAATTAAAACTAAACGTGTATATATATAATCCGGTCTAGTTTAACTTTATATTCATGCCATGTAGATATATAAAAAATAAAACAAGTGTCATCAACATTACCATGTAACCACGAATTAAGTACGTAAACAAATTCACGAGTACCATTGACATAATTCACTTAATCAATATACTCAATACGTAATTCATTAACTGGTTATTGATCGAATATGTGTAGCTGTTGTTTATTTAATACAACGTTGTATTGCCAATTGAGTGACCCTTTGAATGTGTTGACGGAGCGACTGTTGAAGTTGTTATTACGAATTGACCTGGTCATGACTCCGAATGATTACGAATCGGCAAGAAACATGATTATATTGCATAATTTATCAACAACTCAACTACAACATAAAACATACCCAGTCGCTGTTAAACATAAGTTACAAAGCTATACTCTAAGAAAAAGATTAAAGAACAGTATAAGACAACGAATGAAAAAGAAGTACACTGAGAAAATAGTTCAAATGTAGTAACGCTCTTTTGATCGTTACTTTACAGTCTCATTGAATCACATTTACAAAAGTGGTATTGATGATATGACCGCTGCCAGAAACAAAATGTTTACTTGACTGATTACAGCAACAATGATTATATTTCGTGTTTTGAAGTATATTGAAACTTCTATTGTTAAATTGTGTAGATTTTGTGAATGTAATTGATTAATAGCATAGTTTCATTTTCAGTGTAATGGAAGCATAGTTCGGGAATAACATTGGCTCCTTTTTTCATACCAGTACATGACTCTTAGATAACATATTTTCAAATAATAAACACCGAACCATTATGGAATATTATGACGTCTTGCAAGGGATTATAACATATATTTTTAAACTATCGAATAATTTCTTGCATTAAAATGTAATACATTGCACTTTAAATTGTTTCACATTTTAAATGTGTATGTGTTAAAATGTGCGGATCGTTACATCGAAATGACATTTGTAATAGAGTAACACAATTCGAAGTACCGAGCAAAGACAATGGCTAGCTGAGTTATATATTCAACATTCAAACTAAATTAGACTAATTGGCTATTAGGAACTCAACAGTTGGAACTATTTCAGGACGTCCTTCGGTTTTTTCAAAGTTGTTACTATTTATAGAACATCTATCCTACGAATCTTCGAAACGCGGCTAGTAAACCTTGGCAAATTATCCCGAGTAAAAATGAAATGAAGAGTACATTTCATCGCTTAGTTAATATTATACAACAGTATGTCACCTTTTTTAAAATGTTGATTAAAAATACTACAGTTAATTAATATGTGTGTAAATTCAAAAACTACATTGTCAAAATAAGGAAAATAGAATTTGTAACAATATATGTGTGTAAAATTATGATACTCATATATGATTAATTACTTGTTTTCGAATTAATTTATCTTATAAGAATGTGCTAGATATATCCACCGATTGTCGCTTCCTAGCGGCAATCAATATTTTCATTAGTAATTTTATGTTTCATCTTACAGTACTGTTTAAACAACTATCCTATAAAATACGTAAAAAAATCAAAAAACAAATATATAAAATTCCATATATGCAATTGTATCTTTACACAT